>VZSC01012822.1:643717-818713 GCA_013398225.1 Steatornis caripensis | reverse complement strand
ACAGGCTGCCCAGAGAGGTTGTGGAGTCTCCTTCTCTGGAGATATTCAAAACCCGCCTGGATGCATTCCTGTGCAACCTGCTCTAGGCTAACCTGCTTTAGCAGGGGGGTTGGACTAGATGATCTCTAGAGGTCCCTTCCAACCCCTACCATTCTATGATGCTATGATTCTATGATTCTGTTCGGCACAACATAACTGGCCTTGGATATAGTTAAAGGGTTATTATTGAAAATGGAAATAATGAGAAACCTGATCGCCATTAAAAGAAAGCTGCCAACAGAAGGTCTTAAAAGCACATCTCATGTATATCTGCATGTGTTTGTATCACAGTCTGTAAAACTGTAAAATACTGTGCTCAGTATGTCTGAGCCATCTGAATCAGCTTTAGTGTGAATTGTTTAGTTGCATTTCACATCACAAATCCACTAAACTATAATAATGAGGGATGCTTTTTTTAAAGATTCTGATGTACTGTGCTCTCTCTGAAAGTAAATGCAATTAAGAAAAAAAAAAGGATTGACCCCTGTTCGAATATTTTTGTCAACTCTTCTCATTTATTGTATGTGTATATATGAAAGAGCGAGAAATACCCCAAATCAATGTATTAAGCTAAACAACTCACAGACCAGCTACTGCACTGAGCTATTCCTTATGTAATTTAAGTCCAGCAAAGTGCAAAATAATTATTAAAAAACAGTGTGTAAGTAAGGATTTCCTGTTTCTGGATTAAAACGTCACTTCAGTGACTGCAGAACTCGATGTATGGGTAGTTTATTTGTTTAGTGACAAATTGGCTGTTACTGCTAAAAGTGATGATCAAATAAAGGAAAATGACTTAGCCGTTGGCAACTTGTATTTTATCCATGATTTCTTAGCTGAAAATTCCTGGTTGTCAGAGTTCCAGAAATCATTTGTATGTTGCCTATACAGCTGTAGGTACCTTAAAAAAAAAAGGCATTGTTGTTACTAGGACAGATTAGGAATAGGAAGAGAATGAATTGTTTTCTTCTGGATGGTTCTTCACTAATTAAAGGTATTATGTTCAAAAAGAAGAGAAGGTTACAAGAGAGGGAGCTGTGATGGTTTGATCAATCTGGGTTGCTAAATCCTAGAGTAAAAGAGTGAGCGCACCAGATGTTTCTGCTAATCTTTAGACTCTTAATCATATTTGCTTTGTCACAAGGAAATTAAGTTTAAAATATAATTTACACTGCAAAGCACTAAAGCAGGGATTAACAACATACAACACAAGTATGAAAGATGATTTGTAAGCAGGCACCTTGTGAGCGGCACAGAGCAGAGCCAGCAAAGGGCCAAGAGTTCATAGCTGGGAGCCGTGATATCTTGAGAAGAGGCATCTGTGAGAAGCAGTTGCTGCCAGCTCCCATCGAGGTCTGATCTCACTCAGAGTTGGAAGCTCCTGCCTTGCACATAAGCAAGATTCTGGGGATCAAGAGCACCTTGCCTGTGTGAGATGTAGAATCTTCCATTTCCCACCACGTTTCAGCTGTCACAGTACACTTCAATTTGTAAAATATAAATACAGACTAATGTATACTCTTCTTGAAAGACGCATGAACTAATGGATAGGGCAGTCGGAATAGATAAAGAGAAACGTGTTACTAAAATGATTTAAAAATTCTTATGTTAAAATAGCTGAAGAATAAAGAAACCCTGTTAATTCACTACAGATCTTGAGGATTTGTTTAGTAAAATAAAACCGTTTATATAACTACATGCGTATTGTACATGATTCCCCAATAAACTGCTGGTAGTCGTTAATGATGCTCCCATACCTGCAGGGGATTTTTATTCTTATTTTCTAAACAAAACTTGCATGGTAACTATCGTATTTGTGGGTTGACTGGTCATTGCTAAAAATTAGAATGTTCTAGTGCTCTTTTATTTAGATTACAGTCCTTGTCCAAGACCTCAAACTGTGTTTAGTATTCTGAATTTGACAGTTCTGAATTACAGGTTATTTGCAAAATAACACTTCTACTATCTGAGCAGAATATATTTTATTGGTTTCATTGTACAAATGGGAAAATTGAGGTACAGAAGACTATTGACTCTGCAAGTCACAAAACACAGCAGCAGCACGATATTGCACGTCAGTTGTATCTGGAAACTTCCCTTCATTTTGAAGATGTATCTGTAAGTAAAAAGATTTTCATTTAAAGAGAGAGCACAGACACTTGTTATGATGACAAACATCTGATGAATATTCAAAGAAAAATTCTAATTCCTGGGATTGTTGTGGATTCTTTTCATATGGCTGAATGGGATGCATGAAAACTATAGCTGGACCTAAAAAGGGTAGAATTTCGAGCTTAAGTTTTTTATTTTCACTGGCGTTCTTGCATTTCTTGCATTTTGTTCTGAATGTAGTAAAGCTGACAGTCAGCTTTAATCCTTCTGGCAATGAGTTCAAGAGTGTAGGTCTTGCTTCTCTGAAGTCCTAAGTTCTGTGATCTTGAATTTCCCTACTGCGGATTGATAATTTCATCTTTTATAGTTACTGCCTGGGTGACAGGCATGGCTAGTTCTGTGGCTTCTGGATGGGAGTTTGGTAACTGTAGTACATGATCAATACGTTTTATGCTGCTGCAAACTATGAATCTATGTACTGAGAGCAGAGGCCTTCCAGGCCCATATACAGGTATATGACCTGCATACAGAATGCAAACTGATATGCAAATGTTTATGTACCTCCATTGGAATTGTGTCCTTAAGCTTAGCACACAATTTTATGCAAACTGAAAGATGTAGTGAGATGCATGAAAAACTTGACAAGTTTTTCGAACTGTATTAATACTTGATTTTTTTCCCATTCTAAGTCTTTTGGAACGTATTTTCTGTATTAAGCATATTTAATTTGGAGAATTTGTGGGGAGGAAAGTGCAACGAATAGTTTCTTTGGAGATACATGAAAAATGTTGACAGATTTGAAATAAAGCATACAAGTTTCCTACTGAGATTCATTCTTACTTCTGTGTGATCTGCTGTATTATCTGTAGAAAATGTCTTTGTACATCAGAGAAACAAAAAGACCTTCAGCAGATTGTTTTATTGAACTCTTAATAGATATTAAGAAACATAACGCCAGCACTTCTGCCACATTGCTGTCATTAAATAATAAATCATTGCTGTAGCTGCCTAATGGGATATGTAGCAATGCTGATGGTGGCAGTCTAGACCTGAGCTGAAGCGGATTAATTTAAAACACAGAGCAAAAATAGTAGACAGCAGTGCTCAGCAGAACAGTTTTGGGGCTAGAACCTGGTAACTAGGCACAAGAAAGAAGATAATATAAATCAGATCTAACTAAAAAATTATATCAATGTCTTTCACAGTCCTTGGATATCCTCCAACACCTAATTATGAAACTGTCATATAAGCATTAATGAACGTATTTTCAATGCTCCTATTTGTCTGAGATGTCCTGTCCTAATATACAGATAGAAAGGAGAGGCACTAGAAGACAAGTGGCTTTGTCCCAGGAATGATGACCTGTACCTGCCCTTTATCCCAAAGGGAGGTAGAAATGCGCTCCCAATGCAGTGCCTTAATCACGTAAGTCAGTGGTTTTTTTGGTTTTGTTTTTTTTTTTTTTAAGCAGGATTTGCTAGTTAGGTGTGTTTCCAAGCAAGCAAAGCTAAAGCGTTCTGTGCTTCTGCCTGGTGTCTAGCCAACTTAGAAAGTCCCATCTTTGGAACTGAGATGTGAGAGTAACATACCTAGATGAGAGCTGCCTCCTAGTCAGGCACAGTGGGTCTGTCTGAGCTGACTGCCTTACATGATGCGTCCTTGGGATGCCATCAGTAGTTTGGCCGGTTGTACGTATAGCTCATTAAGCAGAGATACATGTAGCCATCTACCAATATAGTTGTGTGTAGCATTTGTAATATGAAATGCTTTGTCAAATTATTAAAGTTTATCAAATTGTTAAAATTACATACTAAATAATTAAAACCAATCTGTTCAAAGGCAATGGACTGCTCTGAAAACAAAAAAAAAAGAGATTGTGAGGAGTCCAGCAGTAAAAGGCCAAGAAAAAGCCAAGAAAACCAAAAGTGATTGTTCTGTCTGTGACTTTTGCTGTTTGCTCTGTGTAGGAATCTGTTGAAATGTGCAAATGTTGAATTTGTGAAACTAATTAGCACATAAAAATCCATCTGTAATAGTAATCAAAACTTGCTCGTTCAATGGACTAGGGGTTTTATTTAGTATTAACACATCCTGCACATATGGCCCCCAGCTGACGATCTGGAGCGGCTTGTACCAGCAAGTTAATGTCAGGGTATTTAGAAGAAAGTATTTATTGGTGGTAGTTGTGGAACCAACATGTGGTCTAACTCTGACTGGTGCTTCCAACACTGTTTGTGTCTGTAAGGGAAGAAAGGAAAAAGTGACTGGTACTGCTCTCGTTATGCTCATATGGTATGAAAACAAGGTACAATGTTTTAATAGATTTGTTGACTGAGATTGCTTTGGAGAGGCCTTCAGGTGATGAATTGTGGCCTTACTAGAAGCTGTAACTGCAGCAACAAGGAAATACTTTGGTTTTCTACAAGTCGCTGTTGAGATTTACTTGCTCATATTTGTTTAATTGGAGTATCTCACTGGCATTTTCTTTACCTTCTTTGTCACAGCATCGGAGAATGAAGAAGATTTTTACATCCTTTGGAAACATAAAAAAACACCGTTTAGGTTAGCTATCTCACAAATCAAAACAGGCTGTCTTCTAAAATGTACTTTAATAAAATCATTTTAAAGCATCTCTTTCATTGTGATTTGCAGATCATGAGTTGGTAAGTCTTAGCATTTAAATTTGAAATTGGAAGTTTAGATGTTTCAATGGAAAGAGAAACAGAATCTATTTGATATTGCCTTAATAAATTACCTGAAGTAACTGCTGGATTACAAGTAGACAAGTGCTTATCACTGACTAATAAAGCACTTTTAGTAGATCATTTATATACCAGACACAACTTCTGGTAAGAGATTTTCCTTAATGTGAAAATACAGTGCTCTTGGCATGATGCAGCTACCTTTGATCTCTGTAAATGACTAGCAGTAAATTTTGAATGTCGAAAGCTGACCAGTAGGATGTCTTAAGGAAGAGGAATGGATGTGATGTTACCTTGCAAAACCTGCAGAGCATTAATAGGGCTCTCATTTTGGTGGGAATGTATGCAAGGCACTTGATGGTACTTAGGCTACGTACTTGTAAGGACACATACAGTAAAGCACTCCTCTTGAAATATGGCAGGGAAATTAGTACTTTCAGAGTGAATAAAGCAACCTAGACTCAGTGGATAATATGCTGATGCTGCATTCCCTTCTCTTCCAGTTTCACTTCAAAGTGGTAAGAATGTGTTTTATTGGTACTTTTTAAGGCACTTAAATACTTTTAAGCATTTTTCTCTCACTTGAGTGAAGTAATTCAGAAGTTTTTGCTATGTTTAATCAAAACAAGATTTTCAGATTTTTTTATTTTGATAATTATTTCATTTGTGATACTTGAAAATAACTGCATATTTTTTCTTGGAACTACATTGTCTTGTATTTCCAGGCTGAGTATTTGCAAACTGTTTCATGAAATAGGACAACCTTATTGCAGGTAAACCGCAAACTTGCTTGAACACAAATGTGTTTAGTACTGTGAGACAGAAACTGCTGTTTCCTTGATTTTGTAGTATTATATATTCCACGTGTTACTGGTGTATTTTTCTTGTATTGTGTTCCACTTCCTACTTTTTACTTACTTGAATTTAGGACTTTAGAGTTCTCCTGCAATTAGTAAACTGAAATTCTTTGAGAAACATATTTCATAAGAAAGCCTACAGCATTTTAATGAAGAATGTGTGGACCGTGGAAGAAATCTTTCAGTTCTGGGAATTTTGTCTCTTGATAGTATTGATGTTGCTGATGTTATTTGAGTAAACCACATACAAAAGAGTAGACAAAAAGTGTACTTCTAAAGCTACTGCTTCTATTTACATATTTTCCTAAATATAATTTTCAAAATTAAGCTTGAGGTACACAGTCAGAATCAAAATATATTTGATTTATAGCTACTCCATATTTTCAGTGATGAAAAAAAACAGGTTTTGCTGCTGCTATAACTGAATCTGTAAGCACAAAGTATAAAACTGACGAAGTCAGGTATGAGACTTAGAGGTTTCTGTATTTTACAGGATTCTTCTCTCCCCCCTAGCATTTAATCAAAGCCATAGTCTTTATGTAAATTTAATCACCTTGCAACAAACTAATAATCTTATTACATTATTTCATTTGACAGCCTTTAGGTGCTTAGAAATTTAAAGTTTCATTACAGAGCTAGGATAGATATGCTTTAGAATATTCAGTGTTTCTGGTCTCTCTATACAGTAGGTACTGAATATGTTTACAAATAATGAGCCAAGTCTTCCTTGATTTATTCTTGCAAATAGTCTAAATGAGCAAGCACTACAGTATTTAGTCCAATGCTAGATAAATTTATTTTATGTATCTGTTTATATACATATCATAATCAAATTACTATAGTTACAATGTGATAAAAAGATATATAAATGTTATATATCCTTAATGGTGAAGAACTAGTAGACCAAATCCCTGTTTTGAAGAATATTCCTTGTCTTTATACATGTACACACTAACAACATTCAACTCTAGGTGCTGTACAGTCTGAAAATGTATCTTCTGATGTTATGTTGTTATATAGACATGGCCCAAGTTTACGCTGCAACTGTGACCTAGACTGCGACTGTGATCCATCAAAACATTTAATAAAGTGCTTAAGTAGAGTATGTGAGTAATCCCTTTGAAGATCAGTGGAACTACTGAAGTGCTTAAGACTATGTGCATGCCATAGTATTTTGCTAGGTTGTGGCAAAACTTCCTGCAAGCTCGTGATGAAACACACTGCAGTTTTAACATGCAGTACATTTCAACAGTTGATCTGATGGCTTTATATAATAAAAATCTAAACATACAGAATTTTCACTTGTGTTTTATAACGCTATTCTTGCAATAGACGCAACTGCTCAAGTTTCAGAAGGGTGGATGGAGTTTTATCCTTTCGGGGCTGTAAATCATGAACTCTTCATTGACCTCTAACATGGAAGAATCAAAGAAGGTGGAAAATGGTTCTGGTTATTAAGGATAAGAACAAAAAAGAAGCAAACATCACAAGTTGCAACAAGGAAGGTTCTTATTAAACTTGGTGTAAAAACCCCAAAACTTCACAACAGGGAACTCCAGCACTGGAACAGGTTGTCCAGAGAGGTTGTAAATTCTCTGCTCTTTGAGCTATTCTAAAGCTTGCCTGGACAGGCCCTGGGCAACCCAGCCTAGCCCTGTTTGGAGCAAGGTGTTTAGACTAAATGACCTCCAAAGATGCTTTCCAACTCAAAGTGTTCCACAATTGTAGCACAGTTCTTACTGCACTAGGAAAGGTAAAGGTGCAGAAAAGGTGCATTTAGCAAGAGGGATCGGTAGTAGCCAGAAGTAATTCTGCAATTGTGTTGTTAATAAGAGGAAGACTTGGGTTTGCTATTCAACAGAAAACTAAAGCCATCAACAACAGTCAGCAAAAAGCCTATTTTGATGAGTGCGGGTTTTTTGCCTTAGACTTTACATTCAACAGTGGCTATTCTAGTACTGTTAGCAACAAAGTGGTAAAATTTCAGCCACTACAAGAAAAGGCTAGAGGGGAGAGAGATACGCTAGATATTTTCTAACCAGCTGCAGCTGTTAAAAATGTTATCCTAAAACTGATAGTAAAATTATTTAAATGCTGGACTCACTGCCTATGTTTAGAGTACGTACTTTGCATAAGTTTTGGCACCTATGGTATCAGACTGGCTGTACACTGAATATAGGGCCGATTTCACATGGACGGGCTGAAGCATGGCCACATACCAGTCTAAAACTTAATAGTTGGAGTTTCATAACAGAATTTGGCTCAATGAAACAGTAGTGCAATTCCAGCTGCTATTTTTATCAGGGAGTATTTTTCTTAGTCCCACCTGGGAGCCCCTAGTAGTGTTAAGATGGAAGTGGAACAATTTATGGAATAATCAGTGTATAATAATAAATGTAGCGGACATTCCTGGTGTGCTGGGCAGCATTTGCTCTTCCAGATATACACTTTCAGAACGTCCCTCCAAAGTTTAGTTGTTTGCCTTGTTGCTAAATATTTCTTTAATTTACACAGTCACTGCACACTTTGTCTTTGACTCCTTAGGTTGTAAAGCTTGAATAGGAGAGACATTGCAGAAAGCAACTATGATAAATGTGTAATTTTCAGTCTCAACTTTAGTCTTACTATTTCTTTCTTACTTTTACTTCTAATGTGACAAGTTTCCATTTAACACAATTGTTTTTATGCTTTTTGCCTTGCCTCTGGCAAAGTTGAAATGCCACCCTTCCAGCATATGAATTATGTTGTTCTTCACATTGAACTTCATGATTCTGTTCTCAAAGTTCATTATTCTTTAACCTTCAAAATACCTACAGACTAGTTTAAGAATGTGTGAAAACTGCTACAGATAGCATTAAAACTAGTAAAAAAAATTCTGCACAATTTGTCCTTGACATACATTACATGCTTCATTAAATTAAATATGTAATCTGTATTTGTATTCTTAAAAATAAATTCTTCCCTCAGGTGTAGATAAATGACATTCATTTAGAACAATAGGGATTGCATGTGGATACCAAAGTGTGATGTACAGTCCTTACCATAGTAGGTCACTATGATGTCTGTTTTTAAACTACTTCTCTGAAGATGTCAAATGTTGGTTTTCTTTTTATCTCAGTTCCTTGCAAAGGAATAAGCCCTTTTTTATATTCTTACTAGTTGTCCCGCTTTCAAGTGATACAAGCCTTCAAACTGCTAAATAATTCTAGTTGTGTTGATCAGGAATTATCTAACTAGGTATTTTATTGGCCAGATTTCTTCAAATCAGTTCTCTTTGTAGGCTGGCATTTTTGTCAAGAGTGAGATTTCTGATTTAAATGAGAGGGGTACAACTCTTTGAAAATGACCCTCAAAATATAATTGGAGTAGGAAGTCCACTAAGTTGAAGTGTTGGGCCAAATGGCATTATAAAAAGGAGTAATGTTTTCTGAAAACCTTCAGTAGAAACTAGTCAATATTTGTTTATTTACAGGATTGGAGAACATGCCCAAGAAGAGTTAGTTGCATAGGAGGAGTGCAGAAACTCCAGGCCATTGCTGGGATGTGACTCCTGTGATGTGATTCCTGTGATTTGACATGCCTGAGGGATGGGATGCCATCCAGAGGAAGCAAGACAAGCTGAAGAAGTGGGCGCATATGAACCTCATAAGGTTCAACAAGGCCAGTGTAATATCCTGCACGTGGGTCAGAGCAATCCCCAGTATTAGTACAGGCTGGGGGATGAAGGGATTGAGAGCAGCCCTGCGGAGAAGGGGATACTGGTGGGTGAAAGCTGGACATGAGCCAACAATGTGTGCTTACAGCCCAGAAAGCCAACCATACCCTGGGCTGCATCCAAAGCAGCATGACCAGCTGGTTGTGGTAGATGATTGTGCCCCTCTACTCTGTTCTGGTGAGACCCCACCTGCAGTACTGCCTCCAGCTCTGGAGTCCTCAGCACAGGAAAGACAGGGACCTGCTGGAGCAGCTCCAGAGGAGGGCCGCAAAAATGATCAGGGGGCTGGAACAGCTCTCCTGTGAGGAAAGGCTGAGAGAGTTGGGGTTGTTCAGCCTGGAGAAGAGAAGGCTCAGGGGGACCTTATTGTGGCCTTTCAGTTCTTGAAGGGGGCTTACAAGAAAGATGGAGACAGACTTTTTAGCAGGGCCTGTTGTGATAGGACAAGAGGTAATGATTTTAAACTAAAAGAGGGTAGATTCAGACTAGATCTAAGGAAGAAATTTTTTACGATGAGGATGGTGAAACACTGGCACAGGTTGCCCAGGGAGGCGGTCGATGCCCCATCCCTGGAAACATTCCAGGTTAGGCTGGACGGGACTCTGAGCAACCTGACCTGGTTGAAGATGTCCCTGCTCACCGCAGGCGGGGTGGACTATACAACCTCTAAAGCTCCCTTCCAACCCAAACCATTCTGTGATTCTATGACTCAGGAGGGTTCTGTGGCTGTGTTCTATTTGTCTGCTCTGGCAGCAAATTTCCAAATTTCCACTGCTGGAAATTATGTGATTTTTGTAAATGATTGATACAGTATTTGAATTAGAGGCTTGATTTTTTTTCCTCACACCAGGCAAATATCCTAATCTATTGCTAATCTATCTAATCTTTTGCTAGATATTCTACAAGGAGGTTAGCTTAATCTGTGCTTTTGAAGGGAAGATGGAAATCATTGTAGTGTAAAGTGGGAAAATAAATGAAATCTTGGTTGTCGTGAGACAGGAACAACTGTTTCTCATTCAGACCTAGCTCTCTGCGCCACACTGTAGGCAACGGAATATCTGTGGTTCAAAGTTTTATGGTTTTGATGTAGCAGGAGAATCAAATTAATTAAGCTGCAGTGGAATCCAACCACATTTATTTCTGTCTTTCCCAAACTGATGTTCAGATAATGGGATAACGTGAGTAGAAGCTTTTGGGATACCCGTGACCGCAGAAGAGCTGTATTTAGCTTGAATATCTTGGTAGCTGTTAGCATACTGAGTAGAGTTTTCCACATGTGTCCTATAATACAGTGAATGAGGCAAACACAGTTACTTTGAAGTCGAATGCAGCTGTATACATGATGTATATAGCCTGTATTATTCTACATGACTGGGGTGACATCTTAAAAATAATGTATGCGGTGAGCTTTGGAGAAATAATGGAGGACATAATGTAAAAATAACCTTCTTTATGTGTGCATATTGACGTAATCTTATTATTTATGGTATCTGAAACCAATGGGTTAATTTACATCCTTCATAGAACAAAAATACTGTAAAGAAATAGACCATGTCTCCTGGATTCATTCTAGCTTTCAGCGACTGTGTGTCTGGAGTAATTGAACATATATCATTTAGCCCCAAAATATTAAAGGGCAGGTTGTTATTTCTGGCTTAACTTGAATTAATAATTTACTCGGGTTTTACATTACCTAGTTAATCTTATATACTTGTGTAGTTACTCTTTGAATGGTAAGGAACTCTTGAGGCTTATAACTTCCAGAAATAATTTTTAGCTGAGGTACGGTTTTAGCTATTTATTTTCAGTAAATAATTTTCTCCCAAATCAGGGATAAAAAAGGAGTATGCAGTAATTCCTCTTTTCTCTAAGTTGTTCTTGCCTCTCGACAGAACTAGTGAAAAATCTCCTCCTTCCTCCTTGTTCAGTGAGGCATGCACTTTTTCTTTGCTGTGACTGCATAATGAGTGCCTGCTGAGACAGTGTGTGTACTGCATACTTGTATGCATCAAAACCATGGGAGCTCAGACTTTAATCATAGGTCTCTGTTTACATGGATAAAAAGAAGTTACGTGGGTGTTCCATTTATTGTGCGGAGTTGTTACGTATTTCATATCATATTTAAAACCAAGATTTTTTAAAAACTTGGTTTGAATGCATGTTGGTACATGACTCAATATGAACCTCAGGAAACACCTGAGAATTAAATAGTTGATTTATAAATACAAAATTATAATCCATTATTCAGGAAAGGATTAATTTTCTGTTTTTTAAAAAGTACTTGTTCTTTATTGTGCTCGAGTTATTTGTATTTGCTGTTTGGCTTTAATCCCAAAGCAGAAACGAGAAGCTTGAATCTGCCTGAAGCTTAGCAGTTCTTCACAGGCAATGTATACAGGTGTTCTTTCCAAATTCCACTCAATTGCCAAGGGGCAGATGACTTCCAGATTCTGTAGTTCTATTCAACTGTGGGTTGAAAACAGATTTTGAAATCCCGTTCTACCATGAAACCTTACTCGTGCTATAAGCATATGCTAAAGCTATTAGGAGTGTTGGGGGCTTTTTCCAGTCTATTCAGGTGCCAGTATGTCTAAAGAAGTAGCTCTCCATTATTATATTGCCTGATGCCTAATAGCAAGGACACCATCCTAGTTTCTCAAAAGTGAGGAAGGATATTCAGGAGACAGGAGTTTAGGTGAAAGTTCAACTTCCTCTCCTTATTGACATCAGTGAAACCAATAATGTTATGTAAAGTATTACAGTCATCTCTCGGTATATCTTCGACCACGTGTTCTGAACCATGCCTCACAAGACATAATTTAATCCTCTTTTTCTTTCTAGCAAGATTTTTACCTTACTTTTTCCTTAGACATCAACAATATCTTAAGCGAAATACAATTGAGAAAATTAATTTAATTTAAAATTATATTAAGTTCAATGCCTATGGCTTGCCATTACAAATATCAGTAAAGATGCACTGAATATCCATGTCAGCTGCAGAAGTTAGCTTTCTGGAACCTACTGATTTCCTTGGTTAACAGGACTTAAGTTTAAAGAAATTAGCCGACAGAATCCACTAATAGACAGAGTTTCAGTTCTAAGCTACATTTCTGCTATCAAAAGCATGGATTCTGCATCGTTTCAAGAATCTTGTGCTTTTGTGAATTATTCCTGTTCAGGAGACATACAGTGAACTTGCTCTGGACAGCTACCCTAGTGAATGCTGTCTGAAAAGCTGAACATCTTATGATGTCTGCAGGAAAATAACTCCCAGAATCAGCAAGCCTCTGTAACGAGACTTAATTTATTTTAGCTTTTCTAAAAGCTTTTGATTACACAGCAGCTGCCAAGATCTAAACTCCCCCACCCACTTCAAGGCAGTTTTTCTAGTTACACGTTTGGCAATGTTTGTAATTTTTCATCCGTTCCCCTAAGCATGATAAAAATCGCACACAAGGTTTTCAACCGTTTTGGGGGCAAGAGGGGGAAATAGTGATATTTAATTGAGAGATACCTCTCATAGGAGAGCCTCCAAGTAGTGTATGTGCAGATAAGAAAATTCCCTTTTCTTTTGATATTGTAACAAGCAACTACGTTGATCTTAATGGTGCCATCTATTTGGGAGCTGACTGCCATATGAATACAGCATGTAGAGCAGGTACAAGGAATTTAATGTCTCCTGAAAGAGGTGAGCTATAGATCTAACAGATGCAGGACAGTCTTGAATCGTGCTTTGGCTAGAATGCAATCCAAATCTTACCTTACTTCAGGGGCTGTAATTGCAAGATATGAACACATTAATAAAGCCTCCTCATTACACAAATTTCTATTTTTCTTGAATGAAGGGTGAGGCAGACCCGTAATATTTAACTCACCACATTAGGGTATTTATTTATTCCAGGGTCATATTTTGCTCTTTAATCTTTGTGATCAAATAATTTCCTATGTTGGAGAAAAAGTGCCTTGCCTGGCAAAATTAAAAATACAAAATAAAGATAGAAATAACAATAAAAGCATTTTGAATTTCCATGCATGCTATGTCATGGGGTGGCTACAGCATAAGAAAGGACTGCTGTGTACCCCAATTTAAATACTATTAAACAA
The DNA here is from genome assembly GCA_013398225.1 of Steatornis caripensis. Taxonomy (NCBI): domain Eukaryota; kingdom Metazoa; phylum Chordata; class Aves; order Caprimulgiformes; family Steatornithidae; genus Steatornis; species Steatornis caripensis. The sequence goes on along the minus strand of VZSC01012822.1, from coordinate 805,184 downwards.
CTGGACATTTCTAGGAATCTTTTTCCTGAAGTAGTATTGGAACATATATTACAAATATCACAAGTTATGAATATATTAATTTGAAAAGCAATGACAGATCATTTCACTGAAATCAAGCTTAATTATCAAAGCCATTTTGATGACCATATTTCATTGCTTTGAAGTACAGTAGGCTGCAAAAGCATAACTCTAACTCAAAGTATTCAAAAGATGAATTGATTTGGTGCCTACTGCTCTATAGCATTACTGTTCATGCACTCATACTGGGACTAATTCAGTTAAAAAAACAATGAATGTGGGTATAATCAACACCTTTTTTTCCAAATCACTTTATTGTCAGTCAGTATTTTTCTCATTAATATAATTTCATTATTTTACTATTTTATAATCCACCTCAATTTTCACAGAAAGATAGTTATATAATATAACAAGGGATGAAAGATATTTCTTATTGATAATAATCAGTTTCTAGTTGGACTGTGTGATAGGAAATTGAAACAACTATTAGGACATTTTATTCAGACATTGAATTCTTCCTATATCTTTCTATCAGATTTATAGGCTTATATATTTCATGCCTAAAATTTTCAGAAATTAATGTAGCTATGACAGTCAAATACCGTGACTCAGCATACAATGCATTATGGTATTACTTGAATTGTTGGTGTTATAACAAGAAAGTTACTATTGGACCCCAAGTGAAAGCATTTGCGGTAGGTAACAACTGCAAGTGTTTGTTTAGCAAATGGCTGCCAAGCTCTCAGCCAGTCCCTTTTAGAGCAGTGAGGTTTCATTAGCCTGTTTGATGTCTCACAGGTTCTTGTGTGACTACAGCTAGAACCAAACTGCAAATGCCGTTGTTTTGAAGACTGGAATGCAGGCATGGGCTTATGGGGGGAAACAAAAATCCTCTCACCTGTACTCAAAGGATAAAAGCATGCATGTTCAGAGATACACTGCCTGGAGCAAGGCAATTACAGAAATTTGAGNACTGGAATGCAGGCATGGGCTTATGGGGGGAAACAAAAATCCTCTCACCTGTACTCAAAGGATAAAAGCATGCATGTTCAGAGATACACTGCCTGGAGCAAGGCAATTATAGAAATTTAAGCTCATAGCACTACAGTATGGTTAAAAAAAAAAAAAAGAAGTAACAGCTCTTGAACATTTTAAAGATGCATTTAGCCGTGCTCTGCTTTGGGGATTAAGAGGACATCATTACAATTTGTGCACAGCTCTGTGTTTACTGTGAAAAAGCATGCTTTGTAATTTATGCACTGTGATTTTGCAGGGGGCACCCAATAGTGTTGCAATGTGCAAATGTGTTTTGATTACTTTTTAAGAAAAAACTTAAAATGAATGTGACAGGACTTTTTTTAAGCTAACATGTAAGTTAATCATCTTTTGAGATGAATCCTTGAAAATTTTAAGCCATTTTAATACAAGGACCTTTTCTTACTTACTACAATGGATGAATGAACTCATTGTCAAAACTGCATTCAGTACAATATGACATCCATTTAATGTCTTTGTCATCAAATTAAGATCAAATGCAAAAGGCTAATGAATACATTAAGTACTGAAGTGTGTTTTCCAAGGATGACATTTTCATTTCAATGGAAAAGAATTAGAGAACTTCACACTAACATAGTGCCTCCCTCTATTTCTAAAATTCCCTTTAATAAGGAAATAACTTGTGGAATTTGGCAGATTTTCCCTTAACTATGAGATAAAGACCATACATAAACAATAATGTCCTGTGGTACTTGGTACCAAATTAGCTGACTTTTATTGCCACTGAACAGAAATGTGTGGTCTGGCTGCTTGCAGAGTTCATGCTTGAAATTCCAGAAATAACAATATTGAAGTAGACCACTTCAAAGGTGGTTATTCATCATCAGAAAACTTTTTGACTGTTTGCTGACTGTTGATCTTCACACTCTTCTACATTTGAAATCACGAGAAAGGCACATGCTTTGTAATGAAGGTATTTTATGCTTAAAGGGCAGGTGCACTAAGTCATCATTTCATAATTAAGAATTATGGTTATCCTTGGGAAATACAGGTTACTTTGAATGTGGAGGGGAAATGGCTTCTGGCATATAATGAGGAAGTATTTAGTAATATTTCACATCTTTGCTTATTGATCTATGCGTACCATACATTCCTTCTTAAGTAAATATTAACTTGCACAGAATGCTGCATCTAGTGTCTGTACTGCTGTTGTCTAACAATATCATGTACCACTAAATTCTCAGGAACCTCTGCAAGGTAAATTTTTGAGTGCTGTGAGTTTTGCAGCAGTGGAAATTGAGACACACTCTCACCAAAAAAATTTTTGCCCAAGCGGTAGAGCCAATGTGCATGCCTTCAGACCACATACTTTCCTACAGTAGTAAACTGTTGTCATCTTCTGTGCCTTGGACAGCTATTTAAGTTGTTATGTTTGATAGGATGTCCCTCAACAGCCCATTTTCATTTTACTTGCATTTACCCATCTCCAGTAGTAATTACAGTGGCACAAAATGAGTTCCCTAATCGCCTTCCTCGTTTTTATCACTTGGAAAGTTGCATTTGAACTAATTATTTTACCTTTCTGGTTAAGTGTACGGTAATAGAGGAGTAAGGTCACAAAAGGCTATTGAATATTGTAAAGCATGTGGAGCATGGTTGCTAGAATCTGAGAACTATGTTGAAGATACTGCATTAAGATTTCTGATGGAGTAAAAGCAAAAATGCAGTATGTGATCATCAGTGGAGGGAAGCTGTGACAGACACCTGCACCCTAGGTTTCCTTTTAATACACGGCTAGGAGAGCAAAGGACTATTTTTTAATGAAATCTCTTGTAATAATCTTAGGCATGTTGTATTCATTTCGTTTATGCAGCAAACAAAGACATTCTTAAATTCAGAGATTTTAGCTTTATATTGCATGTAGTTACTCACAAGACTGTTTCAGGAGAAGATGTTCAATGGACATCTCTATTTCTTATTTATTCACTATTTTTGCTCTGTTACATATTTAATATAAGCAATGAATAAAGTGAAAAGTTAGGACAAAATACATACTGGTTAATATTTTAATGATAAAGATATCCCATCCTTTTAATAGGTTGGCTTTTCTACTTCCTTTTAGGGTATGTTTTAATGGCAGTCTTCATGCTGAACTTAGATCTGTACTAAATGAAAATATAATAATTTGTTCAGTTTTAACAGTACTTCCCCCATGCTGTCTTTCCTTTAGCCTCTTTAGGTCATGATGCTTTTCTACTTAGTTTCTGGGTTTTTATAACACAAAGACCAGATGTTTCTAAATTAGATTTAATTCATCATGTTTTAAAACTCAAGAGTTGGATATTTCTACAGAAGGTCCCTAATTGTCAAAAGCTTACAGTAAGTATTAGGAAAGATAGCAATTAATCTTTCCATTTTAAGACTTATTTGTCTATCACATTCTTTACGGCTCATGCCGTACTTGGTTAGTCTTGAGATAAAGAATAAACAGACGCTGTCACCACATTTTATCCATTCTTAACATTTTTTTTCCCTCAGTTACCCTGTGGTGAACAGCCACTCTTAATTCTGCTTGTTTTTAAAGCCTCTGTTCTAAGGACTTGAGCTTTTATAGATTTCTGTTATTAACATGAGTTTTATCTTCCCATCTATGAATTAACCTGCATAGAAAGGCTTGTGCACCTCTGTGATACTCAGTATGAAGAATGTGAAATAGGAAAATTGTACGTTTGTTTTGCTGTGCATTTGAGCATGGACTCCTTGTTCAGAGACCATATCTCTCTTTTTTTGAAGCATATAATAAATCTGACCGTGCACTTCATTTGCTCTTTGAAAACAAAGTGGTATCCTCTAGACGTGAGTAGGTTTCATAATACAGGATGTGAAGCAGTCTGTATAGATGCTGTTCTTAATCTCTTGTTTCTGTTATTTTAATGTCTCTAAAGCTTCTGTGTCCCTTTCCTCAGCTGTCAATGCCTTGTATTCTCCTGGGTATTATGAGAAATCAATCTATGCTTTTTCCAACACAGCAACATGCAAGCAAGAAATTAGAAGGTTTCCAAGAGAAAATATTTGTGTTGGAGGTCTCTATACTCAAACGGTATATTCTGTTAATATCAGTGTACCTAGTTATCCCAACCTTCATGTGAGATGCAGTTGGAGAGAGAAAAATGAAATTGAGAAAGAACAATTAAAATTGATTGTAACAAAAAAGGATAAAATATTTTTTTATATATATATGTTCATTTATACACATGCATACACAAAATGTTTAAACAGAAAGTATCTAGCTGGTTTGATAGTGAAGTTGTTCATTACAAGTTTTGTCTGGAACAATATTTTCTCATAATGTCTTTGTACTAAAGACAGTTAAGATGTGGGTATATTTTCCTATATCCATTGAAACTTATATTAGTTATCTAAGTTTATTGTTTTCGGTAATACAATTATAACCTGCAAACAGTCAGGTGAGGTATCTGTGTGGTTCACAATTTGATGAAGTATGAATTCTGGAAGAGAAATTCAAGTTTCATTTGTCTGTCCTTTAATAAGTATTTATTTATGAGCTTATTATGAACATATATTTGTCTTATAACATTGTCATCTTCTCAGTTACTGTCCAGGTCTCACAGGCAGAAGATTTAGTTTCTAAATCTGAAGACCAGATTTAGTTCCTGGTATTTCTTAGGTAAAAAGTATGAGAGGAAAAAACCTAAAAACACCTATCATGACAAAATCAAATCTTTTCATGCCTTTTATAATGAAAAGCACAAAAGTTGCACGAAGTTGGTGTTTAAAAGCCCTTTGCAACTTACAGTTAATTTATAAAAATGCCTCCTGAATTGCGACTGTTCTCTAAAGCTTGTCAGGCAACAACCATACCCGGTACCTCTGCCTGCATCCCCTCCTGGTCGTTGCAGTGCTCCACCCAGCCCTCAGACACCTGAAGGAGGGAAAGGATGTAACCCCCTGCTTTAGATATGTACAACCTCTATTTCTTTTGGTGTATCTAAATTTACAAGTTCCTTTTTGTTTTGCATCTGGGTTGTATTGACAGCAGATTCTTTGTTCTTTTCTGTGAATGACTAATACACGAAAAATGCGTGTGCTGCCGTGGCTCAGGCAAACTCAAGCTGAACGTATGCAGCCAAACAAGCGAACATCTTTTGCCAGGCCTACCTCTCTACCAAGGGACTCTGACACGGAGCAGTTATCCTTGTGTCTTCCCCCAAGTCTGCTCCTCTTCTTAGCTAAGCACTAATTAAGCAGGGCTTTTCCTTTTTTGTTCCTCCTTTGAAGTCTGTTGTTCGCCTCTGGGAGAGGCTGATTAGGTACCCAACAGCCCATTAGCTCTTTCCAGGCTCATATAATGGGGTGTGCAAACCCTGCCTTATGCCACTGCAAAATCATCCCATTGGGAGCAAAAGGACAAAAAGGTTATGGAAAATAGATTAATAATCCCCTACCCCTTTCCAGTATTACATACATACAGTCATCCGTACACAGTCTATCAGGCATCTACATAATCATCTCAGCAGAAGTAGAGTGGAACCTTTTTGTAGTGCCTGATTATTAGAGCTGCAGAAGAAATCCTGCTGAAATACAATCCAGAGAAGACTGTGTAGCAGCAAAACTTCGCATAAGCAAAGTTTTCATGAATTTTAAGAACTGTTTAAAGTGCCATAAGTGACTTTTCATTATATCTGAGTTAATGGTATGGCCTTCTTTATGCTTCTCTCCTCTGCTTTATCTGTCCCCTTCAGCTTTACTGATAATGCCAGAGTAGAGTTAGTGGGAAATTTAGAGGTGAAGAAGTGTAGAATCATCGTAAGTGGACACCATTGTAATGTATCCAGGTTACTTGTATATATTTTTATAGAGAGAGAGAGAGAATTACCCCTTCTTCATACATTCCCAAGTGATTAAAAGGCAGGGTGAAAGAGCTGCCTGTTCAGGGAGGCTCTGGGCTGCTCAACAAAAATGGATTACCATCCTGTTTGCTGATTATTACACTGTCTTTATAATTCTGCTATGAATGTAGTAATTGAACATAGTAACTCTGTTTTGTTAAGTGCCTTGCATGCCATGGGACACTACTGAAAAAAGGTCTAGAAGTATGGTCTTCCCAGAACTCTATGTTTTTTCCCTGTTATAAAATGCTTTTTTTCAGCTAACAGTCATAGTTGATTTATTTACAAATACGTCAGCCCTTCTCCCAAGATTTCTGTTTCATTATTGAGACTTTAAGACAAAACTTTATACACTCTTCCTAGATATGCAATGTAAAACTACCATAACTAAAACTATTTAATTCTATCTAACCATTCTTGAATGCTATATCAACTGTCTGAAAATTAGGCACTAGAAATGAGTCTTAAGAACCTGAAGTTGGTAAGCAGTGAATACACTTAGTGCCTTATTTTATATTTTATTCATAGGCAGCTGAGTTTTGATAATTTCTGCAAGTCTTTTTGGCTTTGTTGTATTCATTGTAGCATTATCTCACGTTAAAGCCACTTAAATTAGCCTACTAAGTCAAAACAGATAGACTGAAGAAATAGTGCTTGAGCTGTGAAGACTTACTGTAAAGCATGGCTGTGCTGGCATCTGACAGTATCTGCTTACTCCCCTGCAAGGCCATCCAGCTGGAATAAAAAGGTAGGAGTTTGGTACGTGTATGTGCCTCTGACCATCTGAAGCAGCTGAACTAAAACTCAATTCTGCTGTTAAGAGGCTAATAACTGAAAATGCTTCACTGGTTCATATAACTTACAGCTGGTATATAATACATACTTCTAGCTCAGCATCAATTTCAAACCATTCAGCTACATTTGATGCTAACTGATAGTCATGTTTGTTGACGTACAGTGTCAGAACCTTGATGCTATTCTTATCCTTTGTTTCCTAGAAAGAAAATTCAGAGAAAAGGTTTTCAGTTGGTAGAGCACGCATAGTCTGAACTCATCTTTAGTCTAGCAGTCTCAGGGTAAATCATAACAGTGAGAAAATACAGAGATTCATATATAAAGTACTTAGACTGAGTTAACTTTTATAATGTAAGGTGTTTGTTCTGTACAATAGAGAGATAAACAGCATAGCCAAATACAAGCTGGGGAATATATTGAATGTAGAGGGACAGAACTACTTCTACAATATCATTATCACAAGAGCAGGAAGAAGGTGGTGATCTGGCGAGTTTTGTGGGGAGCGACCACATAGGAAAAAAGGGAAGTCAAAGGTAACACAGACGGTACTCTAGAGGAAGCATTACAGTATCAGCAGTGGGGTTGTGGGAGATTGGCTTAACTGAGCAGTTGTACGAGCAGAGCGTGTTCTAGCAGTTTAGCATAAGCAGGCTTTTAGCATCACTAGGCCTTAGTTGAAACTGCTGACACCCAAGGATAGTGGACGTGTGGTTGTCTGAGAAAGATCACATTCCCATGAGCGAGATGAAGAACGCAGCTATTGTGCATTATGAAGAACCGGCTACTGTGTAGCAATGCAGGGACGGACGGACCGGCTGTCATGTAGCAATGCAAGGACAAGACTGTATGTGAAGAACTGGCTATTGTGTAGTAATAGAACTGGCTATTGTGTCGTAATGCAAGGATAGACTGATGTTGTAGTTAAAAGTAACGTATTAGCAGAAACTAGCTGAACCATGTATCAACTATGAAACCACTGACCAACCGCAGGAATGCAGAAGGCATGAAGTTTCGCATACGGGCAGTAACCAATCAGCAGAGTATTATTTGCGTATGTATGATTGGGCTTGCATATGTATGATTGGGCTTGCATATGTATGATTGAGCTACATAAATAAGGATAGCACGATTGCAATAAAGGAGAATGATCATACTCACATTGAGACTCATCATTACTCCGGGACCGCTCTTCCCCGCGTCGCTCAGCACTACAACATGGGGTTACCGTGATGCAATATACAGCTAGAGGGGAAACAACAGACAATGGCTGCTGAGAAACTGTTGTTGTTCTCGCTGTGTAGGTGTTTTCTGTTCTAAGAGGATTATCAGATCTACACAGACATTCATTAGAACAGCATCTTTTTATATGAAGGGAAAAGGATTTTTCCTAGTTTAAGTTGGCAAATGATTGATTTTAAAGCCACAGTGTATCATATATTTGTATGTATAAAATACAAAAAAACCAAAAATTAAAAGGGTAATAGACTATTAGAGGAGCTTGTTGGGACAAAATTTGTGGAAGTACCCAGCTGAGAAGAAAAAAAGTTCAAGCAACAAATTATGTCTGAGATTTTTTCTGAGAAGGGTTGTGTGTCACTGTGGTCACTTGAGGCAGTCAGTAGCAGAGGGTATACATGGAATCAGCGAAACAGTGTAGGGTTTCTGAATTGTGCTACACAAAGCACTAACAGTACACCAGGATCTTCAAAGCAATATGCGGTACAAAAAGAGTTTTGCAGAGCCCGTCAGAAGTGTTGCTGCTACTGCTGCTGTCATTACTCTTGAGAATCATATGGTCAAGCAGAAACTGCTGGCAGTAGGTTGTTTTTTCTTATCTCAGATTCCCACCGTTTTCTAATGCCTGGCTGTGGACCTCTCTCCTGTCTCTTCCACACTTATGAGCATCTGATGGCTCCGCGAGGCTATATGGATCTAGAGGAGATACATCATTTCAGGGTAAGCTATCGAGCTAGGATTATATGCATTTAGGAGGGTTGACTGTGTTAGAAGGAATAGTGCTGGGTAGCAGCAAACCTGCATCATTTGAATGAGATGTTCTCTGTCTATACAGGTACGTGCAGTCCTCATAGCTCCTGGAACCTCATGATGATGCTATGATATTGATTGATTAGATAAGTATCGAAGCACTTCAGTGGCACACAGAGAATCCCCCCTGTTGAACTTGGCAGAACAACTGGCTTAAATCTGTGACAAGAGAAAGAACGGTGTTTTCAAATCTGCCTTATTCCAGAGCATGACCCAGTGGCACCAGACGAAACAAAGTCTGGAAAGCTATAGTTCCAAGGAACTCCGTGAAAAAAATCTGATCACTGATAATTTTTCTGACCAAGGAGTGCTAACCAGGCTTGATTAAAAGGCACGATGGTTTTTCTCATGCTACCAAAGTGAAGCTAGCTTGTGAGAGAAAAAATTTTTTTGCTTATGCATCTACCCACAGAGATTATTTTGTTGTTAAATAAAACAAAATAGCTTTTCACTTAGCTACTGACTTTGAACTAAGCAATAAAAATGTTTTCTGCACATTAAGTCTCAGAATAAGCTCGTTTAAACAAAGACTTTGTCTTAATTTGTGTAGGTATCTCTAGGCTTACGAAGAACACCCTCTTTTGGTCATTTTCATGACTGGTGAACTGGGACACTGAGAGAGCTGCATCAGTTATAAAGCCAGTTAGCAAGTCAGGAGGGAGCAGCAAATAGGTATTCAGAATCGTGTACTCCAAATTCCCATCTAAACTGTGATTTCATTTCAATGTGAACAGCAATTTGCATTTTTCTGTCTCTCTACTTGACACTTCAATAGGATGTGACATGTTTTTAAAGAACTGGGAAGAGCAGATATTATAATTGAAAGAGTGGAGTGGATAATATTTACAAAATCAGGTTATTCAACCCCTAGATGAAGATTGTCCAGTCAGATGAGCCTAATTTATGCAGAAAGGAAAGCGTGCTATTTGTTGAAAGGTCTGTTCTTTGCTATCAAGCTTAATGAATGGATTCAAGGAAAAGGAAGAATTTCATTAAAGTCACATTTCAAAGTCAGCATAAGGGAAACATCTCTACAAATATTTCCACTGAACAGGAGGCAATCTATTATGCCACTGAGTCTGATCTGAATTCTGTTTTCTCCTGTATGTATGAAGATGGTGAATCTTTTTCCCCTGTTTTAATGCTAGCTAGATATGCTAGCCATTGCCAAATGCTATTATTCCCTCTCACACAAAGAATAGACTTACGCATTTATGCACTTACTCTCATTACAGTGTACACTAATCCCAAGCATTCTGAAAACAAGTTTATCATCACACTTGTTTTTCTTGTATGACTTCAGTAGAATTGTGTACTTCCTTCTAAGATGAAGAATTACTACTCAAGCATTTTTGTTAGGGACTGGCATGGCTTTCTCCAAGATTAACAAAGATAGGTGAAATTCTTTTGTGACTGCTGCCTTTCTCCCACTACTGTTTTTATGCTGTTCCTCTATTGTGCCCATTTTTTGCAATCTGCATTCCATCCCCCTCTTTCTCAGCCGTACAAGATCACAGAAATAAAAGCTGGCAATGATAGACTATGTGGGGAATATGCAGTACAGAGAAGGAAATTCGCATCTGGAGGAATGCAAATGGAGGCTCTGTTGCTAGTCTCACAGGTTTTATTCCATATTTCTACCATAACACCTTTTTGTAGCTTCAGGACATCACTATAATGGAACTGTGTAGCAATAACACCTTCAGTTGCTTAGTTTCCTTTTCTTTAACAACCACCTGTCAGGTTGTTAAATAGCACCATTTTTTATTATGTTACATATCTGTGATTTGGGAAGGGAAAGGTACGTAAAGACTAAACATACTGATATGAGGTAGATAGGGAGAGAAGTTGAGACAGTTTTTCTCTTGCAGACTTGAGTTGAAAAGAACCCGAGAACATGTCCTTAACATTTTAAGGAGAGACAGCTAAAGAAGGGAGCTCAACCTCTAACAGTAGATCATCTTTTTCTTCTGGATATTAATGTTCCTGATCTCAGAAGGACTAAAAGGCAGCCTCTCAATGGCAAGCACCGTATGCTTTTTCACACATTGTTTTGTTAGTGTGCCTAAGCTGTGACCTGTAGCAACTCTGTCCTGCCGAAGCGGGGAACCACCCACGGTATTCCACCAGGAAGTTGTGCATGACCTGCAGCACTGTGATGTTCTGTGGAGACAGAAGTTTAAAAAGCAGGGTACAGTAAGTGGCCATGACGCTGCTGTTTTCACAGAGGAAAAAAAAATATTCTGAGCTGTGGGAGGTTAGTTTAAAGAGGAACAATAAGTTTCTCACCATGATTTACCATTATTGAACAAAGCATAACAGGGGCATAGGGGAGTAAAGTTAAAATGCAGGGAGTAGAGAAATACTTTCTCTTGCTCCATCTCTGCTTATGTAGGACTTTGATACTGTACAAGCAGTATAGAAGCTCCAAGATTTTTGAACGGTTGTCAGATACAGTGGCATCTCTGCATACAAAGATCACAGCTTGTAAAATATGTAATGCATTGATATTTTACCTTTATTTACTTTTTACAGAAAGAGTTTGATAAAATTGTGAAAGGCAATGATGGGAAAAATTGATAGGAATGCTTTAAAATATATGGTGAGATAAATTTTTGGGGTTCTATTAAACTGTAAGCAAAAAAAACACTGAAAGGCACCTTCTGTCAGTACACTTCGTGATTTCTTCCATGCCTTAGCTAGACCGTGTTTCTTTACACAGTTCAGTAACATAATTTCTCCGCAAATCTTACTGTGGCCTAGTCTTTGTCTTACTTTCCTTTGTTTCAGTGTGATCCATAAGCTGCTGCTCTTTATTCTTTGTGGTCTTCTTCACTCTGAACTGTCAAATTATGTTTCTTCAACTGTCATTTCACTTATTTCCCTGATATATATCGTATAGCAATCTTTGGTTCTCTGTTTGTACAACCAATGGTAAATGTATCTCTGCTTAGCTTGCAATGTAGCTTACCTTACGTGCATGGGGTTTCCAGCTGGAAAGAACTTGTTGTCAGTGCCTCAGGCTGTTGTTTCTGTTTCTTGTTTTTACAACTATCCTTGTAAACAAGGACTATGTCTAGGTTTAGATTTAAATTTTGCCAGGGGCTCTTGTATTCCAATTGCAAGAATCTGCAGTTGGAACAGACCTCTAAATATGTTATATAAATGCAAAGTTATAATATATGATTCTGTGATTGAGTATTTAATTATTTTATGTCTGTTTTTTTCCACAGACAGGTACTCCTAGTACACTAAATGAATTTTTATTTATGTTTTTTAAAACTGTTTTATGTTTGACTAATGTACCTACTCTTACAATTAATACCAGTATATTTCAGGCTCTCTCCTTTGTTAGTTTTTTTTTCACGTGCAGGTTGTGGTATTTGCTACAATACTGTCCAAGCGACTGTGATCATAACTGTTCGAAGTGTTGGACAGGAGCAACAGTGGCTCCCTATTCGTATCTCAGTTTTGTGTGAGTTGGACAAATGCATTATTGTGTCCTTGAAGCATAGGCCTCAAAACAGTATTCGGGATCCAGTTTTGCAGGAGGGATCTAATAGAAGTGCATTATCATGGTGCTTTAGGCTTTGCCAGAGCGTTATGTGTTCACACACATCCTGCTGCTTAGAACATGATTCAGAACCAGCTGCACTTCCAAACAGATTCACAGCGTAATCATAAAAGGGGACAGCTAGATTATAGCTGAGTCAGCAAATGCTTTTGCATTAGTGATATGATTAGGCTCCAAGCCAGAAGTAATCATAAAAATAACTGATTATTTGTACATGAGTGGAACACGTGAAAGTCTGTAAGGCGGAAAAGTTAGCAAGGAGATCTTTTGAATTTATCTCTCAAAAGGATAAAAAAAGAGAAGGTCTAGGGTCTGTATTAATCAGATCTATTTATCATTTGCTTTTGTACTTTTATTCACTCTTTTCAAAAATTGTTCTCTCATTTCTTAGAACTTTTATAAAAATGTATTTTCAATGTGTGAGAATTACTTTATAGATCTGCCTTTAAATTTTTGCTGTTTTATTCATGGGCATATTCTTGTAGATTAAAAAAAATCTGTGCAATATGTGTTATACCCGCTGTGACCAAATTCCACTGTAGTGACTTGAAACATTTTCATTATGTTTGGTTTGTCTCTGGAGCCATTGAGTTAGCTCCAGATTCAGTATTAAGTCTTTCCGGTAGTTCGCTCCCTGGCTAACCTTAGATACTATCCTAAATATTTACAAGAGAGGGAACTTCTCTAAATCTTATGAGATTTAGAGAATAAGCACAAGATTTGGAGATGAACACGATGTAGTTGTGTCTTGAGGTTTTGGGCTTTATTTCAAAAGCAGCAGCAAAACTTTGAGGGAATCACAGAAGCTCAGGTTGGCTGTGATGGGCACATGCCTCTGGAGAACAGCCAGTCCAACCCTGCCCAGAGCAAGGGCAGCTACAGCTACTAGGCTGTCCCTACTTGAGTTTTGAATACTTCCAAGAGTGGAGACTACACAGCTGCTCAGGGCAACCTGTTCCTATGGTCAATCACCCTTTTCTTAGGATTAAACTATGTTTTAACTGCTTTGGATGGAATTGATGGAACGGTAAAGATATGGAGCCTTTCACTTCTAAGTTTCTTACATACAACTTGAGTTTTGTTAACATCTAAATGACAATCATGTATTCTTAAACCTTGCTTGATATTCAAATGAAGATTTCTGCCTACGTTGTGGCTATTCCGTGCATAAATGCTGGCCATTGCATCTCATACTGGGAAATTTCTATAACAATTTTTCTCATGACAATGCATGTTTTTAGCTCTTAATATACTTAAAAGATTAATAAATCTTTGGCATCCTTACAAGGAATTTTAATATTAGCATTTCTATACCTGTGATGAAAACAATTTTAATGCAGGCAAACTAGTGATCTGGTTAGTATGACACAGCAAGTCACCAGCAGATGGGAATGCAATCCAAGAGTCTTGATTGTCTCCTACCTACCTCTAACTTGCTGACAAACAAAATCAAAACAGAAGTTGCCAATGAATTGTACAAAGTTTTGTCGTTCTGAGCCTACGTTTCAAAGAAATGTAATGTCACACTGCGCAAAATAACAGAAAATCAAGGCAGACTTTTTCTTGGCAAAAACCATCCAAAAATAAGTTATAAGCTCTGGAAATGCAGTAATCAGTTACTTATTTGTGTAGACAACACTGCACCGCTTGTATACAAAAATTTTGTTTGTGTTAAAGTACTTATCTTGGGACTAAAATATTCAGCCATGGTTTGAAAACAGTTGCTGCTACCATGTAAATTGCCAGTCCAGATTTATATTTTCAACTTACATGATTTCCTCCTCTGTTTTTCTGTATGGCTATGATACACAGTGAGGCATGTGAGCAAAATAATTACGTAAGGGCAGTTTGTACTGCCACCACTTACCAAGCACTGTTTATTTAGAGTTCTTGCAGTTAAAGCCAAAGCCATTAGATGGTGCCATGCCGTAACCAGAATTTTCTCTTCATATGCTTAAAACTAGCTGTATATTATATCTGGCATGATCTTAAATGACTAAACCTATTCTGCTAGCACATTGACTTGTATTGGTCAGCCCTAGTCATTATGCGCAAAAACCAGACAATAAATTAAATCTGTAGAATTTTTTTATTTGTTTCAATGAAAAGACTGCACCATCCTGAAAATTCAACAAAAGAGAAGGCAATGGCAGGACAGATTTACTGCCCCTTTTTCAGTTGAAAGCAGTGTGCAATCTAAATGATTTACTTGTTTGCTAGCCCTGCATGGTGCTGTCTCCTGGGTTATCATTCACCTAAATGGCCAATGTAGTACAATGAAAATGATAGTGCGGTTACAAATTCACAGCAATTTACTGGTTAGAATCTGAAATTGGTAAATTATTTAATTTCCATTTTTTCAGTTACTGTTCAAGGTTGAAAACTTAGGCCTGAAATGTTAAAAAATAGAAAAGAATTTAGCAGCTTTGGAAGCCCAGGTTGTAAAACTGTGGTGATAAAATGGTGGGCTTTGTTGTGTATGTAGACGTAACATAGTTCGGCTTTTGTACAGCATTTGACTTACTGCTGTGTGACATTCTGATAAAAAATTAGCACTCTACAATATCAGCAAAGCCCATCTTAAATGGATTAAGTGCTAGTTAACTGACAGATATCAAAAAGTAGTTGTTAGAGGGGCATCACGATGTAAATGGGAGTGTTTTTACCATGTTTGTGTGGGAATGGTAGGAGGCACGATTCCCTGCATTTTCGCATGTGAATGATAGATATAAAATCATTGCTAGTATCTAAGGGTGACACAAAAATTGTCGAGGTGGCAGGTCGTGACCTGGTCAGGGCACCCGTGAAGAGGAGTTTGGATTACTCTGTGACCTCAGCCCATGCGAACGATTCTACCTATTCATTTTAGTTAGTACAGACAAACGCAGAGTTATTAAGCTGGATAGTTAGGAGCAAGCAATGCGATCTGCATAAAAATGGAAGCTGTATTCTGAGAAGTGAAAATTGAAAATAATCCATAGGTGAATTTTAATGATGATGTTAAGACAGTGTTAAGTCCTTGCTCTTGAAGGAAGGTTCTCCTCCACCATTTCCATGGTTGTGTGGCCATGTGGTCAGCCAAAGGAGGGCTAAGTATTTTATTTGGTCGGTCAGTTTTAAGCTGGGTAAGTTCGCTTGTCTGGCTGAATGTGTGGCCTCATGAGCTCTTGTGCTTGACAGTTGGGAGATGGGGAGTAATTGGATTGCCTTTTTCAGTGGAATTTGTAATTGATTATGAAAGCAAACCCTGTCACCACACAATTCAGCAGGACCTCACACTGCAGAATAATGCAAAGGAGCTACGGAAAGGATTTTATATATGTGAAATACATACGTGTATATTGCAACACTGAGGCCACTGTGATGGTGGTTTTTGTGTCTGTAATTTTACAAGATTTTTGTCTGAAGAGCGATTCAGTGATTGGAGAAAACCTTTAGAGGAGGGAGGCTTCAACCTCAGTTATTTATCAGCTGGAGGACTTTGTTACAGTGTGTATCACAGCCCAACCAATAACAAAGTTCATCACCATGTGCTGTGACTACCTGAATCATGATGACATTTAGCAGTGTGCTGACTACATGTCCACCAAGGCAGAAATAATGAAAGCCCAGCTGCAGCAGGATGTATTCATAGCAGCCGGACATTGCGCAGGTGCCTTTTGCAGGTGATCTGATCAAAATCCAGTTCTTGTCAATCAGAAAACTCCTACCGATCTCGGAACATTTGAATCAAGGTCTGGTAAAACTCTTGAAACAAGGGCAGCAAGGGCTTTCCGTGTGCTTTCAAGTTAATCCAGAATATAGGTAGTAGTGTTTCCTCTAACAAAGAGGTAACCAACGTATATTTTTTTGAGTCAGCTATCATAAACTTATTTCTTTGAGTTTTCTTTGCATCTTCTCTAGACGTGCATTGAGACAGTATGATAGACAGTTTCGGCTGTCTTTTCTTTCTTGGTATTTCATATCCTGTGAAGGAGAGAATAAATTCAAGGTACCATTGTTAGGCTTTATCTCCTTTAAAACTCTAAGATAACAAAGACTTTAATAGGCCAATCTCTTTTTTTTTTTTCCTGTTTGGCTACCAAACGTTGAAAAAACAAGATTCCTCAGATAAATGAGCATAAATTGGTCTTAAAAAGAGAGAAGCAAAGTTAAAAGGAAGGAAGGAATAGGTTAGTTTCAGAATGAGTGTATTAATTCACATGTTTCCACCTCTGGAAGGTTATGCTTCCTGTTTCTTGGTATAGAAACAGTTTAGGTGAAATGAGCTTGGTCCACTCGATTCAATTCCAAGAACATATTGGTCCAAATTACAAAACCAAGCCCAAGTCTGGCCCAGTTTTCCATAACTGACGGGTTCTGCTCAGGAGAGGTTCAGTAGCTGAACGATGGAGATACTGGAGGTCGGGACTACGCTGCGTTGGCAGAACTGCGGGGGGAGTTTTTGCTGAGTTAGGAATGCCTCTCTGAAGTTGGAAGGTTCGGCTATTTCTTTGTCTCAGCCAAAGCTGCCAAAAAGTGCTGAGAGTTGTGACAACTTTTTTCAAAATTTTGGCTTTTATGCTGTTACATAGCCACCAAATAGTGGTGAGAACCTGAATTGCACTAACAAAAAGACTCTAACAGGAGAAATGCATGCTTTCACTTCATTTCAGGGCTAGGCAGCATGCATTACAGGCAGTGAGTTGTTACACTGCATAATGTGTGACCACTGACTTAAATATGTGTTCTTTTAAGCTTTGAAACTTAAAATACTTGCTTAAATAGAAGTCTTTATAAATCTGAGGGGCCTGTTTCCATATGTGGTTCAACTGATCTGAATGAGTGTAATTATTACAGTGAATCCTGATTTTATCCCTCTACAGCTCAAACAGCTTACATTCCAGGTAAAAGCAAGAGAGGAGGTTTATATCACAAAGTTCTTCTCCTCATAGTTTGCAAGATCTTAGAAATGCAGAATGAGGAAGTGCATTGAATACTCATATTACATGATTATTCTAACAAACATTTGTTTGTGATATAGTTGTCTTCACTGCTTAGATTCTGCTTGCCTGAGACAATAGCTAAGCATCTGCTAGTCACTGCAAAATCCTACAAAATAAAGACTAAAATTTTACCTCAACCGACACCAATCAGTGAAGCAGATGCTGCAGAAACACTGAAGAGAATTTTAACACTGTTTTAATTGCATGTTAGAAGTCAAATAGTGTTCGTCTCAGTGGGGCAGTGAGTTACAGGCAAGGAGAAAGGGGTTTTTGTCAGTTATTCTTCTTTTATTATTATTTCTTAAATTGCTCAGATGTTTTTTATATTGCAAACTATGCTAGTTTGGCATTATTTAAGGTTATTTGAGAATGCGCTTTAATGCTGATCGATTGTTATGACCAGTGTGAGCACACCAGCTTTTCAGTCGGAAGTAGAATCAGTTAGTATAAACATTTACTATTTTGAATTTGAAACTTTATGTAAAATGGTACAGTTCCTCCAGATTTTTAAAAAAATGTGACTATAAAACAGTAGTTGTATTTTAGAACCCAATAACTGAAATGTTAAAACTGGCTATAATGCTTGTTAAGGAGACTGAATTTTAAGGTGAATTTTCTATCAGAGCAAGTAATTTTTGTGAATGTGATGTCAATGTGAGATGTGAACTTTGATAATATTTATGAACTCTTGAAGCTGAAACTGATGACACTGCCAAATATTGACTGTGGAGATGTATCAGATACAGATACTGCTGCAATTAGAGGAAACTGAAAATTACCTTATTGAAGTAAAAGCAGCCGAGTTCTCTATGTTCCGCTCCAGCCACTTCCTCTTTTCAGTGATCTCTCAAACTGAAACTCGTAACTGCTAACGAGGAATCTGCGTGGTTTTCAGATGAACGATGCTTACATCATCAGGAACCTCACATTTATTCTACTACTTCAGATGCTGGATTTTCCTAGATATTTTGTCAAGACATTTCTACTATTACCAGAAAAGAACAGAAACCAGAAAGGAAAGAAAGAAAAGTAGTGTGTCTTAATAACCACAAAAGAGATAGATGGTGTTGCATTATGTCACTACAACCACTTAGTCTTCCAGGTGAAAAGATCATATTCGTTGTTCTCGGTTCTTACAGCTTCAGCATCAGGTGTGGTAGTGCAAATGAAGTTGTCTTCACTGCTGCTGTTGTGTACTTACTTGATAAAGTTATGAATCAAAATGAGTGGGGATTACACTTACTTTTATTGACTATAAAAAAATACAACATAGGAAAGCGTTATGTTCTAGTGCCTCCCAACAGACTTGTAAGAAAAGTGAATTTAGGAAAGAAAAAATAATTTACCATGAAGTTCTGATGGCAGTCACATTTCTGTCATTTGTAAAATCCTGCTTTATTTTCTTAATACAGTATGGTGAGGGGAAGCTAGATGATTATCCTGGTAAATGAGGTTGATTAATTATTGCAGTAGAATTTAAGGGCAAACTTCAGCTTTATCTGCTGTTTCTCCTGATGTGAGGAATCAAGGAAGTACATATAGGCACATTGGAGAGTGGAGATTGTGACAGAAACGAAAGCTCCACTGTCCCTGTTGGTAGCCAGAAGGTCTCTTCTCTGACCCTTTGTTTGCTAATCATTAATTTTTTTTTTTTTTTTTAGATTGTAAACATTCTTTGAAGAAAATCTTTGCTGACTGCATTTCTGGGTTGGGTTTTTTGTTTGTTTTTCTTTTCTTTTTTTTTCTTTTTCCTGCTGACTCAGTCCATCAGTTTCCATTTAGCTAGGCAGAAAACTCAAGGAAACATTCCAAGAACAGCATGGAGATATATGCCTCTTCTGAAATACTATGAAATTAAATTAATCCATTATATGTTTAAAGTGAAGACCTACTAAAGAGTGAGGAAATTGTGCCGCTATAGGCATGCTAGAAGAAGATAATTAAACTGTANTCAGTTTCCATTTAGCTAGGCAGAAAACTCAAGGAAACATTCCAAGAACAGCACGGAGATATATGCCTCTTCTGAAATACTATGAAATTAAATTAATCCATTATATGTTTAAAGTGAAGACCTACTAAAGAGTGAGGAAATTGTGCCGCTATAGGCATTCTAGAAGAAGATAATTAAACTGTATTAAAACTGGAGTACATGTATATAAAAAAAAAAAATTGTTACAAAGAGCAAATAAATACGACCAGGCAGAACGCGATGGAACAAAACTACTTATACTCCACAGCAGGACAGATGTTTTAGTTTAGTGAAATAATATTTAGAGATAGGAACTTACCTTTTTATACACATGTAAACCCTTTTACAAGAAGTTTATCCATTTGCTTTTCACCAAGGATTTTACTGGCATGTACCCAACACAGACTGAAGCCAGTGGGTCAAAGCCCAAGAGTCACAATTCCCTAATGTGGACTGTAGAATTTATTTCACATCAGCAATGCGTGTTGGGAAATCCCTGAAGCCAGAGAAGAAATGGTGCGCATTTCATAAACTTTATTCCACTTATCTGCTCTATTACAAAATGTACAGAGGAGAAGATTCATGGTCTTACCAGGCCCCATCTGAATCTCTGAAAAGAGTGCACAACCCGATTCGTTTCCATTTATAATTCTGTTGTTTTTTAGTGACTATTCACGGTGCTCGTTTATAAAACACATTTGGGTTATTTTACCACCATAATATATGCTACCAGGAAAGCAAACAGAGGCATTTGCCAGAAGCTGCTTAAAATGGTACAGCCTAGTGGGAACTTCTCTGCAGTTTTCCCCAAGGGTAATAAAGTTGTGAAGAATGAGCTTTTTCTTAGTAATGTCTCAATACAGAAGAAATTTAGACAAAGACGGTTAGTGTAAACATCAGTATTTCTGGATCACGGAAATATGTAGATGCTGTATACGTGAAAAATGCAGGTGTTTTTGAACCATTTTATGCATGCTGAAGACAAAAACATGAAAATCTTGAGTATTTATTTGATACAGCTGGTTATTCACAATGTGTTGGGAACATATAAGCTGCAGCATCTGTCCCGTTGTTGAGTACACAGCCAGCCATTACCCTATGTCTTTCATTCACTAATGTTTATTGCTTAGTAATGGAAAAGTTAGGATGTTGCCTGACTAAAGGACTTTCTGCATGTGGTTGTGTGGAACTCGATCTCCAGGTGGAGATAAGGAACACCCCTAGAAGAGGATTACTGCCAACCCAAAACAGTATACAAAGGCACAGTACTCCATTTGACAGTGATCCTTGCCGGCAGGGTTTCAATCTGAACAGAAGACTCCTTTGAAAGATATTCCTCTTCTACAGAGTACTGCAAATGCCCTGTGCATAAAATCCCATGAGCCCTGTATTTATTTTGGACAGCAGTAAGAAAGATTTGGGAGGGGTGGGGAAAGGTGGAGGGGGGGTGTGGTTTTTTGGGGGGGGTTTTTTGGTTTTTTTAATCCAAAAAGCATAGCTCACAGGCAGATGGTCACAGTGGTCATACTCCTTGCTTTGTAACTGGCACTTGTTTCTGGCATGCTAATGATTTCATGTTCCCAAAAATAGCTTCACAGACAGGGTCAATTATATTTTTGGATTGTACAGCATGTAGAGCAATTAGTTAGTTGCACAAGGCAGTTGGTTTATAATGCAGTACACCCCTTCTTCATAATTGGCACCTTTTTGATATCTCATTTATAATAGAGGGGTCTAACTTCACAAACAGTTCCTTGTATTAGCATGCAAATACACTGGCTCCCCCCAGATAGTTTTACACAGAGTCAATTATATTTTTGCATTGCAGGATGTGTGAACTAATTAGCTGTGGACAAATGGGGCACTTGGTCTTCAGATTTCAAGATCTTGCTTCACTAAGTGATTTTGAGACACTTTCAAGGGCAGAATGGTAAGTAAAATTATAGAAAGAGATTGTACTGGCTCATGTCTCAGACTTTTGTTTGAATGCAAAACGAGACATTTTATAGTTATGTTGTTTCATTATCCTTCATTGTCTAGATCCCTCTGAAGTGGATAGGGTCAGATGCCACACACAGTACTCTGCAGATGTGGGTTTGGTCAGATGGGAAACATCCTAGAACCAATGTGGTTAGTAGTGTTCTTTAAATTCAGGTAGTAGTTCAGATTTTAATGCGTATGCTATTAGTAACTGCTCACTGATTCATTAACTGTTTTGTTATAAGCAACCACTTTTGTTGACACAGTTAAAAGTTTTGATTTTGAGCATAAAAATATCTGAACTACTCTCTCAGGAGAGCAGATAAGTGAGGGAGGAAAAATTGTTTAATTATTTAAGACAAGATTTGTCCTTAAAGTATTCCAAATAGAGCTGTAACTCTGCTAAAGAAGTGATACTAAATCTAGAGATGAATTTTAGGCTGGCATTTTATATAATTCTTTTTCTTGCCTGTAACAAGACTACAAAGAGAAAACAGTGAATTTGCTATGCTGTCTATAGTCTTTAGGACAGAATGGTCATCTGCAAAACATTGGTCAGAGGTACAGTATAGTCACTACAAACACTTCTCATCTGAGTATGCCGAAACAATCATGTTGTACTGGATGTTAGCGAGTGGTTCCTGAAATACTAGGGGCTAGGAGGTTTAGTTTGGGATTTTAGTTAAGATGTTTTTAAAGTGAGGGATGCTCCATCCATTTACTTACTTATTTATTTTCCTTAATACCCTCTCATGTGTTACTGGGGGAGCAGAGGGGAGGTAAGAAATAACAATGCCAGCAGGGAATGAATGAAAATTATAGATTTGAGGCTAGCCTAACAGAAAGGTTCCTGCTCTAGCCTATATTATAGGTTTGGAGACTAAGTGATTGTATGTTCTTTGCACACCAAGGAAGAAAATCACACTTATTCTTGATATCTAATAATGCTACCACACAGTATGCGCAGTCTGAAACCAAGCAGAGAAAAAAGATAGGTTTCCTGCTGCCCAAGGGGAGTGATGCGATTTATACACATTTCTGAAACATCTGTAAGAATGGATTCAAATGCTGGAATCATTTTAGAATACAGCAGAATCTACAGAGTAGATGTTTCCATAGTCTCAGCTGGTACTGTCACTGGGACGTGGCTTACACTGTTCTCGCTGGAAGTACGGCTACTTGTAAACTGCAGTCCCAAGCGTTCGAGGATTTTCATGTTATTAATAACAAGAAAGTGACACAACAGCCTGTGAAGAGGAGACAAATTTTAATAGAAATGCATTTAAGAAAACCTTTGGCAGTTTAGCTATTCTGGTTTTTGATAATGCACATGTACTACGTGCTATGCATTTATACAATATATACATACTATATGTACATAGGTGTTATATGAGTTACTGCTCCTAGGTGAGAGAGAAAGGAGAGGCAATAGGTAGAGACTTAGCTCTGCCAACTCTGTACAGAGATACTGCTACTGAGATTTATCACAGCTGGAGACTAGTCACATGTTACCGTCTTCTGGGTCAGTAAAAAAAAAAAACCAAATAATCAACTGTTTTCTTTTTTTCTCAGGTGAAATGTCAAAATTGTTACCAATGCAGTTGTTTGGCAAATAGGTAACTAAGCTAGTTCAATAATTTACAGATTAATTTTTTTTACCTAATGGCTTTGCAAACCTCTGTTTTCTAATCAAAAGTTAAATGTTTACACAACACTCTAAAATGTAATTTCTTGCAAGTCAGAATTGTTTTTCCATATGAAGTATGGAGAATATGAATATATTTTTTATAAACTTCGGCAAAATACGTGATTAGTTTGCTAGCTTTAAGAAAAATCTGAAAAACTAGAAATCATATTTTATATCATTCTGAGTTTTGCTGGAATGTGCCTGAGACCAATGTGCAAGTTTAAAGCTTACACAGGAGTGGTTTTCTTAGTCCAATGAATTTTGTCATGACTTTGTGTGAGAAAAATAGCAAGAGTTATTTGAAAACTGGAAGTTCTGTGTTGTTTCAAATCGTATTTGTATTTTTTTTGTGTGTTCTGTTAACAGCAATGCCTCATGCTTTAGTCAAGAGCAAAGGTTAGCCTAGGGTATAGCTTGTTGCTGAATTACCAGAAATACATTTTCTCACCCATACCTCTGAACACACAGTGTAAGTGTTCCTCTTCAGAGAGGCTGCTGCTTCAGATTTCACATGAGATCACTTTGACTTCTTACCTCAGGGTGTGCATCTTAGCCATAACTTTCCTGAGCATCACTCTTAAGATATTTGTCCTCTGTGAAAACAAAACCCTTTAACAGAATAGCACAACACATGGATGACCCACGTATTTTATGGCATATGATGTATCCACATTAGTCAAATGAGAAGTGCTTTGATCATAATTTGAAAAAACTTTAATTAAACATTTGCTCTGTCACTGATCATAATCTTAAACTCATCCCAAGCAATGGCATCTACGCTCTGAGAAGTTATTGGGAGTGATTACTATTTAATCAGCATTTAAATAAGATGCTCTCAGAAATCAATACATTTATTCACATATTGGTGAACAACTGTGAATCAGAAACTGGATTCAGTTTGACTAGGGGCAGTAACTTTGGTGGAATTCAGTTAACTCAGGTTTTTGGTTTAAAATGTATCTCTGCTTCTGAATTATGTTACATCATTTAAAATATTACTGGTAGGACAGGACTAACAGCATGACAAATTAATGATCTGATGAACATATCTAATGCACTAACTCTGAATTTACTTACAATTTGAAGGAGGCAACATTTTTAATTTATTAAAGGAATAGGTGCACACTACTTTTGTTTCAAATTCTGGTGGCCCAGCTGCCGATGTCTTTTCTATGTGACACTAAAAGTGATATGAATATATCATATCCCAGATTAGTTAGACAAGCACCAATCTCGTGTAGGTGTCTTGAGGATGGCAGATGGTCGTGTCTTTGTATCAATGATACAAATGAACATGCTGTGTATTTTTAGTGATGTAAATTCAAAAAAGCGTGTCCAGGTTCTCAGGGAAAATGTGAACTTTAAGGATAGTTAGGATGTGGTACTGAGAAATCCACTTTTATTTAATCTCTGTTTTATATAGAGATCTTGTAATGAGTTATGTCTGAATAAAGTCCATGAGATATCTACATGAATATAATTCTGGAGCCAAGTATAAGATATTCTGTCGTACATCCCACAGAAGAAAGGCAATGCCTCTATGAATGTGCACATCTCTCTCTGCTCTTCACGTTAATTATATATAAATACATTCATCTATTGATGTAGCTATATCAATGCCTGCTGCAAGGCAGCTGTCTCTCAAGGGCTAGTCCCACAGAAGGGCAACAGACTCCTGAGGCCTAGCCTGTTACAGATTAAGACCAACTCTGGAGCTTTGTTGTTTACTGAAGTTTATGATGTTATTTTATTCCCTGGTGCCCAACATACTCATTAATTCTCTCTGTGCAATGTTTCCCCCTGTTGTGAAAAGGAGCGTGCTCTTTATTTAGCCTGGCACCTGCCCCTTTCTCTAGAAATTAGCATCCGTGTTGCCCATTTTCAGCTCCCCAAAGCAGAAAGCTCTCAGATTAACTCACCTCTTTCTTTGGGAAGATTTCCCCCCCACACACCCCATGTTAGTGAGTACGCTACTTACGCTACTTTACGTTCTTAAACCATTGTATTACACGTGATGAGAATCCTGAATATGAATGATTGCTCTAAGCTTTAAAGGTCTGTCCTCCAAAAGCTGCACTCTCTGAATCATAACGTGCTGTGACAGTGTGTGATACAAATGTTAAGACATAGTAAGAAACAATGGCGTTTATTCCAGGGTCATTTAGCTGTGGATCAGAATGAACTTGTTTGTGACTCGCTGACTGGGATGTGTGGGGTATGTGTTCATGTATGTTCAGATAAACAGATATCACATTGTTTCAGCTACAACAGAGTGCTCCAGACATTTCTTTTTCTACTGGCCTTTATAATGTACCTATGCGTAGCATAAAAGTTATTGCACTTGCTTATTAAAATGTCATTGAAATTGAATTAATAAAAGCCAAATATGAATTTAGGGCCAAAGCATGTTCTTTGTTTTCATGTCTATAACATGCAGCAGAATTTTGCCCATCATTTTACATTCAACTAAGTGAAAAACATATGGCAGGCTGCACTTAAAGCAAAATCAATACAAACAAAACCAAGGATATTAGCAATGTCTCAGCTGAAGGATCACAAAGACAGCTCTCTAGTACAATTACACAGCATAACACTACACCCAGATTGTCTTAAATTATGTACCTACCTCTCAGGCTCCAAATACAATTCATTATTATGAGAAATAAATTCCGTAGGAACTACTTTCCTTTTGTTCAGGAAAAAAAATTAAAAACAGTTGGTGTAAACTTCAGAGAAAGGTCATAGGTTAATAGATTTCGTAAATAGAACAGCAAGGGAATCTAAACTTTAATTACTGTAATGTAAATTACCTTAGAGAGCCCAAATTAGGGATCACTTAGCCTAGCCATTCCACCTTCCCAGTAGGTTCTGCTCACTTTGGGGGCTTAACCCAAATTCCCTAAATTCCATCCGGACTGCTGAGATTGTGAACAATTTGCATAGCTGCAGCTTCTTCTCCAGGAATTTTAGGATGCCTTCTTCCTTCCAAATCCCTTTCTGTCTGTTCAGTGCAACTATTTATACAGATGGGTTGCTGAAGTATCACTCTTACTAACTTTTGTCTTAAATAACATGTACTTCAAAAGTGACAAAATCAACTGTATTAACTCATTATGGGCAGAAATGCTGACATACAGATGAGAAGAATATCAGGGCTGGGAGAGGGCGGGGTATGGCATTGCGCTTCACCTTCCTAAGCAGTAATTGTTGGGTGGATTCTGTTTGCTTTTAATGACAGGCCTGAATACATTAAAACTTACTATACAAATAAATGTATTTAACAAGTTATATATCAACAGACAACTTCAACAGATTCCAAATTTTCAATTCAATGATGAAGTGGAACTTGAAACACCCATTTTGAATTATCACTCTGGATAGGAACATAAACATTTTGTGTTCCCACCATCGTGGCTGTGAGTAGTCTGGCAGAATAGATGCACTGTGACAAGAGCTGGGGTAAAGGAAGAAGTTTTCTTTTATGTTTGTGTTTATTAGACTTTTCTTGCAATTTTAATAAGTGCTTTGGTTTCAGACATGGTAACTTCTTCCCCAGCAGTCTTAAATTTTACGAGCAAATGCAAAAAAATGAAGTTTGACAAGATCTGTGAGGCTCCCATTCCAGGGTCTGGCATTACAGGGCAGGAATGGTGCCTCTTTCTTTTTATTAACATTTTATTACCATAAAATGTTACCATTACCATTTTAATACTATGAAGTGGAGATTAATCTTTGGTAAGATGTAACACTGAAGCAATTTATGATTTATGGGTACTTACATTGAAGGGCAAACAACAATATCTGTGTTTGTAATCAAGATGTCTTCAAAGTTTTGGTGGCCTGGCGCTCTGATCCTGATTCCTGGTTTGATTTGTCCTATGAGTCATGCAAAAGGGTGCTGCAGATAAACACTCCAACAATGTCTCTTCCTGGAAGGCAAGAAGAAATAATGAACTTACTTGACAGTAAGTGTAGACTCTTTACTTTTAGCTTTGTAAAATGTACTGATTGGTGAAAAATTATGGTTAATTGCCAGCTAAATCTAAAAGCATCCCAACTACAGAGCTGGGAAGTTCTAGAAGCAGAGAAGATTTTGAAAAGGGAAACATTTTAAATTAAAAACAAAGTTTAAATGTATTTATAAAGGTAATTGCCTTGTTTTTAAAATATTAGAGTAGCACTTTGGAGATACGGATTTGATTCTTGACATTTTCTGTGGGACTTCCTATAAAACCACTCTGTCAGTGATTTAAAAAAAAAAAAAATCTACACAGCTTACAAGATCCCCAGGACAGAGGACTTAGAGTATGTTTTACAGTGCCCAGCACAGTATGGTTTCAATTGAAATTGGATATTGTACGTTTTACTGAAAATATATTTAATGATAATTTAAAGAGGAGTAGTAGTACAATTAGTAGAAAAATTAAAACAAATAAAGAAGAGACCCTTAATAAGGAAAAATGTAAGTAAGCATGTTATCTTTTAATTCTAGTCTCACTAGCATAGAAGACTGATTCTTAATTAGGTTAGTTCTGTTAATAAAACATCTACAACAAAATCTTATATAAGACTCCCAAGATGAAAATTGCCGTCTCCCAAGCGGCAGTGTAGGATCCGATTTCTTCACCAAAGAGAGCATCCTTCCAGGAGAGGGAGCTGCTAAGCCTAGTGACTCAAGGCTTGCCTGCTCCAATTTTGTCTTGCTTCGGAGATGTGAATTGCAATGTTCTAAACTTGCCCCTGAACGGCAAACCTGCAACTAGTAGCCTGGGTAGGTAGTTTAGGTATATGTATGTCCACTACAGTGCAGCTTCTCAATAGAAAAGATGCCACAGTATGTCCTAAATGGAGGTTATGAAACAGCCAGCCCAGTCTCTGTTATGAGTGCAAGGCAATACAGGGAAAACAGATTCTAGGACTGACTGGGAAGGTTCCCTGGTATTCCTTCCCCAGGACATACCAGTGTGAGGCCGCTGGGCGTAAAAAGGAATTAGCAGAGTCAGTGAGAAGTCAGGCAGGAGATGCCAGGGCTAACAGAGATCTCCAGATTGCTACCAATAATTTCTTTAACAGAATTTGTTTCTCTTCTATAATAAAAGCACATTTATAAAAGTAACAAAAACAGTAGTTGATTTGTTTTAAGCACAGGAAGAATGAGCTCGGAGTTATGCAATGCATTTGCTATGTGTTGGACTTCCAGAGCATAGTCTGTGTGTTGCAGCCAAGAAATAGCGTCTTTGCGTGGACCAGGTTAAAATGTAGAATATTCAGTTGAGCTATGCTGATCTGCTCTGCTTCCAACATGGAAAACAGAACATGAGCTGTTATGGTAGTTTCACTCCATAGTGCCCTAAAATGTTAGCTGCTTTTTTCTTATTGTGGCCATGCTAGTGCTGCTTTCTGTTAAGAGGAGATATTAATTATCAGTTTCTAAGGTAGAATGTGTGCATTTTACCTGATTCTTTGAAACTCCTCTATGGAATAATATTCTCCCTCAGGAGGCACATGCTGTTGGTCCTACTGAATCTGACATATGGGGTTGTCATTCTTGTACTTAGCTAGCATTGATCTTTTCAGCATTGTTAATGGGGACTGTGTATCTCTACTCGCAGTCCTGTCTTCTCTCTGTAACCCAATCTGTGAAATCTATATCTGGTACAAATACAAGGGTAGTATTTAGTATTCTATTTTTCATCATAGAATCAAGAAGAGCTTGTTACTGTGCTTTGTGTGGACATGCTCTGTTACTCTGCGCTTCTCACTCTCAGATCAAATGTAAAGATATGTTTGCTGTTGACCTCATTTAAAAGCCCTCTAGAGGAAAAGTCTGAAAAAGTTGATACAGTTTGGCATGGTTATTCATTATGCATGGGAGTGCATTGCTTTATTTTCATTAATTTTACATAGAAATGAGATACGGCACAACATGCTTTTCTCGTTTTTGGGAGCTTCACAAAGTTTATGTTGTTATGTTCTCTACACAGAACCACTTACAGACTGGCAAATCCAAAAGCATCCTGCACTCCCCAGCACATCAATCCATGTTTAAAGAAGATGGGATTGTCCTTGTGTTAAATGCTGGCATTCTGTTACTTCTCCTGGCATGGTATTCTGTCTGAAGACTGGTTCTGCAGAATGACTGGCACTGATGAAAGAAATTCAGGTGTGCTGCAAATATAAAATATTCCTTTGGCATATCATTAAAATGGTAACTAATCATCATGATGTGAATGTGTAGGCTATCGCAATATAAGAGCAAAGGTACAGAAGTCTAGCTTTAGCTGTACTGGACTAACGGTATCATTCACAAAAAAGATCGCAGCTAAAATAAAGCCTGATTGTTGAGTTTCACTTTTAATAGGACTGAGGATTCCTACACTGCACCTCTTTCATTAAGTAACACCAAGTTTCTTTCTGTCTATTTTCTTCTGTCTGAAGGAGATGTAAGTGAAAGGCCAGCCTGTCAAATTTAGGATGATTTTTAGTAATTAGATGAAAGAGTGGAATATCATTCGTTATTGAAATGTATACTGCTTTTTTAAGAGCATGCCACTAAAGCTTGGAGAAATCTTCGGGAGCTCTTCACACAAATGTGATGATTTACGTACTGGTGAGAGCTTTATAATTTTTTCCAACCCCTTATAAAACAGAATAATAGATAATATAGCATTGTCTCCTGAAGATAATCGATACTAAAGATATTTTAAACACTTGCATTCAAGCTCAAACCTAGCTAAGCACAACGTCCTTACTTGCAAAGCTGTATGTGTTCTGTGAACCCAAAAGACTGCAACGGTCTGCAAGTGAGGTGCAGTCACTGTCGTGGTTTTAACCCTGCTGGCAGCCAAACACCACGCAGCCGCTCACTCACTTCTCGGTTCTGCTTCCTATCCCTCCCTGCAGCATCCATCCTTTCTTATCAAACCTCCTTGTTCTAAAGACTACAAATGCCATTGTGAAGAAAATCCTGTAGTTTTTAAGCTTCCAGGATGACTGCTTTTTCTTTATAGCATAAATTACATTAGCTACAATCCTAGCAATTATAAAATTATTTCTTCTGGCCCTAAAAACTTAGTTAACTTCTAGTGGTTTGGCCACAAAATTAGGAACCAGAAACTTCCTTGTAATTCTGTAACCATTACCACTTGTTTCATCCAAAGTAAGAAAGTCCTTAAAGCTGCTTGTGGTGTCAGTTCTTTATATATAGTATGGTGATAATACCTCTTGCCACTTAGAAGTGTAATGGAAATTATTTAAAATCCATGGTCCTGAATGACCTAGAAGTACTAAATGTTATCATCTAAGTGTGACTAGTCCTGATCATCGATTTTGTATTGTGTGTGAAATGATGAACACCTGCTTGTTTATGATACTATTTTCAGTGGACTAATGCACGCACTAACACCAAATTAAATGTAATTAATCACTTCTCTAATTTGGTTACTAATGGTACACATTCAGCCCTCACTTTACCCCTCTGTGCTCCTATTGATTGTTTTGTGATTTACTTACAGCTTAAAATAGGGTAGAGTTGGACCCAAAATCTTCACTTCTGAAGTAGTTTAGGTTTTGACATCAATGGAGATTTTGTTCCACACCTCTGCCTTGCAATACCTCATATGAATTCCATGCAGGAACTCAGAAAACCTAATGGTGTAAGTGGAATGCCTGGAATACATTTTCCATAGCAGTTATTCACAATATTGCGTAACCAAAGTTATGGCAGAAAGAGAGAGACAATTACTGACACTGCAGATAGTTAGTTAAGTATGGGAGTTGGTAAGAGTAACATTACTTATGTGTACATATATTAAAAAGTCTAAGTAAAACTCCTCAGTTGAAGACACTGGCTCCTGTATTTCCTATCGTACCCCATCAGAACATAGTTTTCCATGTGGCATCACGGCAAAAGCTAGAAGAAGATGTAGAAACAGGCCCTTTTCTGATGCAGCCACCCATCAGTCCCAAGTCCAAAGTAGTGACGGAAGCTGTTCTTTTTCCTTCCCACTTAATCCAACCCCGAGCTGGATTAGCAATGGCACGTTTCTTTGTCAGAGTGCAGGCTTAGACTGGATAGCCACGTGGATATTCCCAGCTGGGGATCCTGCCCTAAGTACCCTCACTTGACACACCTACACGGTCTCTTGGCCATCTAAGACCCCTGCCCATCTGTTTGAATGGCATTGTGCCCGCTTCCCCAGCTCACTGGCCATTTTCAGTAAGGCATTACTGCCAAACGATGATTGGTTTAGATGGACAGCTGACATAGCATTACTGCCTGCTCTTCTGCTAGCAAGTCTTTCTTGTCTAATAGTATAGAAGCCTGTGTTACAGGTGTATTTGGTCTTGCTCTACTTAGAGTTACATAGGCAAAATCCTAATCTGATTGAAGCTGTGGCAGCCTTAGCAATGACCTGACTGGAGACACATCTGAAATATGTTTTTTCTGCACTGGAGGAAAGACACAGAAAAAGTGCGTCTGCCAGCTGATACTGAGTCCAACACTTTGCTGTATAAGATGACATAGAAGGCGTGGACATGTACAGCAATTCATGACAACTGATGAAGCAAGGAAGAGCTCAGTCTCACTGTGGTGATTCCAGGGAAGTTCAGAACAGGCTTTTAATTAACTTTTTTTTTTGTTTCTGCACAATATTTGAGTCATATGTTGATCCATGTCCCTAAAAGTAAAAGTATGTGACTTTTTGACCGGCTCACACCCAGCTGGTTTATGCCTTTGTAAAGATCTCGCATCCCAACTCATGTATATGCATCCATGCTGACAGAAGATTCTTCTTCATTTTGGGGCATTCATAGTCTGAGAGTTTTCATAGCTTCCACGTACCTGCTGTCTCAAGACTTAGCAGTAATGAGATTCTGATTGCAGAAGAACTGACATCCGGAATTAAGGAATTGTGAAGGGTAGCCTTCTGCTCCATTTTATTTACAAGTCATTGGAAAAGTTTTAGATCTTCAGAAATGTTTTATTTTGTTTTGGTTTCATTTGGATTTTTTTTGTAGTGTGGGTAGCTACAAATTCTGGTTTGTTCTATGAAAGATACATGATGGAATCCCCTCACAAGTGAAATACCAATGCCAGTTAATTCCAGTGGAAAGAATTCTATGTAGTTTTTACCAGCTTATGTTTTTACCTGACAGAATAACATGTGAGAAAATTTGGCCTTGTGTGTTGCGGTGTAAAAGGTACAGTGGGAAGGGAAATGGGCTGAAAGTCAACCAGGGCTCTTTTATTGCCTCTGCTGTTCAGCTACTTTATGACCCTTAGCAAGCCACTCAAATCCTCTGTACCTTGGTTTTCTTTTGGTATTAATTAACTAACTTGTAAATGATGTAAATGACGTCTACACCGATCTTGGCTTGGGATTCAGGTGCTAATGGATCAAAAGTAATAATGTTGAAAACTTTATAATCGATCTTTCATTTAGCCAAACATAGTATTACCTTTTTGGGAAAGTGATGATTTACTTGCATAAAAATAGTTCTCCACTAAAGGGAGAACATCACAACACATATACTGTATTGTCACTCATCTGTTTATCCTTCTATTCCATATTGAAACGGAAGCAAAATATTTTAGATTCTTTAAAACAAAAAGCACAGGAAAAAGCAAAAGGGATTTGTTCTGTCCATGATAGCTTTTACAACTTCTCTCTGAAAATGAAAACCAGCCAATTTCTTTTAGCTACAGTGGCTGTAGCTGTATATGTGTGTCTTATAATGTATATACAATATACAATATAGTGTATTAAAAAGAAAGGTTTCATATATGCTTGTAGTTAGACATTAACTTTTCGTGGTTTCATTGTTGTGTACGTGACTGTTCTGGAGATAACCGGTGTCATATGGAAGCCTAAAAACAGACATCCCCTTCAGTAAGATGAGCAAATGGCAGCTTCAACTCTTTCTGTAAATGTAGGTCAATTCCTGCAGAAGGAAACTTGTGCTTCATACTGCAGCGCACCATGTTTGCAGTCCTGGGTCCCACAAACTCTAGACGTTGCCAGCACTACAACTTCTTAAGCTTCTCTTCAGTTAACTGTGTGCCTTTTCCCTTAGCTGCATAACGTGTTTGAGTTGCATATAGAATATCTTTCTCCCTCCTTAGTTCGGGTGGTTGACAAAGGCATTTCTGCTATTGGGAATTTAGGTATTTACCAGATAGAACGTATGTGGTGTTGTATTGGTTTCGTCTCCTCCCCCTTGCCACCCCAGATGTCTTCCTAGCATCCGTTCAAAAAAACCATAGATGTTTTGAAGCTCTCTGAGGTTAATACAAATAAAGAATAAACTGTAACAATGGTACAAAAGCTTCTCATATCGCTGCTTAGATACAAGAAGGTTTAAGAGTGAACACAATAAAATTCATGTGATTCATATAGCTTTCTTGAAGAGGGGTGGGTAGCTTGTACAGAGGTTTAGATAAATCAGTTTTCGCTTTAACATCATAATTCAGCTGATATATTTTATATTATTTTAGCTATTCTTTCTTCTTTGGAAGTTCTGAGGATTGCTTATTCATTGACTTCCGATCCCAATTCAAGCACTGTAGTATTTCCCATTTACTCTTACTCCTCTGTCCTTTCAAATTTTACTGAGAAACTTCTGAAGGTTTTCATCCAATTAGTACAGGCAGTGTTTACCCTGTCCGTCTTTCTCCTGTGTGCAATCACGGTTTGAAAGTAGCATTGGGAATTATTGTCTCTGAAAGGAGGAGGCCTAGTTGAGAGTATGGTGGAACAGATATTTCATTTTATGCTCCCTTAGTGGCCATCCAAGAACTAAATGATTGTTCTAACGAAATGTTTGTGCATGTGCATATGTACAGGTACGTACGCACACTTCTGAAAAACACACGTGTGTATATTTAGATATAGAGTAGTTACCCTTGAGGGCTGCTTGGTTTAAATATGAAAGATTAAAAAAAAAGTGTGTTCCCTGAAGGGCAAGGTAGCAACAAATCTTCCACTCTGCAGCTAAATACATACAGTCTACACACATTGCTAAATACACTGGGGCAAGGGGAGGGAAAAACCCCCACCACCTCACACTTTTGGAAAAGAAGTCAGCTTATTTACAATGTAATTGGAGAAACATTGTAGCATTCTGTGACTTCCGCACTTGAGGGAGAATCAAATTAACCATTTACATTAAATTACAACGTACACACAAATTGGAGTGCTTCAAAATCCATTGTTGCACAATTAGTGGAACTACTGCAGCACCTCCTAACCTGCTACTACCTCTGAAATGCATGCATACGCAGTTTCCAACACAGTCTCACAATCTCCAGTGAAAAAGGACAATTGTTGAGGAGATAGGATGACTCTTTGGGTGGCTCAGAGATTTATAATTTAAAGAGGAGTCTATGTCAGAATCAAAACACTGTGTTGATTACATTCTCAGATAATATCTGATAGAAAAGATCTGCTGTGATAATGTATTTACTAAAGATGTTTTACAGCTAATACTCAGCATTATCAGAGTGTGTGTATAAAAATGTTTATTGTTATGGAGTCACAGCTTCTACGTGATGCTAACATGCCAAAACTTTGCAATACACTGAGCACTATGTGTAGCGTGAGCGCTTGTTTTAGATCTTTCTTTCTAGCATTCGGGAACTTAAAGATACAGGCAATTCATAGAAGTGCTGGGGGGATGGCTCAGCAAACTAAATAAGCTAGATCAATCCCCTTTGATGGGCCCCCTTTTAAAAGGTTATACAAAAGAACTGTTTTGTTTGAGCGAATTGCCTTCTACTTTGTGAAAATCATATATAAATGAGTCCCAGATCAATACTCTTGAGGCTGCAAAAGGAAAAAAACAAAACATAAAAGATAGATCAGAAGCTATATTTTAGCAAAAATGTCTCTTAAGTGCTGTTGTCTGACACTATGAACTCCAATCAATGTGTCAGTATTTTGGAATTTGAAAGGAAATAGGGATCAGACTTGACAATCCAGAGCTGAAATTTGATGCTCTGGTCTTTTTGATAAACTGACAGGCAGTGAAAATTGCACACGTCTGCAGGGAATCAGGAGAAAAAGAGAGACAGTTTTGTAGAAAGTCTGCTTATGATTCACAAAGGCATGCATTTTATCAAAATGGATTGCTTTTGCAGTGTGTGGCAGGTTGCCTTCCTTTTTGAATGGAAGCTTTTGCAGCTTGTAAGCTGGTGGGTTTTGTACACATCTACAATACACTATGACTCCTGTTGGCTTACAATTTCATACAATTGCTCTCCCATTCTTGCAAATGAAGCAAACTTCATAAACATAAAACCAGATGATCAGAAAGGAATTTGAAACCTTACCCCAAAAGCTTTTTTTCTAAATGTATGTTCAAATTTGACAAAATGAGTTTTAAAAACTGTTCTTGTCAATAATTTAAAGTAACTGAACAAAATTCTTCAGGTTTCATCTTCCTAGGCATTAAATCTTTTGTATTTATGTAATACTTTTCATCTGAGACTCTCAAACCATGCTGTAAACGCTCAGTCTTAAAATACCTTATTCACACAGGCAAATATTATGATACCTATATTGCGGGCTGGTAAATTGAAAGACTGCAAGGTGGGATGAGCTGCCCAAGATCACATGGCAACCCAGAGTCCAACGTGGGAACACAGCTCAGGGCTCCTGACTCTCAGGATGGCATTCAAGATGTTACACACAGTTTACCACTTTCAAAATACCGGAACCAAACCCTGAATCCTCCATAAAAATGTGCTTAAATGTGCTTTGTGTAAGGGAACAAAGAAGTTGCCTTGTGGGACAGGTTTACTGATTCACTGAGTTTGGTGTACTCTTTCTGGGAGCAGCTAATACTTCCAAATGCTTCACCTACTCTGTGGTGGGGTTTTATGGTAAATTCATTCCTGGAATTTATCTTAGTCCTCCCAATTAAATTAGTCCTCCAAATTAAAATCCCCTTTTAAAATTCCACCACCCCACCCCAAATATTAATTGCATAACTCAATTTTGTTCTTCTGACATATAAACTTGTTTTGTGCTTGCAGGCAGCATGCAGTGGAATTGGGATCCCTTTGTGTTGCTAGAACCTTTGAGCTTTGAAACACTTTTCTTTATAGTTTAAGATTTTGGAAGATCCGTGGCGCTGTTGCTTTTACAGCCTTCACAGGTCACAAAAATTGCAACCTGTAAACTACTTTATGTCATTTTATCTTTAGTATAAAGACTTATGAGAGACTAAATACCACTACCTTTCATTAAAAGAGTGTTCTTAAATGTCTTGTTATGTAAGGAAAGTTCTCTGAATATAATCACTTGTTTCTCTGTGCTCCTGGAGATGTTAGTACTACCAAAGAGAACTGTCAGCTCTGAAAACCAGCATTCATAAAACTTGAAGAGATGGCTAGACGTGCTAGGAAGTTTGGCTTCATGGTGTTATTGGCTATTTCTGAAATCAGCGTGCTGTGTCATTTAGAGATGATTGTACAGCTGTGGTGACAGAAAGCAGAATGGCTGGAGGAGAGTTGCAAGGAACTAGTATAGCAGAATATGGAGAGGACAGGGTCCTTTAAGGGCCATAGGCTGTCAGAACTCACCCAAATCTTGTTCAGTCTAACTAAAACTGAAGTCGTTATGTTTGTGGTTTGTGTATCTTAAAATATGAAAAATCCTTCTGATCTCTACATCACTGAGAAGAGGCCTTACTGCACTACCTGCCTTTGGTAAAAGGGGAAAAATAACCATCTTCTCTTAGATGAAGTTACTATACTGTACAATAATGGGCAAAAGCATCCAGTCCCAGGCTGCTGCTGTTTTACCATCCATTACCTTGGTTTCAGATAGCAGCAGCAGTAGATAAAGTGAGCCTGACCATCTCAGCTTCTAGAAATTCATGTCTAGCTTTATGTTCATGGATCCCCTACATAAATCAAACGCAGTTGTGTCTGAAATAATTCTCTGCCAAGGCTAATACAGCTGTTTCATTCTTATATCATATCAGGCAGTAAGCAGGGTATGATTGTTTATGCAGCTGGGAACCTTTTGCTTACTGGGTTCGCTCTGTCTTGAGCATTGTGCAGCATAATCTAAACAGCATGTTATGTTCTATACAGGCCACTTATGTGGAAGAATCAATAATGGAAAAGTAAGTACTGTGTTATCAAACAGGGAGTGTCATTCGGTTTCTTTAACACTATTACATTGCATACTGATGTTTCACTGGAGATAAAATCCACCTACATTCATTGCAAGCAAGGGAAAACCACTACTGCTACTACTTCTTAGATAAATGAAAGGTTGTTTGGCCTGGTGTCTTTCCCTCTTAATGTATATTTTCACCTTGGGGAATGGCCGTTATTGATTTATCTAGGAAAAAATATAACCCAGAATACATTAAACATGGTAGGTCCTATTCAAACTGGCAGCGTGTGTAAATTTTTAGCTCTTTATTGGAGGATAAAGGATTAGCTGCTTTCAGTTTTCTTTTTACAGATAGCTTTTCAAAAAAAGGGATACGTTGTTATATGGCTATTGATTTTCCCAATATGCTTCTAGTTGTGCCCACCCTGTGCCTTACTGTAGTTTTTAAAAATATGTCCTTAACGGATATGCAGAAATTTTGTCCCTGGTTATCTCAGCCTGGATATTTTTAATTAAATAACTTTCAAACATGTTTGTTGCACCCATCTTTTGGGGAAGATTTGATCCAGAGATTCTACATTAGTTGATTGTCATACTAACATGCTTTAGCTTCAACTTTGGCCAGTCTGACAAGTGAAAAATAGATGTCTGTCATGTGACAAGCTGCTGAATATAAATTCTGTTAGCATTTGCTCCTGAGAGAAAGAGAAAAGGTGAGGGCTGGGGAGGGAGTGAAGAAGAAACAGGGAGTTAGAGGAGGCTGGAAAAAGAAGAAAGGAAGGATGTTAGCTACTCTTAAAAACATTAAGCCAGAAAGGTAGTGCTAACCATGTTAGTTAGTTGTTAGTAGATGCTAACAAGTCAGTCAGCTCTCTCTCTGGCTGTTGATGTCATACAAACACCTGCAGAAGCGTACCACAATTTCAAACCAATAAGTACGTAAGAGCAGTGAAGAGGCACATTTGTGGTGCCATATTCAGATGTGCTGTCAAATCAACCTGATTCCTTTATTGACCGCGCAGATGTACTGATACTTTTCAGAAGAAGGTTATTGAAAAATTTTAATCTAAAATTCCCAGGTACCTTCTGAGTGATCATATTCAGCACATTCTATTTATTTTCTGCAGTAAAGGGTGTGTCTGTTTTGTTAGTCACATAACTGAGGGAGGTGATCTCCATTTAATTCTGCTACCTTATTTTTGGGGGAGATGTTTTTCACATACAGAGAACTGATCTTGCCAGTCTTTGAGAACCTTCTCCTAAGCGGAGGAAGTTCTGCTTCTGCTTGACAGGATACAAAAGGGCCATGGACATTTCAAACCTCCACATTCCTGAACAGTTTATTACCTTTTTCAAAAGTGAGTTGTTCGAGCTGCTACCAACTTATTAGCTCTAAATTGACAAAGGGCCCAACAAAATTGGATCCACATAGTTAAAGATATCTTTGTTAAAATATTGTAGAAGCATTAAGACCTATTTATTTGGTAGCAGACAAACAGAAACAATCTTTTGAGTGCTTCTATCCAAAGAAGCTCATTAAAGGTCAGTCCCCTGTCACAATTCAACATAACAGTACAGAGCATGAGGATAATATGCGAGGCTGCACTTAACACTGTCTCTGTGATTGCCAGCATCTGTTGCGGTTTCCAGACTTGTCCAATGAGATTTGCTAATACAGTTGTGTGTTTGATGCCGTGCTACTGAATGCAAATATATGGAGCATGTTACATCCAATATAGCTCACCCTCAGGGAGAGTCTTACTGCCACACTTCCCTTTATATAGCCCAAGATGTATTGTGAAGATAACACGGATGTATAGATGAAGCTGAATCAAAACTTGAATACTGTATTTGCATCAGTAAATACGGACTTGAACTGCAAAGCAAAGAGCTGGAATCAGACTTTCACAAAATTCTGGTCAGTTCAGATCAGAACTGAGATTAAGACCTTACAGTAACAAAGAGTTTAGCAATGATTTAGAGAGAATGTTGTCCCTGTTTGCCCACTTTCTGAACTTCTGGCCACTCTCCTAAGGCAGAATATTCTGGGGGAGTATGCCTTCAAATACTCTGTATTGCTGAAGATTAAAATGATGATAGATGACATTTGGAAATTGGAATTAGTGAAATTTTTTGTTGGAGTTGTATCTGTTAATAAGTGACGCAGGGAAGTTAAGTGTCTGGAGGAATAGATTCTAGCTTTGTGACTCACGCTTTTACTATCAGTTCATAGAATATACGGATTTGAACTAAGCTAGTTAATGGCATTGCCGTCATGATGGAAGAATCAAAACGAAAGTGTATTATTCCATTTGCAGCCAATGGTGGTTCCTAAGAGCTCATATTCTAGGAAAGAGTATCTTCTACCATGAATTTCTCAAAGGGAAAGTAAAAACCTGAGTATCATCCCCTGACCAGCAAAATTCATATTCTGAGATACTATCATGATAGGTGTTATATGAAAATACAGAGGGAGAAACTATCTCTATTCTTAGCATCATTTTTATACTGCTCTAGCTTTTTCCTTTTTATTTCTTCGGGGCTTGTTCTAAGGAGTTGGAAGTAGAGGTTGGCGGGAACCAGATGTTTATGCAAAGAAGAAGTTTTAGGCAAGTCCCACGTGTTACTTTTGTTATCAAAATGCCTAACCAGCAGCTAACTGTAGAGATTGTAATGCAGGTTCTGATCATAGCATATTTTCATATTATAGCTTGGTTTGTGTAAAATATACATCACTTGTAATGCGTTAACATCATCTTGTAGTAATTGAGGTGCTATCATCTTCTCTAACAGGCAGAAGTTTGATTGAGTTGTTTATGGGACAGAAATAATCTCTTACTGTGCTGACATCTTTAGAAAAGCTTATAGAAGTCTGAGATGTGTTATTAACTAACAGTAAAACTTCCTTAGTTCTCAGCATTTCTGTAAGTTAGACAACATATCTGCAACCAGGCTTCTACCTGTGTCTTTTCTAGAGCACTGTGCAACCCAGCTCACTGCAAGCCTTGCTCCTGCCCTGAAACCAAGTAGAGCACCTGGGACTTGACCTCCTCAGCAGTGCTCTTATCCTTTGTATCCACCTCACTGGCCCCCCATGGAAGGCTTTCTAAATAAATCTTCACTTGAGTACTTAACAGATGATTTTCTTTGAGAGCCTTTGTTCAGATGACCCAGAGTTCTGATAACTGCAGGTCTGCTGACCCTCCTACACAGGGGCTGCCTTAGACACAAAAGGTGGACAAGCTGGTGAAATGAGGGCTCCTTGCCCCTTCCCCTCTAGACTAGTCACCTACAAAAGAGCAAAGTAAAATCCTATGTACAGTCACTAGCTACAATGCTAACGCTTCCAAATCTGAATTTTTATTAAAACAGTAGGGCGTGAAAATGACTGGGCTAAATGCAGGTGAGACAGGACCCTTGAGAACTATGGTAAAGAAAAGATGAGTAAATCAATATATGCCATGGGATAGCACAGTGTCTGAAATGGCATGATAATGGCAGCAGCTGAAGCTTGTATTGATGCAGCAGGAAATGCTTTTTGCTCCACTGATGACTGTTGTTCAATTTCAGAAAATACAGAAAGTTCTCGTTCATTATTAAAAATTAGCCAGAAGGTCTCTGTATACCAGGTACGAACATTTACAGGTTGTTAGAACAGTCATTTCTTTTACAGAACACTAGTCCTACCATACATGCGCAGGAAGGTCAGTGAGTTATTTAACAATTGTGTTTTACTTGCGAAGGAAATAAGGGAACAATGATCTAATCCATTTGGTCTTAATAGTGAAATTTACTCCAGAGTGTAAAAAACGTTTTAGCCTATTTAAATAATGGCCGTGATTATAGCACACCAATGCAGTACATCCTATACTACATAACATGTTATGAATAGCATGCTGAGTGATTTTTTTAGTGTGTGTAAATTACATAGAAGCACAAAGGATGCATCCCTGAACTGTTTTTGTAGAGCTGATTATAGGTCTAACTGCTATAGGAGGAGGCTGAAAGAGCTTTGTGGAGAGGCATTGGTTGATTAATAAAGAGTGCAGCAGCAACAGACATAACATTGCAGTTATAGATTTTCCATACTTCATCTTCAGGGCTTGTAAAGATACAGTGGTGATCAGATGATGAGGTGTTCTTTCACCTTGCAGTAACATGCAACAAATCATGGCATTCTGCAATGCCACAAAACAGCTTTTTGCAGAACACCGAGTAAAAGAAAACTCCTCCACAATCACGACTTTACAGTTAGAGATTGTCCTTTTTCCTTCTAGTCCTTTAGTGAGAGATGCTTCCAACAATAATTTAAAGTAATGTCCCAAATTTAGAAGCAAAGTGGGAACTGTACATTCAAACACTTAGGGATTCTATTTTTATTAAATTGAAAGTATGAGTGGAAAGTCACATGTGAAGCACGTGTGCATTTTATTCCTGCTGATAGATATAGAAGATTTGCTGAAGGAACCTCTATTTAATTCAAAGTTAATGACTACAATGGCCTATAGTTAAAAATAATATTTGTTAGAATAAGACAGTAGCTTTGTATACCTGGTTAACAAAGAGAAGATATAAACAGACCCAGATCAGCGTGTGACCAGGATATATCTGAGTTGATATTTTTATATGAAAGTCAAATCCTGGCTGGGAAAACACCCCATTTCAGCTATAGGAGGACCGATCACATGGGCCCCGCTGGAAATAATGTGGATTCTTGCTCATTAGCTGTCATTTTGCTGCATCCCTGTAAGAAACGTATACATAGGAGCAGAGAAAAGAACTGCCACAACAGACAGATGTTGTCTTTGCCACAAAACTTCTTTTTAGAGACGTGTGTGTTGGAATAGGTTCTTTGAATATTTTTGCATTATTACATAGCTTTCCAATAAATCTGCACTTACCTAAGTGGGGCCCAAGTTATTTGAAGTTTAGTTTAATAAGATTTTGATAGCAACTTGTTTTGCAGCTGCTGTTAAATCCACTGATCTTTCTGTGGTTTTAAGCCCATTTTTAATAATATTTTGCCTTTCACTTGGCAACATGAAAGATCTGTACAAATGGGATATTGAGCATACTCAGATTCACAAAGACATAAAACAAATGGAAGAAGAAGATAAAATATAAGATTTATAAGAACTGCTAGAAGTTTTTTAGACAGTAGTCTGTTCTTTAAATTGACAATAGCCCTTTCATGTTTACATTATTTGTGTTCTAAGTTTAATTCACAGTGCACCCTCTTTTAGCCGTTTGCAATATAAACTAAGAATCAGAACAGGGCACGTGAAGTTCTTACGAAACAGTCTTTTTTATGTTTGTACTACATCTATTTTAGAGACTCTTATAGAACAAAAGTATTTTTAAGAAAGAAACTGCTTTTAGAGGAAGCGTCTCCTCAAGAATAATTACCTTTTGCCAAGCTGCAATTTAAACTAGCTGTAGTATTTCTCAGTTCCTAAAACCCCAGTGAAATTTTACCTTGAAACATTTAACTTGTTTTGTTCAGTTTCAGCGATGATTTTAGTTTAGTCTTGGGTGAAGTAATCCCGATATACATATATCTCTAAATGTAATACCAATACACATACCCACCTATACATGTGCTTAAGTCCTTAAGCATTTTTTCAGGATAAATACCCAATAAGAAAACGTGAGGTGAGCATCTGTCTTTGATAGGTGTGAGTAGAAAGCTGAGTAACAGTCATTGGA
This sequence comes from Steatornis caripensis, assembly GCA_013398225.1. Classification (NCBI taxonomy): domain Eukaryota; kingdom Metazoa; phylum Chordata; class Aves; order Caprimulgiformes; family Steatornithidae; genus Steatornis; species Steatornis caripensis. The sequence goes on along the minus strand of VZSC01012822.1, from coordinate 762,389 downwards.
TGGCACTTGTGCTTAAAAAAAGCCCCACGTTCAGCATTGGTCCAGATCTCTTCACTTCTCTCTGTGAAAGTTGTCACTGAAAAATGCCTCACAGTCAGAACATCATTGCTGATGATAGTTTCCATTTTCAGTATATATTAAAGGAAACCCTTTTGTTCCACATACAGCCCACACAATGACGCAGCATTCAATGATCCCAATGATGAAAACTCAAGTGAATTTTCATTAGAAATTTTAAAATGTGTCTAGTTCTTCAGTTGGTGTAAATTAGCCTTGCTCCACTGAAGCAAGTGGAGGTACGACAGTTATAAAGCTAGAGAATTTTAGCCTGTGCTTTCAATTTTTGTAATAACCTGGAGTATGATACAAAGTAAGACCTGCCATATTCCATATATGAAATGAGTTGAGATAGTCCAGCTCCCTGCTGTTTGGGTACCTACATTAACAAGCAGGTGCTCATGTTGAATCTGTTCTATGTGTAAAAACAACAAACTTGATTTTGGAATCTAATAGGGATCAGGAGCATCAAAGTAAGTCACAAAGTTATAAATAAATAAACAATGCTGTGTAATTAGCTGTCTTTGTGATACAAAAAAGTGTAAGCACATGTAGGCATAATGCATTCCGGATTTTGCATAGGATTTAGCAGCAGTCTGTTTCAAATATCAGCAGAGAAAATCCTTTTCTATTGACCCAACAAGAAAACAGTGTGAATTCTAAGATCAATTGCTTGCCAACATGTTCAGGCTCTTCTTAAAGATAAATATGCATATATTTATATTTTAAACTTATAAATTACTTTCATCTGGTGATCTTAAGTAGTTTTCCAAACTTTGATTAATATGTGGCATACAGTAGTTCTGGGATCTACAGGGATCAGACTTTTCCACTCTTATAATGAAATCACATTTGTGATGAAAGACAGCAACTATTGTCAAGTGCACAGGAGCACTTCAACACAGCTTAAAATGGGAAACGAAAAATTCTAGTGGAGACCTCAGGTGAATTTATTAACTACATTGTTACTGCCAGGAATATGATCAGAATAAATATTGAAAGATTTCAGATGCCACAGCAGTGCCTGTTAATGTCATCCTGAGGCATTGATTTAGCACTGAATCTGAGAGGAGAGAGACTCACGCCTTGTATCAACATTGTGTCCTGGGAAGGAATAAATAGCCAGTTCCTCGTGGTAAATACTGAACACTACAGGCTTGCCAAGTCCTCTGTGGCACTGGACTCTTAACATGGAAAGCAAATAAAACAGGAACTGTTTTGCAAGTAGATCCACTCAGATTGCCTCAGCACTTTGGTATATTAGCAGAGAGTTCCAAAAGGGACGGAGGAGAATGCTTGTTTATCTTGGCTTCATTAAACACATTTGCACAATTAAAAAAAAAAAAAAAAGCATGTGTCTCTGACAGACTTAAAAAGCATGTTTGCATCTCAACAGAGTTCAGAAAAACTCTAAAATAACCATACTTGGCCAAAATGCTACCCCTGTGGTGGTGCCAAGATCAATTGTATTCTCTATAACTGTTTGCCAACATCTGCTGAGACAAGCTAGACGGGGTGAGGTGGATTTATACTTCACTGCTCAACTTTATCTCCAGATCCACGTCTTCTACTCCTTCCTCTCCTACTTTCGCTCTGCACCTGTGTGCCTCTGCTTCCCCAGCAGTCTTAAAACTGCTAATAACTGTTCAGATTCACTGTGCCCTGTCAGACTTTGATTTTAGATTACTCCCTGGAGCTTTTACTTTAATAGAAACAAGAGCATACAAATAGAGCACTTTGTATTTCTTTCTCCTAATGACACACAAGCCTGCCTGGCAGGGGTGACAGCTGTTGGCGCTCAGACCATCTTCCATTTGCCTACTGGTCACATTTTATTGGGAATGATGCAGAGCAGGTAGAGTAGAATAGGTTCATTGGATTGAGCAGATGCTAAGCGAAAAAGTGTGAATGAAATACTTCACCATTGCCTGTGATGTCTGGACTCCTTCAGGAGACCTCCTTAGAATAGAAAAGATTTTATTTTACTGATATCAAAGGGAAGAAGTGGTGTGCTTCAGCGAGAAATGCATTTTCTGCTCTTGATTTTCCGTCTGTCGAAGACTACCTCGGGTCACTTCTCACTCTTCAGCTCTTACAGAAACAATATTGTATTCCTTATGCCAATTGTTAGTTGTGGAGGAACCAGAACAGAAGAGGTGCTGCCTTTGGAAGTTCTTGGCACTTTGGCATATACTTGTCATCAGACTTGATGCTGCAGCAACAAAGAAATATTAGCTCAATGATCGGGAATATTATACTTCTGTCTCTAAGAGGCATCAGTCTCCGATCATTTGTAGGGGTAATTTGAGGTCTTGATTTTTAATGAGATGGGCTTTCTTGCTTTGAGTTGAACCTCCCCTACAACTACTGAAATCACTTGGGACTCCAATATTCCTATATTAGTTCTTAATTGTGGAATTTGTTGCCCTTGCTGCTCCAGTGGAATTCAAGATTGTTGACCTTCAGGGCTTACTGTGAGGCCTATCTCTTCTCTCAGGCAAAAAAGGATTAAGTAGGAAGAGGGAGTTATTAGGAGCAGGTGAGAGACTTTTTTTTTTAACTCAAAATTGTGTCTTTCTTGGCGCATGGTATCCAGTAAAATAATGGGTGAGGATTATTTATTTTGTTCATGCAATTGCAGTGCCAAAACCCACACGTGATAATCCAAAAGCTGAAGAATTTTGAAATACCGTTTGATTTTACTTTAGTCACCATACTAGCCTGGTGCACGAGGAGGCAGTACTGTGGACATAGGCTGTGGCTGAGCATTTGATACAGAAGAGGGACCACAGAGAATAATTTTCTTGTGCAAACTTTAATGAAGATAAGGAGAAAGCAATGCATAACTCAGTCATGTACAGGAGCCAACAGGGATTTTGCTTTTCACTGCATCTATATGGTTTTGAGTCCATGCGTCTTTAATCATTTACATCGCTGAAAAGCTTTTTAGAACTGCACATGCAACGTTTTTCTATTGGAGCACCACCAAAAAGTCTGTGTAAGCACAATATGCAGGGGAAAACATGTCTTGAAAATATTCTGCTGTGGGGAAAAACAAAAAAAAAGACGGTATACTGCAAAGAATTTCTGTCCTTTCCTGGAGTCGTGACACTTTATTAATATCAGGGCTAAGCAGACTGATTTATTATTTATTTATTTAGAGAATGAGTAGAAAAGGAGCAGCCTAGAAGCAGAATGGAAGATTGCAGGATGAAAATACCCTACAAAACACACAGGTAACATTTCTTCTGTTTCCCATTCATACCTCCTCTGTTGCCTCCATGTGGTGCTTTATAGTTAGCACTGAAACTCCCATTTTTATATAGGATTATTTTTTTATTCCAATAAAGGCAAAACATTTTGACTCCAGAAGGTTGTATTATGCAGTGCCATGAGATTTGTACTTCTCCCCCACCTTTCCTCTTAGCTAAAGCTGTTTTGCAATACATTACATGATACAACACAAAAGATCTAATAGAATCTGAAATAGCTTGGGTTTTTAGAAACATGTAAAACTCCGCATAAAATGGATATTGCTAAAGCTCTGTCCGATTTCCATATTCTTTCTACATTGTGTTTGTGTATAATAGGCTTCCAGGAATGTTCATGACCTTACAGCTGTCCCTTTTGTTTACAGTCCAGTGCTCTGTCCTTGAGATATGTTGCACACAGAATGAAGACAAAATCATGGCTTCAGGCCTTCGTCTCCCTCCTCTGGAAAAAATAAATAAAGCCTGTATAGGAGACATTCTCCAGTCAGTACTGTTGCAGATCCACAGGAGTGATTAAAACCTGGAAAACAATTATAGATGGTAATAAAAGAAATGAAGTTGGACGGGGAATATAGCTTTTTTCTCAGGAACTTCCAGGAAAAAGCCTGTTAATGTGGGGTTTTTTTTAAATTATCAAAACCACTTATCATCACCTAAAAAATAAAAATGAACAGATGCATTTCCTAGCAGTTTGACTTGATATTTTATAAGATCCTTTTCTTTCTGAGGAGACTGTATCCTGCTCACACACAGGTTTCTTATTTAGTGTCAGAATTAGCAAACAATCAACACACATTTACAATACCACTTCCCTAACATAATGGTGATGGTGGGTTTATTTTTGCTGCCATGCAAATTTTCATTTTCTTTGAGTAAATGTATTTTTCTGCTGATATTCTGCTTTCTGGCAGGTGCTCAAAAGTTCTTTGTTCAAATGTATTTGCAGATGGCACAGTCATGGGTTCAGTGCGGTGTCTGAGTAGACAGTGCACAGCCTGGGACAAAATTACAATCGCTAATTATTTTAGAATGAAGGGCATATGTGAGATTTCAATATCAAACATCTAGATACCAGCAGTGCTGTACACAAGCATTACCTGATATAACTGTGTTTGTGGAGTTTTGGGGCTGAATTTGGCTGAGTTTGTAACTGAAGGATTTGACAGTGAGTATCCAGAATGACCGTGGTTTTGGCTAAGAGCTCCATATGTAGAGGCTGGCCCAGAGAAATACAAACAGTGCTGTGCAGGTAGAGGAGCTGTGCAGTAATACTGGGAATTGCAATAGCTTCTTGATGCCAGATTAGTGTCCAAAACATTAACATTTTTACTAAGTTTGCTTCCTGCACGAGGAAATTTATCAATTTTGTTAATCAAATGGGATGGATGCCTGACAATTATGTATTACAAAATAACTGTGTGACTCGTAGTGTAAACTCAGTTAATTATTTAGATTAAACTTCCTAGAAATTCTGAAGTATTTGTGAATATTCAGATCTGTACTTTTCTGTGGGGTTTGAACTTCATGAATGATTTGTAATTGCAAGAAGGTGGAGCTGCTCAAGTTAATCAGGTGTTTTGGGAGACACCAAGAGCTATTTCAAAGTGTTGTTCCATATCCGGACAGTAGTTTTGTGTGTACATATACAAGCGGCACTACTGGTGAGGACTGTTTCACAGCTCTGGTAACATTCCTGAAGTTCAGCATTTACTAGGTTGTTACTGGATCTACAGACGTACTGACTGCATGCTTCCAAACTTCTCCGAGATCACTGGCCAGGCTGCAGACACCATCTTTGTTGTACTTTCTGGCATGGATTTTCTATCAATCATCTGACACCATTACTTAAAAGGAGGGTCTTTCAGCTACCCTCCCCTGAATTTCCAGGACCAGTATTAGCCTGCCAGGGCACAGGTGAAATATCTCTTTTTCCTGCCCTCCAACTGGTGGACTAGTTTCAGCTGTCCAGTCACAAACATAAACAATGAAATCAACACATTGTACCAGGGATTTTAATCACAAACACTCTTTGCTTTAGCACAAAAAATATACGTATTCAGATAGAACAGTCGACTTTCCCCTTACATTTCCTGTGTCTCTCCTCAGTGCTTACAGTTATTCTTTAGGATCTGGGTAAGTGTCCTGCCAGGATTTGTGAGTTTCTTCTCTTCAAATACCTCTTTAGTTAAGGCCCTCTCCTTCAAACATGGAGGGTCTCTCTGACCTTTTCAGTCAGCATCTTTCAATGTCTGGAGTTCTGCAGATTAAAAATTATTTTTCTCCTCATACGAAACTTGTCCTTTTCAGTGGTTTTCTTGGTCCCCCCTCAACTTCAGGTAGAGTTCATAAACAGTACGTTACTGGATTTCCCAAATTATCAGAACTCTTCCTATTATTTATTGGGTAAATAAGTAGATGGGTGTGACATTTAAATGAATAACTGTACAGGCCTTTTCCAAAACAACTTAAATGACCTAAAAAATTAACATTGTGATATAAAACCACAAGCAAAAATGTCAGTAGGACAGAATAGAAAGAGTAAGCCACGTCACTTGTAGTTCAACTGTATCATGTTATCTTATTTTTACTATTTATCAATTTTAATAATTACATGTATGAATATTATTTCCTGAAAGATGATTTAAAGAATCAGTGTCTGGTGAGGTTTTTTTTAGGGAGAGTGCTGTGTTTTATCAAATGCTCTGGTTAACAATGCTATCTATCTCGATTTTTAAATTTTTTTTCTGAATTCATACAACAGCGCTCTGTTTTTTATTGCTTGTCTCGCTCGTGTGAGGGCAGGGCATTTACTTTCATGTACCACGTTGCTTTAAAATAATAGTGAAAAGGCACATGAACTGTAAAGAAATCTCACTTGAAGTCTTGAAGGCAAGCTCTGGGAAATTTTAGGGTGAATGTCAAGACAGATACATGCACTGCATGTGTACGGGGGGGACTACTGTCACATGAGCCTACAGAGCTTTAGTGCAACGCTTCGTGAAGCCGGAGTGGGTTCTGGCAGTCCGTGTTCTAGCAGCTGATGCAGAGCTGCTAAAGCTGAAAAAAACATGGAAAGGAAGAAAAATCAAATAGTAAGAAACCATCGTGAGCAAAAGGCTAATAATGAGGAAGATCCGTAGCATTCTGACTTTCCAGTGGCTGTGCCAAGCTGTGGTATAACGGCCTAGAAAGATCTGAATTCAGAAGTTTCAGAAAAACGTTGTTGAAAAAGTGTTCTGCTTCTGCAAGCTGTGCAGCGTCCTGGAGTCCAGTTCCTGCTGCCACAAAAGTCAAAGTCGGTGTCTGAATGAGATCTTGCTACATGGTTCTGAAATGTACTTTGAAATACCCTGATATATGCAAATATACTCTGAAGTAGACAAAGGTGCTGCTGTCACTAGAGTACTGATTATTAGCAGTTTAGCAGTCACACATTAAATGAGTGTAGATGTTCATCATGGAGGTCCCTAGCATGGCACATGGACCAATCATTTTTTCCAGTATTGTACTACAGAAGGTGCAAAGAGATACGAGATCTGGCTTATAAATGATTTTTGTAAAATATGCATTTGTATTTATAAGAAGTAGAAGGACCTATCCTTTCCTTGCTGAGCTGAGCACCTTTTATTCTCATTATGGATTTATTAGTAGTGCAGGATGTTCAGCAATACAAAAGAATGTGCGTTTTATCAAACAGACTTCTGGTAAGTCTGTTTGATAAAACAAGTCTGTAAGTCACTCTGTTTTCAGGGAAAATACTCCTCTTCCATTGTTGAATATGGCTAAATGAGAACTGTTGAAAGGCAGGCATCCACGAGATGTCACAAGTGAAAGCTGGAGGTTGTCCAGGGGCACATGTTCAGAGAACGTTAGTGTCATTCCAGAAGAGAAGGAACTCATCGCATTCAGGTTGGGGTTCAGGAGCATCCTCAGACCAACAGGCTCAGGAGTGGGTATCAGCATGGGCCCTTCTGACTGGCAGTTAATTTGATGCTAAGATGAAACTTTCTCTTTTCCCCCCAAGAACATCTGGCTGATGAAGAGATGTATTGCCTCCTATTTTCCCTTCTCAAGGTATTTTGCTACGACTTACCCCTAGCAGAGATGAGTTTCATAGCTGGGTTCATTTCGTCAGTTTACATTTTCACTCCTCAAAAGTAGTTCAGATAGATAAGCTAAAAATGTTATGTATCCCTGTATTCAGCATATCAGTAAGGAACTGCAAAAGCTTGGTGAACTTTAAATCTCAAATTACACATAAACCTATGTACATGTTTCTGTCAAATGAGAAAATGGAAACTAGAAAACAGCAGCATTTCTGTGGCCAGCATTTAAGATGCTTAGGGTGCTGGAAAGAAAAAATAATGGAAGCACTTGTCATAAGCTGGAAAATAGATTTAGTGCGTATAACATGACTAAGATAAACAAACAAGATCAAGCAAGAGCTAAGCAGGCTTCTGTGTAACCGAATGCCACGTGAAGTGCAACTGCTGAAAAGATTCTGTGAGAGGGAAAACGAAACTGAGCAGACAGACAGTGACATAGTCTAAATTCAGCACTTTCTAATGACACTGGAGATTGCACTCGTTTTGGCATCTGATTTGGTGTTTTCCCCAATTGAAAATGAGCTGGGGAAGTGCATTGTGTGCATCTCTTGCACCTTTGGTAACAGAATCTGCAGATTCTAGATAAAACATGTTCTTGGCAAACAACTAACATCCAGTTCTTCGTGCACAGTGACTCACCAGGGTGGAACTTAGGAATATTGAAGAGCTGGATTGTCTGTATTTTTATGTAAAATGTCTCGGGGTTGATATTTGATGTTTTTCCTTTGTGATTGCTTCCTTATTTAGTGGAATAAGTTTGCTTTTTCTCTTCTTTTATTCTTCTGTCTGTGTCCTGGGGTTTTTCTGTATGATGAACTGTATGATATATTAAGCTACAAATGCAGACAGTGCTAGCTGAATAGTATTATCATCCCATTCTGATATTCTCAGTGAGTAGTAAACATGTGGGGAAGTTTCTTTGCAATATACTGAGTACATGCACATATTGCAAAGCTGCTAGTGCACTGTAACATGACATCCTATTTTTATTGTACAATAGCTTTCTCATGTAAAGAAGCCTTCATTCAACTTCTTGTTATACGTAGAGGTACAGGTTACTACCCTGACAGTCAGGGAAATGCAGTAAGAAGCACTGCTGACATGCAAATATTTTGGAAGGAAGTGGTAGGCACAGGAACTATCTTGGTTTTCAGCATTTGTTTTTCTAAAAGCTAACTTTTAGCCATCCCCAAGCATATTCCCTGCCTACCCGCTATCGTCACAGTTCAGTCACTGAAGCCTAGCTTTCTGGCATTTTTTGAATCTTGGAAGTTTGATACCACTCAATGGTTTAAAATCATCCTTACAAGGGATATAAGATTTTCTTTCACATGTTTATTCCTTTAAGTGGGAATACTGATGACAGCAAAGCCTGAGACCCACAAGGTCAGCTTGCGAGAAAAAAGTGGAGAACTATCAGAAAACTGTGGGCTTCTTTCTGTTTCATCATGTATAGTCTAGGTAAGAATGAACATGTTATCATCGTTAATGTTCCCAGGATGTATCTTAATGCTTTTATAACCTACTATGTTTTAAGGTGATAAGCCAGAAAACCTGCAAAGCGTACTAAAACCTGAGTTGCAAGCATTGTTCTTTACTACGCTTTGGGTAGCAAGGTAAGGACCATCTGCACAAGCCATCATAGTGTCTTTACATCGGTCAGTTTGTAATCGTTGAAAGCTAAAAATATTTTTGCAGTCCTTATCTGTAAGGTTGTAGTCAGGAGAGGCTATTCTCGCAGAAGAAAGGGCCATTGATTGGCTTTAAATATTATCATAGCAAAAAGCAGTCAAAACAAAGCTTGCTGAAAACTGCTTTCCAGGAACCGCAGTAGGTATAACTGGTGACACAAATCCCTCCTCTGGTACCTTTGTGTTAGATTTGTAGCTTTGTAGAATATATTCACTTGTCCTCTGCTCAGCAGCACAGTCCTGTATCCTGACAGCTGAGTAATGTTCTGCTCACGTCTTCCCTTGTAAAATGAACAAAGTAGATAATTTAATATAGATATGACAAGTACAAGATAGATTTCTACCCAGCACAGTTCACTGCTGAAAGTATTAGGTTGAAAACCTTCTTTAAAGATAACCAGATTCTTAAGTTCTCCTCCATCACCACCCACCTCCCCCCAATTAAAACGATACAGACAAAACTTTAAACTAAAAATTGAATTTATTCTTTGATCTTTTCAGTATGAAAAAATCTTTTATGTCTATTGTTCCAGAAAATAAACCAATGCCTTTTATTTCTGCCTAAGAGCAGGGTTTCTGCGAGGCATGCTAGATACAATTTTCGTGTGTTTCCTGTGCAAATTTTTCTTTGGTCCATCACTGCTTTTCTTTTCTGTAGCTTTTATTCTCACTTGAATCATAGAAGCAGTTTACTGCTACTTCTTGTGGCCATCGTGGTTGAGGACTAAAGTAAGCTTTTTGCCTTCTTAGGCAAAGCATGAGAAAGTCTGTCAATCCAAATTACATTTCTGAGTATGGCAGGGTATGCAGTCTGATTTCATTGGCTTATTAAAAGAAACATATTGAACAATTCTCATACGTACGTGTGCATTAGTAATGGGTGACATGCTGAATACACAACATTATCGTGCTGTCCTGGTGCTGCAATATTAGTCTTGTATCCTGTTCTCTGGTATTCAACCCACTTGTGTGCCCCTGTACCGTTAGTGCTACCTGCTGCTACAGACTTTCTGCTCCAGCCGTAGGGTGACTGGGTGCTCAAAGCAAGCTGTGCTGCTACTGTGTTCCTCTCAGCCAGTGAGACACCTCCTTGTCTCCAAGACAACTCATAAGTGAAGCGGAGCTGTGGCTGGTGTGAGAAGTCTATGAGTCCTTGAGGGATGACACTGTATTGAGGTGAGGAGTGTTTAAGAAGGGATCCAGCACCACTGTGGAAGCTGCATTCTTGGTAATGGCAAAATCAGACTGGGTAAGGAAACGTAGAGGTTAGCATGGATTCAGCTCCTCCAAATCCCACTGAGCTTTTTCGAAAATCTTCAATAGTGTCGTGGGTTTATTAGCATTGTTATCCATTCTTTTAAAATCAGTGTTGTAAAAGATTCAAATAGCTGTGACCCATCACTAATTATAGTACCTATTTCTGGCTAAGGTTATCCAGTAGCAGAATTTGAAACTTTAGGACAGCGTTTCAAAAGTATTGAGAGTAGCCTAATTTTTTATGAAGTTACGAGCAGACTTATAATTGACTTCAGTGGGTGAGATGTTAGCCTACTGGCAGACATTAAAAGAACCCTCCCGTTTTCTGCCTTTAGACATTGACCAGAATGTATCTTCCAACCTGGAGTTTTTAATGCACAATTACCTGTGTCAAAAGAGTAACTTTTTTCTGTGCAGTTAATGTGGTACCTATACGCTGCATCTATCCGATTCCTCTAGCATGCTCAAATCTCCACACACAGAGGAAGGAATACAAATTAAAAGGTTGAATGAAAATGACCTCTCTTAATGTTTTCAACAATATCCTGCTTACAAATGACTCAAATATACTAGTTAAGGAGAGAACTAATCTCCTTAAACTAAAAGGAATGTTTTAAGCTAAGAACACTTTAATAGCGTTATAAAGATTGACTGTTTGCCCAAACTTGTAGTGCTGTACTATTGACTCTCTGTTCAGCCCCGCACAGATGGTGATTCCCATTCACTTTGATGGGAGATTTGCCTGAGGTAGGACTGCAGAACCGATGCCTAGGATGTTAATTAAATGTACAGTCAGCTGGCCAAAAAGTGGATGGTTGAGTCGTAAGGACAAATCTTCTCATCTTACCTAAAAATAGTTCTTAGTGTATAATTAAACCACAAAAACTGACATCAAAGTAACGATAAGGGCCTAATGTAATGCACGTAACTGAGGAAATTCGGGCCAACATTCCTTCCTTTGATCACACGTCTGGGCTAAGCTAGTATACAAGGCATGGGTCTGGATACTCCCTTTCTCAAGCACTGGTGGAGGCGAAGGTGTTAAAACTGATGGAACTGGCTAGATTGGATGAACTGGTTGGGAGGTAATAATTTTTGTTGCAAATACCTGCAGAATCCCTCCACAATTATAAGGTGGGAACAGGGATCTTTAGTTAAAAGATTTTTCCAGGGTGTGAAGGAATAAACTCAGAGACAGCATGTCTCTGTAACTTGTTGATCTCTGTGCTTCATACTCCACGAATTTCTGTATCAGCTCAGTGTTTTTTTTGTTGGGTATGTCTTCTTTACAGTGGGAGAAAGTTGAGGCAGGCGAAGGGATGACACCCCATGGGTGTAAAACTACTCAGGGAGTGCTCTTTGAAGGCACGAAGTTACTGGAAGTCTAGTAACAGTGTTTCTACCCCATATCTCTCAAAGATATAGATCTTAAATTTAGAGATGCTTTAAAACATTCTTGTTTCACCTAACGTTGTCTTAAACAGGCTGGAAAACAGGATCTAGAAGACGACCTACTATGGAGTGTTAGCAAAATGAGCTGGAAAACCAAAGTCAAAGAATACTTACCAATGGTTTACTGTAAATAGAGAAGGATATATCAAATGTGCTTCCACAGAGATCTGTCCTGAGCCAGGTACTGTTAAATATTGTCATTAGTGACTTCAATGAGAGGATAAAGAATGTTCTTATTAAATTTGCAGATGCCACAAAACTTTGAAGGATCAAAACTTTGAGGAGAACATGATTAGAATTCCAAGGGATCTTGACAAATTAGAAAGATGGTATGAAAAAAATCAGGACGCAATTAAAGACAAGTCCAGTTTCTGTGCTTGGACAAGAAGAATCATTTATAGAATCAACTAAGTGAGAAACAACTGACAAATTTACAGTCTTATAGGAAAGGAGCTAAGGGTTGTAGCTGACTGCAGGTTGAACATGAATGGGCAATGCCACACTAGTGTAAAAAAAAAGGGGGAGGGAATAATTTTGAGTTATACAAACAGGAGCATAGTCTGCAAAATGCACCAAGAATTTCTTCTATTTTACAACCACGGAAAGGTCCAAGCTAAGTTCAGGCTTAAGTCTCATGTGGACCAGAACAGAGCAGTATGGTGACCTATGCGAAAAGATTACAAAGTTTGTGGTTGTTTAGACTAGAGAATAAAAGACTGAGAAGAAACATGATAGCAGTCTTCAAATACATAAAAAGCTGATGCAAAGCCAAAGGGAATAACCTTGTGGACAGGACAGAGAGCAAGTGATTCAAGTGCAGCATGAAAAGTTTGGCTAGGCTTTAGGCAAAAAAAGATTGTTAAACACTAATTACTGTAGAACCTTTATGGGATTTTGTTAAGTTGAGGTTAGAAAAAAGGCCTTTCTGCAATGAGAAGGCTGTATTCAGCACATCTTGGGGTAGGCACAAGATTTCTTCTTGAGGTTCCTTCCTATGCTGTTCGTAATATTCTCTGATCTGTTACTAGAGGCTTTAGGAATCTCTCCAGTAGACTCCTTTCTCTTCTCACCTCTGGGCTGGCCCTGACTGATGGCTTTCAGTCATACTCTCATAGCCTTGCAAGGCCTGATCCATATTCCTGAGATGCAGGATGGCCCACTCTTTTTTTTGGCCGACTTCCAGGGTTATCTAGGAGCAGGGTGACTTTCCTCCTGAATTACATACTACAGAGCTATACAGCTCACCTCCTTTATGTGTTACTTAGTGATTACATGATTGACCTAGCAATTGGCTGTTTTGGTTTGCTGACTAGTTGCCTCACTGGGCATCCCAGACAGCTGTTTCATGGGATCCTAACAAGCTGCATGGTCAGAGTAGTCCCAAAATGACCTTTTAGTTCTTGCCTTCCAATAAAAACAAACCAAAAATTTGTGGGGGTGAGTGTGAGTGTCCAAATTCAGGGTATGTATGTGCTGGTTTTTTTCTTCTTAATTAAAAAGTTTCCATTAAAAATCTTATCTAAAAACTCTTCCAAGGCTAGAGGCTTGTGAGGTCTAAAATCTGTCACAAGAGTCAGATAATCTAAGTACTATTGCAAGCAACATGGAAAATATAGGTATTTCTTACTGGTATGGGAGTAGGACGCAACTTAGTATGGGTAGTAACTGGAAGCCAGGTAACCTCTCTTCTGATATTAGAAATTAATTGGAAATTAATTGTAGTCTTCCATTGTCCTGATTTTTTTTTTTAGTGATGGCCTTGAAGCCTTTGTGAGCAAGTATCCAGTGAGACTGTGTGTCTTAAAAAGATGTATTACACTGAATATCTGACCAGCCTGATGTTGTCTTAGCTGCACGGAAGGCTGCTGGCTTTTCCCATGTGCAAGCAGCAACTGCATGTTTTCAGCGAGAATGACCTTCATTCTAGATTAACAGCAACAAGAAGGAATATGTTTGTCCTCAACACAAATTAAGTAAAGATTACTTCCTGCTCTCAGACATTCTTAAAGATTTAAAGGTACAGCACCTATTAAATAATGGGTTACGTGTAAGTTATGTAAGGTCATAGAAAAACAGTAAACTCCAGAAGACCGAAATGGGTCGTACTTATCATTGGACAATATACCAAGTCGATGAAGCGTGAGACATATTAGCTGAATGCAGACAGATAATTTTATTTCACTAGGCTCTATTTGATTTTAAATTAACACTACAATTCAGTTTCAGACAGTAGGAGGCAGTGAAAAGTGCTCCAGTGCTTCTGTGCACAACCTGCTTGAAGTTCTTCTGTAAAGACGTTCTTCTCTAGAAGAAATTATTTTCCTCCCGAGAGAGTCTCTCATGCTAATAAGAAAAACAAGGGGAAACAGATTGCAAGATCTTAGTAGGCCTTTTTTATCAGTGGGTTCCATGCCAAACTCTATCCTCGCATGAGTTCTTGAAACCTCTCTGATTTCACAGGGACCTCGTGGCTGTAGAAGAATAGATTTTTTTGGTCTTAAGGTCTAAAAGGCTTCCTTCTGTATAAAGTGCTTTACACGTGGAATGGCTGCTGAAGCAAATTGACGAGAATGGTAGTCAATTTTGCACGGCTGCCCTCCCACCTGAAAAGCACTTTCGGTGCCCCACAGAGAAAAGAAATGAAAGAGGAGAGGTACAAACATGGGCATGCACACACGTGTAGAGAAAAGAAATGCTCGAGAAGAAGGTTTTAAAAAGGGAGAGGAAATGCAATAGTACTGTATACTGTCTGTCCTACATACTTGTCATGCTGGATGGGGAGAGGTGTTTCTACAGAATGGAACACATCCAGTGAATGCACATTGAGCTAAATTCAGTTCCTATCTGCACTAGGACATTAGCTCCAAATAGCTTTGCTTAAGGGCCAGAATATTCCCAGGTTACATCTAGGGAAAATGAAGATTTCAGGTCCAAATCAGTTTCAAAAAGATGCATACCTACTTAGTGTCTCACTATACTGTAGTTTTTAGGGGCGGATTTTGTACTGGTGTTAATCCAGCATATCTCTGCTGTATATGTTATAGCCATACCAGTTTTACATCAGCTAAATTTCTAGCCCCATATCGTCAAACCAATCTACAAGCTTTAATAAATATTTATTAGATCTCTTTAGTTAAAAGTAGAATTATGGCTTCGGTAAGGAAGAAGTCTGACAGCTCTGGCCAGCAGTATTCATGAAGCTTAGACTCTGAAAGTCTATTCTAGAAAATAACCTTCAGCGTGTTTGGTAAAACAGAAGTGCTGCTAATACAGCAGTTACATTAGCAGTGTGAGGATGGGAGCAATAAGAGGACACGCCAGGAAAATATGTTGATTATGCAAGGTCTCTATCTTTTGCAGTAAGAATGGTGTAGTGATACGACATAAAATCGAACAGCTGTTTCTCTGAACATTTGAGTGCTAGTGGAATATATTTTAAGGATGTGTTCTGTGTCCAAAAGGCAGCCTATTTGGTGCTGTCCTTGAATACTCTGGTTTTATTTTCAGAGATGTAACAGAAAGGTTACACACAGCACAATACGACAACTCCAAATGTTATTCCGTCTAGGGCAGCCTGGTGTGCTCACTATGGTACATATATATTTTTCCATTTTCTGTTCTGCTGCTTGTACTTGTACAAGTAGGTACTATAGCAAACGTATGGCAATAAACATAATATTTACTTTTCAGAGATGTTGTGCATCAAGTTTTCTCATGTTTGCCATTCCAGGTCAATTGGGATGACAGAAATTTTGTAAACTAATTTGTCCTTTTCTAAGTTTGGAATTTGACCATTGCTAGATGCAGAGGTTATTGCTCGTATTGCTGGCAATAAAGTACCTCAGTCTTCTCCCCCAAATTCAAAACAGCCTTTAATAAGGTTTGAGAATCACTAAACTTGTGGTTTGTTCCTTGTTGTACCATACAGCCAAATCCGTGATACTTCATGTCCTTTTGCTGAATAAGCGACATCCTCCAATATGTTGTCTCTTAAAGCCGGAATGCTGGAAAATTTACATCAGAACTAGGCTTTCCATCATCTCACAGGACAACAAGGAAGAGACAGCTTTGTAATATTCCTTGGACAAAATGCCTTTAAAAATATTGACAGTCTTGAAATAAAGTCTGTTTTCAAGGATTTTATCTGATTTCAGAGCTCAAGAAAAATTTTAAACCCCTTCTGAGAATTTCACATCATTATAGAAAGCTTTTTTAAAAATTATTATTTTCGGATAACTTTCCTTCTTTTATATATACTGAGGCTTTCTGAGTACCAGTTATGGTGATAGTCTTTGCAGTGTTTCAATTTGTTTTCATTTTTCATCTGAAAAAGATTTTGTTTGATAGTGGCTCTATGTAAGCATTCCTCTTTACAAATGCTGATTCTGTGCTCCTCGTTGGTGGAAGATAAGGAGTAGATTCTCAGATATTGTAAGTTGTCATAGCTCCATCAACTCATATGCTGATTTAGACAATCTATCTGACTTACTAATTGTAATCATATACATTTTTTCTAATCAGTAGTGATCTTACATTAAAAATAATGTGAGATTTCTATCATCAAAGCATTAGAGTTATACATTATCTCTTGAAGAACACTAATTTGTATGTTTATTTTCATTCATAGGGAAATGTGTAATCAATTCTTTCTATTCAGTTCATTTTAATTAGGTAAATGTCTGGATCTATATTAATTATGACTAAATCTTTAATTTTGTTAGGTAGATATGATCTAAACACATCAGGATCTTGTTCATCGGAATGTCTCTTTAATGAAACTTCTTGTTATCCAAAACTTGGACTGTGTCCCCCAATGTGCGTCACTGGTATTGAAAATTCATTATTTATGAGTAGCATATCCCCTCCCAATCAGTTTTATAGAAGTTTAAAATAATTTACACACTAAATAGTCTATTCTCTCTGAATTCAATCCTGAATACAGTATTCCTTAGCTTTCAGTCGGTAATGAAATTATGTAGGATCTGTCGTATTTTTTATTTTTCTTTTGATCTCTCTGCTACTCCATGCCACCTTGCCATCAGTCAGCACCAGGATCTGGCCTTCTGTTTGCAAAGTTAGTATTTTACTAAAATCATCAGCAAATAGAGAATTTCAAGAACGCTGCTACTTGCGTCAGTGGCAACTGTTAATGTGTGACATTCATTTCTGTCCATGTGGATCATACCAAAGAGATTCAGATATGAGAGAGGAGTCACGTTATAATTTTGAGTTCATTTGCTGTTTCTGTTTTGTATTCTTTATACCCTTGGTCAACAATTTTAAAGAAAGTGATATGTGTATGATTTAAGAAGTTGCATGGCTCATTAACTGCAATACAGCTGACAAGCTGATTTCAAGGACTTGTTTCTTAAGTTAGCAGATTTTCAGCACAGCCTAAGATACTTCAGACCCCAGATGTGTGAAGGAATAAAAGAATGAGAGCACTCTTGCCTGCTCCTATTCCTGGGGCTCCCTGAGGAGCAGCAGTTATCCTTGAAAGCTTCTGTGCTAATGCAACCACCAGTATGAGGAGGAGCTGACTTAGCTGCCCCTAGGCATAGCAGAACGGAGGAGAGCTTTTAGAAATTTAGGGAGATAAGGCAAAGGAAATGTGCTGGCAGTGATCTTTACCTTAAATTTCAGAGTTCGTAAACTCACAAATGCTACAGCCTGAGTGGATGTTGTAGGTGACGTGTACTTTTTGAATCTATGTAAACCAAAAACAGTGAGTGTGATGCAGCCCTAACAAGCCAGAAGACGAGGTCACTTTAAAAAGCAAATGAATTTAAATGGACTTGTGCCTACTGAAAGAGGAGAGCCAACTATAAAAGAGGAATTTCCATTCTGCAACTGAATTAACTAGGAGAATGCAGTTTACCAGTTACGGGCTCTCCTGAATCCGGGCCTGTTGCTGTGGTGAAGAGGCTCTTTTTCGAAGGACAAACACCTGCAGAGTTGACAGAAAGTGGTTTTTGTGGCTGGCCGCGCGAGGTGTTGCTGAAGTACCAGTTCAAGCACAGAAGCCTAGCCGACGACTTTTTCTGTGAGTGTTTTTGAGGCAGTCATGCATGTTCTGCAATGAATGGAACCTGAAATGAAGAAGCTCAACGTTGCTACTAGCAGTGAAGTGCCTGACTATAAATAGTGTATTTCAGCCAATTTTAATCCCAAGAAACAGCTTTTATCTCATGACAGCCCCTTCTCTTCTTTTGTCTCCTTCTGTAAGCTGCTTCCTCAAAGAACAGTTCAAACAAATATACAGACACATTAACTTATTAAGTAATAATTATGGAAATATAAACAACGTAACAAATGATGGAACATGTTGAGAAACATATGCATACTCATCAAATGCTGAGATTTGTAATAACCTGCTCTGACTGTACTTCATTGCAGTCATTCAGTGTAGTCTCACCTGTTTTACCTGTTGCCTTTTTATTTTCATAAAATGATAAACTACAATTATGCTTTGGTCTTCAGCCATACCATATTACGTCACAAAATACATGGAAGGCATGGCACCTGAGAAGTGTCCAGTTCATCCGAATATTTACACATACCTCTAACTTTAAACGTGTAAGCTTTCCTACCATAAGCATCGTGCTGACTTGAAGCCTACCTTCTCAGAAGATACCGTAACCTCTCTCTTTGTTCTCTATGAAATACATGCATCCTGGTGAGAAAAGAAACTGAAGGCTTGGGCGACGTTCATACATCCATCACGCAAATATTGTTTGTACCTGCGAAGCTGCTTGTGCTGTTGGGTCTCCTGCCTCTATATGTGTGTCCTCTTAGGTGCCCTAGCCGAGAGGCAATTTTGAATTTGTAAGTAGAGATATCAATACCAAAAATACATAAATTGGATGTCTTGTTGGCTAATACCTCTTGCTTTAATGACAATAAAGCCTGCTGACACATGTGGTCGTGGCAAGGCTTTCTGCAGTGTGAATGGAGCAGCTGCTGCTGATCAAGGAGGGAAATCAATGACTCAGCATTCATCAGAAGCATCCTGCTGGTCACCACTGCCAAGTGCCGAGTCATCGATTTTCCTCCCTGCTAGGCGTAGACTGCTCTATTTTCTTTACAGCGAGCTTTAAAATGTTTCCAGTGCACTGTGTGCAGCTGTCAGCTCCCACTGGTAGGTCTCAGTAGGCGCACCCCAACACATGAATTGTATTGGGGCTGGGGGATAAATCTCAAATTCGCCCAATGTAGTTTTTTCAAAGTGCCTGAAAGCCAGCGTGCCTGAAGCTCAGCATGAGTGAATCTACAAATCACCTCATCTACCACAATCAGCATAAATGAGGTGTTCTGCTTGCCATGAACTCACTAAATATTTTTTCTTGTGAAGTGGCAAATGGAACACAATATGCATGGCTCACAGATTCACAGTCACTGAAACAAATCCAACAGCATGCAGTTGTCATCAAGAAATATGTCTAGGAAAACCTCTGTAGCCACGCAGCTTCAGCACAGCATGCTAGTGCCAACCAGTTCTTCAATATTCAGACAAAGAGATTGCCATATATAGTGCACATTAGAAGTGCTGCCCTTTGATTTCTCCTTTTTTAAAGAAATCATCCTTACAGCTGTTCGCTATTGTCCCTCAGTCTTGAATATCTTCTTTATTTAAAGAGACCCCGGGAATCAAAAATAGAACCAGAAAGGGATCTTTGTCTGCAAGTACTAAAATCTTGTGAGTCATGTTTTCCCAAATCCTTCACGAAATTCTGTCAGAATTCAGCTCACAGCTTCAACTTCAGTAATACTGTGAAGGTGACTACAAACAATGATATTCATTTACGATTTGAAAGGCTCGTTTAGGCTGAAATGTGTGATATGTTCACATACATCTCGTCTCTGTTTCATTTGCAAAGGGCAACAGAATTGTGGAGTTGAACAGTAAAGCCTGAACGCTTTCAGTTCCATTCCATTTTCAAGATGCAAATGAAGCAAGTTCTGAAATCTGCAACCCAGCTTCTGCTTACTGATTTTAATCTCAGAAATAGCATATTTACTAGAATACTTACATAGAATATTTACTTTAAAAGAATATCTCACTGTGTTACAATTGCAAAGGTTTTCAGACCCATAGCGTTGCCATTCTCTTCAAAAACAAGGAAATATGCAAATAAGTTGTTATTTATAATAGCTGCAGCTTGCTATGTTTGTAAAATAATTACATTTGCCAGTTAATTGACCTTGCGTGCACAATAGGGACAAAAATAAACAAATGATGCATGAAAATTCAGAGTAACACTGGATTGGTTTGGAAAAGTATATTAAATGTTAATTTTCAAAAATAGTAAGCAATTAATGGCTGCTGTAACGAACATTTCTATTCTGGCAATCATACTGTGTCAACATAATACTCTGAGAGTTAAGGCAAACCACTTGATTGCAGTGCTTGCACTTTAATAAGTGCGCTTTTGGTTTAATTGTAAATTTTCATCTCAAATGTTCTTACAGGAATGCAGATGTTGTGCTATTTGTCGGTCTTGTTAAAATCTTTGTCATGTGAGTGCCAGTGAATGCAGTAACACCTAATAAATTATGTAAAGTATTGCAGTATGCTGTACTTGTATGACCATTTCAATATACTGTAATTGTTTTCCAACACTTCCCCCACAGGTTAGTCTGGCTTCCAACAGAGGCAGAAGTGAATAACAAGCCAATCAACATGCAAAATATTGAACAGAGTGGCTCAGCACACAGCCATCCGCCAAATGTGGGATTAACATGTGGTTGCAGTCAGGACAGTGACTCTTTACACTTGGCTTTCTAAGCTTTGCACGTCTGCTCCCTGTATCTTCTGAATCATATTTCTGTTGTTTACTGGTCAAAATAAGTTGTTGCCCATGTCAACACTGAATGATTAATACAGCTGCAGCAGTAGGGCTAGATTATGTTTGTTGGAAATTACCAACTAGGGACTTGATTTTGCCTCTGTTGGAGCTTTGGAACTGTCTAGAGGAATTAAGCCTGAGCCCCCAGTCCTGATTCTGAATTGTAGATGCCAGTAATGTGGGGTTACGGCCTGATGGTGCCAACTGGCACTTCAGTGAGCGGCATGTAGGGGACCCTGTTCTGATACGTAAAGGCACTTGTCCAGGTATTCTTGAGGACGTTTGATTGCATTACAGAGCGTGTCATTTTGCCTCTGCCGTACTCAAGTCGTACATTCCTTTTTACTTCAGTGGATGTGACTTTTGGAGGCAGTTTTCCAGAGACATTTAGTTTGTGGCTGAAAAAGCTGTCTACAGAACAAACCTGGGTCCGTTGTTCATGCCGTGGTGCTTGGAGGGACTGCTCTCAGTAGCTGTTTTGTCCATTGCCTTTCCAGTGAGCCCACTAAACGAGTGTCCGCATGGTAGTACCAATTAAGGAAGCTCTCTTTTTTCTAATGGAAAGATCTGGCACTAGCAACTGAGCCGAGACCACTGGCTCCTTTTAGATAGACCACACTTTACAGATTTTAGAAGTTAGCAAATTTCAGTCACTACTAGCCTGTGGTGGATTTAACCAGTGGTTTAAAAATGAAAATCTCTGCGTTGTATTACAAATCCCCTAAGGCATCCAGCAGGTTTTTTCGTGGTTTAACATGGATTATTTTCCTCCATTTTTTAGCATTTCCAGAATTCACATTAGCTGCTGTAAGACTGGATGGATAACTGCCCATGATTTGGCTCAGTTCTCAAACAGTCAGGTATCTACAAGTCGGGAAGCATCGTCTTTTGCCTGCGTAGGTTGGTGCCTCTCTGAGAAACATGTAAAATTTTTTTGCTGTATCTTTTCCAAAATGGAGTATTTTACAATCCTGCTCTAGTGCCAGTACACCATTATGAAAGGAGCTAATCTGTGCTAATGATTGTGTAAGAATAAAATGGAAAAAAAGGAACACAGGAACTTCTCTTCTCTGAATTTATGGCATTACAGTCCTTCCCATGGCAACCCAGATAGTCAGATGGTTAGGTAGCAAATACAAGCAGGAAGAAAAGGCAAACAATGGCAGAGAGAAAAAAAGGCAAAGAAAACAATGTGATTTTCTCTAAAAATAAAAGAACTGAATAGTAGAAGTAAACCCTTATAAATGGTACTGTCTACTTGTAAAGAATATCCTCCTATCTGTGTGCATTTCTTTCTATTAGACTAGCTTGTCTAAAACATATACAGAAAGCCCTTTAATATCCCATTATACTGTATACTAAAGCATTCAGGTCTAATACTATTACTGATAAAGAAACCAAAAGCATATTTACAGAGACTGAATGTCTATAAAGAGCAGATCAAGCAAGTCTCTTGAGAAAAGAAAGTCCCATATCAGATTATTGTGTGAAAAACATAGCATGCTCGTCTCAATTACAGCACCAATTGGGTTTATTTAAAAAGGAAGTCATTCTGGTTTTATATCATAAAATCACTTTTTTTAAGCCTGTAAACATCCAATAAATTAAATTTTTAGATAAGATCCATTTTGCGAAAAGCTATTTATGAAAAGCTCCAGATAATAATTAGAGAGGATTTAATAACCTAATAACCGACTAATGCTAGCACACAGTAAGTACACTGAATTAGATCCTTCTGTGGAGTTACTGTTTTACCTCATGCCATTTGGCAGTTTCTTATACAAGGTAAATTGCTCAAGCCTGTAATTCCTACACCAGTGAAGGTATGTAGCAGAAAACTTCTGATTATAGCATCTTCAGGTTGTAAATAAAAAATCTTTAATAATGTTTGTCAGGGTAACTGTCTAGCTGAACCAGAAGCCAAATACAGTGTTATACTGTAAAGTTATTAATATTAACATCAGAAACATAAAAGGAAGTTATGCTATTTAGCATAACAGACTGATTCAATAGTGTCAGTATGGTATGGAATATTAAAGCTTCTCCTTAAAAAATAGGTGCATATTATGGCTTATATTAACTTTAGTACTCTACTAAACACTGTGGGTACTCTACTAAAGTTAATATGAGCCCTTTCATTTATGATAATAAATAGTAAGCCAGACCCTGGAATTCATTTCCTTCCGGGTCATACAGTTTACTTCTGAATAAAAATGAATNTTATCTACTCCTTTGAGATGTCTGCAGTAATAATCTTACGTTTTAGAATGAACGATCTCAAAGCGCATTGCAAATTTAACACTTTGGTATCAGATTTAAGCACAAGATGACTACAGCTATATTGGAGCAGGTTTACAGCAAGGGAAGAATACGTTCTTTTTTCTCCTAAGAAACTGCAAAGGAATCATAGGTGTGCAGAAAGTAATTATGCGGACTGAAATTAGGCCAGTTCACTATAGCTAATTCCTTGTCTTTTACAAAAAGTGCCACAGGATCTTTAATGCCACAGATGATTAGGTTGTCAGCTTTAGGTACTGTCTGCAAGTTGGCAGCTCCAGTAGATTACCCAACAGTGTGTCCAGTTTTCAGAGCACAGGGATAAATCCTGGCAGGGCAACATGCAGCATTTCTTCTCGGTTCTTCTTGACCCCATGTTCCACATCAGTGGAGCTGTAGATCAGGTGCCTTCTCATTCATGCTTTCAGCTGAAAGTTCCCATTTATTAACTCAGCTTCCGTCATCATCATCATCATCATCATCATCATTTATGTCTTATTCATACATCATTTCTATGTATTGTAATACCTCTTCTCAGGATTTAAATAACTCTGGAAGTGAATAGCTTGTGCAATCTGAACAAAGGGTCTTAAGCCATCAGGATAGCTTTATCTAAAACATACAAACAAATGAAAGGAAAAATGTTATTGTGTTGTTTTTGTGTTTTGTGAATAAGAGTTATGCAGGAATAGAGAAATTTGGCGCCGAGTACGTTCTGGCGGTATTCTGATGCAGCCCCAGCAGATGAAGGAAGTTGCCATGACTTCGAAATGAACTCTCTCTGCAAGTCCTGGAAATGTTCTTCACTATCGAGTTAATCACATATCTTCAGATTTTGGATGATATCTAGGATATTTGCTAAAGACTTGATAACATTGTGCTTGTTTTAACTTTTAAACTCTCTCCTCTAAATGCAAGTATTAATTTGGTTCTTTTGCTAATGTACCTTTCTGGGTAACATACTTTAATGTTCTTTAGCTGTTTCTTTCACAAATCTTTAGCAAGTCTGTTGTTGCAAGTCCAGCATCACATCTAGATTTTTAACTTGAAAACGGTATTGCTACCATTTCTTCGCATCAGAACTGTTAGATGTTGTGCAACATCCCAAAGTGCTCTGAGATCATGTGGTAAAAATAGACCGTTGGGAATCCAGCACAGATTTAAGCCAGTAACCACACATAATTCTTGCACTCCAAAGACTTCATTGCAGATGCACTTTTTGAGAGAATGTGTAAAAAAAGATATTTTCAAACTGAAGCTAGGCTCATACTTAGAAACTACTCTTCAAAAAGCAAAAGTCTGCTATGTATTGGTGGAGTTTTGCTAGAAAAGAATGGACAAATATGAGTGATGTCCAAGAGGAGATCCAGCTGTCTCGACAGGATTTGTCCTCCATGTCCCCACTTTTCCTCAACAACTCTAGGAAAGCTGAGAGAGGGATGGTTCCACCTGTTGCAAGAGCGGTAGAGGGCACTTAAAGTTAGGTTTTCTCAGGCCTGGCAGAGGGTGAAGCTCCCCATGTGTATCACGTCCCTCTCCCTGTGTACCTCTAAAGATGTCATCCAGCATCCTGCTGAAAAAAGTAAAATGGGAAGCACTAACATCTGTATTCCTTGATATAATGTGTAATGATGCAGCGCTGTTGCACGAGCTATGGCAAGCCCTTACTTATGGTAGGTGTGGAAAAACGAATGAGGCGCAACTGGTATTTAGGCACATTTTAGAATGACTTTAAAGTTTTGTTTCATTTCAATTTCAAAGCGCATATTGCATGTCAGGTTTTGATGAATATATATTCCAGACAGGAACACTTCATTCATACCTTTAGTATTTTAGGTACAAATTTCAAATGGATCATCAGAAATGACTTTCCCAAACCAGTCAGTTTGTAGGCTTCTGCCAATGCGACTCTCAGTCCATTTGAACCCGCTCGCTTTTTTCCTCGTACTCCATTTTGCTGTGCGCTTCTCTGCATTCTGCAATGTATCCTTCATAAAATTGTACACTTTTACCTTGATGTCCTGGCTGGAGGTGGTTCATAGCATGTAGCAAGGCTGAGTCGGTGCGAAAGGGAGAACCTATTTCACAGCTTGTGGGCAGGACACAAGCATTTTTATTGCCTGTCGTTTAATCTTGCCTTGGAAAGGTGATAACACTGGCTAAGCCCAGTGCAGCTGCTACCTTGGCTCTCAACATTGAAATGGCACTAGTAGTGTATTGAAGAGTACATGTAAGAGCAAACCTGATTTCTAGTATTAAACACTTGTGTTTATCTGTTTTTTCAAAAGGGCAATAACTAATTCTTGCATTTCCTATTAAAAAATTGTATCGTAATAACTTAATCCAGACTGCCCACACCTTGCTTCTCTGAGTGGTCAGGCCAGAGAAAGATGTTTCCAAATTCCTAAGGGTGTTCAGAATGGAGACTCGCTAATGCTGTTTTCTTTTTGCTGTAGGAGTTCCTGTGTCTGTGATGCAGTTTTGTGTGATAATTTAAGGACAGATGTAGAAACACTCCTTCCTTGGATCTCTGGAAGTAGGCTAGCAGTATTCAATCGTTATTATATGAAGACGATTCAAGGCTAAGAATACTGATGCCACCCTTCCCCCACCACTCTCTGTAGACACACACAGACACAAGCACACAGGCGCGCACGCAGAGTATGATCTCTGTTTGCCTTACTAATGTCATTGTACAATATTCCATTTTCCTCTCTCTTCTTGTCCCCAGGGTCTGTAACAAACCCCTGCTGGACCTTTTATCCACCCACTAAGTCCAGATTAATTTATTATACTCCATCTAGTTTTTGAACTGTTCCTTCTAAATGTGTGATGGGGCTTAGGGCTGTGCAAAGGGGATTCAAGGATAAGGGGAGAAAACATCCTCAGGCTCTAGCTTACAGTGAAAGGTTGCGTTACAGTACGAACACCTCTACCATTATTATGCATAGCCATGGAGGACGATGCAGGAGGAATGACTGATTAGAGCTCATATTTGGCTAAATTAACATCTCAAGTCCATTTTTTTGTGTAAATCTGGGTTCATCGTAATCTAAAAGCAAATATTTGCCTTTACTATCTCTGATTTATGCATAGAATACAGTGTACTCTTCATTTCCTTCTTAATTATTATTATTTTTTTAAACAGCTTCCAGGCAGAAAGTCAAAGCCTGCTGTGTTTTATATTATACTCTGCAACTCATTTTCCTGGTTTTTTTTTTTAATAAAACATCTAATTAATCCATGTAATCTGAATACTTTCTGTTTAAACTCAATGTGCTAGTGAAAAGAACCGAATGAAAATGTATCCAATTTGTTGTACCTATGAAAGTAATAGCTTGGTAAAAAACGTACCGCTGAAAACTTGAATACTTTATGCCTAGTATGCGAATGGTGACTGAAAACAAACAATAAGGGTAACTACAAGTGGAAAATGTCTGAAAAAAGTTCTTCAATGAAGTGGAAATTATGCTCCTAATTATGCTCCATCTCATTTTTGCTCATTGCATTACATAAGCTGGGCCTGATGAGCTTGCATTTGTACCAATAAAACTGCCATTTCTTTTCCATTTGCGGGAAGTCTCGATGTGTGCTTTTTACAGGATCCTGATAAAACGAAAGCTTGAAAGATTGTTGCAGCTCAGGCCTCTTTATCTTGGGTTGAACACAATAAATGACTAGTTATGTTAGAAGTTTTTTTTTCTTTATCTCTGTCCGACTCAGTGTCTTCTCCTGGGGAGAATACAAACAAGCGGAAATGGAGCCAATCATATATTTAGAAATTAAGCGTGTAACTTCAGGTGGCAAAGTCTGTAATAAAGGAGAAGAATTAGAGAAGTGTACTTTTTGATGAATTATCGCCAGCACAATTTTTAATGGAATGTTTGTCAGGCTTTTCCATGAAATACCAGCAGCTCTTTAACGTCTTTAAAATTATTACCTAGACAATTTCCAGTAATGATGAAGTTGAAAATCGATGTAGGAAATATTACCATAGTAAAAGTAAAAAGATGCCTCCAAATGGTAATGTACAAAACCTCATAAGGGAAAGCTTACTTGCCTATGAAGCTTTCCCAGTAGAAATATTATAAATCATACATAAGTCAGAGTATGAATGAGAAAAAGAAAAATAACTATCAAGATAGATATAGTTAAGAATTGCGTAAAGTGTTCACGGTTTGGCACAGACAAATGCAAATAGAACATGTTTGTTAAGCACGGTCAGCAGAAACATGGCATCTCGCAGTATCTGGGTGGAAACTTAGAAGTCCTGTTTTGTTGAAAAATGCATTCGATCCATTTCTCTGCCCTCTTTTGCATCTGCACCAAAATCAGTCATAACACAACACCGTTAAGTGGCTATAGCAAATGTAGCAAACGGAGAGTCAGACCCATTTTTTTCCAGGAAATCTCACCTTGGAGGCTGGGTGACTTTTGCAGCATGGTCTTGGTTTTACCTATTTTTGCAGTTGAGCCCACCAAGGCAAAAAAGGATACGTGGCTTCCCCTCTGGCACAGAGTTGGTCATTCACTTTAGAGCCCAGCATGAAACCTCAGCCCTGTTGTAACAGTGGCAAAATTCCAAAGGACTTAAATAGGAGCAGCAGCCTCCTGATCCCCCCTGTTTCGATAACTGCAAGATACCATTTGTTCTTGGCAGTGACTATTTACACTGCAAATACAAATGGGCACATTTTAAAATACCCAGAAATCTCAATGTTACCAAATTAGTCAGATGTTTTTCTGGATCCCATTTGAAATTAGGATGAGGAATATAATCATTGATCCCATACTATGGCTTCGTTCCTATCTATAGCCAGGATCACTTTGTCTTTGTGTTGTACAGAAGAGTAACAACAAGATTGTCTCCATTTTTCTTCCAGAGTTTTATAAATTATATGCTGAATGAGATACAGCAGGTGGCAAAACAAGGACATGAGTCGCATGGGAAAATCAAATAACAATAAAATAAATAAAGTTTAGCAGAGAAGCTTGGGCTCCATTTTCTTCCCGAAACCACTCTCCTGAATGGGAAGCTGCTAGAGACACATACCTTCTGCTTTGTGGGTACAAATGGGACCTTGAACATGTCTGGAAGATGGACAGCAACACCAATAAAAATTGTGACTGCGTCAGTTTTCCAAGAAATACATACATATTTATACTGCAGTGTTTTGTAATTAATGGTCAACTCAAAAACATCCACAAGATCATAAAAGCAGCTAATAGTGAACACTGCAGATGCCCAGATTAGTTTCTGTCACAGTTGAACCCAGAATGACTAACGTAGCATTCCACTTAAAAGGAAAGCTTTCTGAAAGATAGCAAAGAAAATAAAGTTTTCTAGTTTAATTTTTAAATCACATCAAATTGTGCATTTGTATTGCAGAAACCTCATATAAGTGTCTACACAAATCTTTTCTGTGGATACATCCTTATTTCAATGCCACCTTATCTCATCACTGGCTACTAGTTGCCTTCATTTCCAATGTGTTTCATGGCAAAAATCTGTTGAATCAAGTATTATATACTACTCCTCAGCAGTCCTGTCCATGCGTAATTTTGGATTGCCTTAGTAATAGGTATCAATTTAAAATCAGTATCGATTTTAAAATATGGTTTTGGTATGTATACATGGAAAAGAAATAAGCATTAAAAAATCCCAATAGCACACTAGGGAATGTTTTTACAACAGCAAGTCGCCTTGTTAGTAGAAGCATGTTTACATGTGGATTTGCATCACGTTTGCAGAGTAGTGGAGTTGTGAGCATGTGGGCTTACCATATTTTGATATTTCCTAAGCATCCTCTCTTCTAATTCTTTTTTTAATTAGGCTTTTCCTTCACCTCACAGAGTCTATCTGTATTAGATTATAAGTACTATGTAGCAATATTGTATTGTCTTAGTACTGGTGATGACACTGAGGTTTAAAAGATGAATTAAACCCAGCTATTCCTAAACTCATTTATAACATGTACGATATTATTGTTGCTTTAGGGTAGACAGTTTGTTTTTGTCCGTCTGGCCAAAGGCAGGTGTCATTTTGCTAGGGAATTAAGAGAGGGAAGGAATATGTAAAATAATAGGATAGAAGCTGACCTAAAATAGGGACTTGGTAAGATCTCAGTTGCATGCCAAGGTAGCTCCACATGGAGCCTCCAGAAAAGATTGCAGGTGACACCGGAATTGTCGTTCAAAAGGTTCATGTTTTAATTTACACAAGGACAGAGGGGTGAATACTCAGCTATTTACAAATTCAGCTGTGCCCTATTTCAGTCTGAGACAAAGTCACATTGCATAAAGATATTGCTGTATGCCTGATTCAGGTAATTTCTGACAGTTTCCATTTCTCTCTTCTCAGCTTGCTTTGGTATAAAGCAAATGACTTACGAGTGGTTTGGGTTGTGTGCTCTCCAAGCATACTCCTTGACCAAGTACCGTAAAAGATGGTAATTCTCCTACTATGAAGCACATCCTCTTTTTATATGATGAGCAGGATAGCAGAGTTTCCTCATCTTTAAAGCCCTGGAAGAACAGCTGTCCAAGGCTGTAAAATGGCACAGGTGCTGGGAATCAGCTAAGGTCTTAGTCCCAGCTGGCAGATTCAATAGGCTCCCTGCCTAGAAAGATGAGTGGGTTATGTAGTGGGAGGTTTTGTGGAAGAGAAGGCATAGAAAGGCTCTATGCTTAGGGATGTCTGGGTTGCTGTAAAGACCTGAGTATTGCTGCCTAACTTGCAGAAGATAGGTGGTGTTGGCAGTTGTGTCCTATTCTTGGACTGAAAATAACAGCTTATTCTAGAGGTTTTTTACACCAGAATGCTGGTAGCTGTCACCTTGCATCGTGAGCTTGTATGTGATGCTGTCTGCTCCTGATCTGTGAGGTAAAGGCATTCTTGTTATTGGTGCTACCTGATGTTACCCTGTCTTTGGGTAACTTTGTTATTCTTCATCTGCAAAGGCAAAAAATCAGCTGCTTTCTTCAATCTTTGCTGGCATAGGAAATGTCTTGGGAACTTTTTCAGCTGCAAAAATGGAGAAAACCCTTACAGACGTTCACCATAGCCTACTGATTGCCCCTGCTTGCAGTGCTTCAGGTCTTTTCTCTGTGGTGATTTGTTTCTGCCTTTCTTTGAAAAGAAAAGAAATAAAGGAAATCGTAAAGCGTACTGAACTTCCTTGATTTTAGGTGGAAGTGCACACGTGAGAGTCGTTATATAATAGGACTCGGAAAGCGTAGTTTTAGGAAAAAATGTAACTTGTCTATCTTTCTGATTTCACCAGGGAAAAAAAAATTTGCCTTTTAACTTATGTATTGACCTTGACTTGCTTTTGTATCTGTCTTTCTGTAGATTTGGGTCTCTGTCTACTACGAGCACTCAGAGTATGAGTCTTTTGGAGTCAAGTGCTAGTAACGGACAATCACATTTCTGAAAAAGTAGTACAGTTAAACTATTGAGCAATGTTTTTAGTATTTTTAGTTCATTGAAACGGGGCTGCCACATCTCTTCTGTTATACTCCCTGGCACGGTTCAGTCTCCCTTTGAGTGGGGAACCGGATCAATAGAGGAAAGACTTCAGGCTTCGGGATAGCTCTCTAATAAGTCGTGAGACAAGGAGGATGCTATTGTGGGTGAGGATCGTTGGCTTTTTCTCCCTATTGATGCAGATGAGTTCACGTAGCAACACTTTCATTTTAGGAATTCGAACTCAAGTAATCCTGTTTCTTCAGGTTTAGAAGAAAGTGTGACTCAGCTCTTTTTAAGGACTGAGGCTTAGTCTTAGGCCAAGGCTATGAATTTATTTATGACTTTGACCTGCTTTCAGCGCCAGTTCACTCGGAGTCAAACTGATGATTGTATACAGATTATACCTTTTTATTTTAGCTAACCATCTGAATTAGAGTTTTGTAATGGAATGAGAAGTAGATTATATTTGCAGCCTTCAACAAATATTTACTAAATGTTTGCCACTTACGTGGGTAGATAGGCCCTAGAAGAAACCACTGAGTTGAGCACAGAAGTTGTAGTGCACAATACTGAATGAAGATTAAGCAAACTGTTTTAGTAGACAAATCTGTGCATCGGTTGAAAGGACAAATCTTAAGACAGTCATCCAGTCCTATTGACAATCCTACTACAATAAATATTCTGCTAGTCTTTCTTACATAAAACTTCCTGAAACTGGTAAGAGTCACACAAACCAAAACATTTCAGAGTTTACATCCAGGACCAACTGGACAGATGTCTTCAGGGAGGATTGCTGTTTGCTGCTGCGATGCTAGGGATAAACACAGCTCCAGCAGCTATTTCTGACTAAACCGGAAACAGCCAAAGCCACACCGGCTCCGTGCTTTGTTCTTCTGCAATGTGTCACCTTTACTGAGGATAAAAGTGAGTCAGATAATTGAATGTCATTGCTGAAATGTCATTTTCTGTTAAAACAGAAATGCAAGTTTGTATAAAATGTAAAAATATATACATGCACACACATACTACCTTTCAACAGGTTTGAAGCTCTATTTTCAGAAGCCCACTTCAAGTATGCCTAATGCAAAATGTTGCAAAATAATCCTGTAAAGCATAGCTGTTTACTAATAATAGATATTTTAAGCAAAGCTGTTTGAAGTGCTGCTTTACAGTCATCTGCTGAAATGAAAAATCCTTAACAAACAACATTTTTACATTTCAAGGCAACGGTTAAATTATCTAGACTTGGTATCCCACACTCAAATTTCTACTTTACACTGGTACAGGGAATACTTATTTTAAGCACATCCAGTAAAATACATGTTTTAAATGACATTTTACAGTTCAGTGGTTTCTGTAACCTGAAGATCCCAAAGTGCTTCTCAGATGGAGGTGAAGTTAGCTTAAGAACAGTCCTATGAGCACAATTATTTCCAGTTTACATACAGAGAAAATGAGCAATGAAAACTGATGGTTTGTTCAAGGTTGCACACGGGTGCTGGCAGTAAGAATAGAACCTGCACTTCTTGCCTCCCACTTCTGTGCTTTAGCTATAGAGCCACTATTAGGCTTTCCACATCATCCTGTGATTGAGTAACTTTCATTAGATCAGTGGAGATTCAGGAATTCTGAGCTAATTAATGCTCTGGCACTTTTCAAACCCTCAGCTGCTCTTTACCTCTGATGGTTCCATAGGGTTCGATGACTTGCAGTGATGTGTCTCTGAAGAGACAACAAAGAAAGGCAAATAAAGGATGGGGATTCACTCACCTTGTCTGACAAAGGTAGGGGCCATACTCGGAAACATTTGCTTAGGTTTTATAAGCTTCTTATTCTTTTTAAGCAGAGGATGCGGAAGCTTCTAAGAGGGACCCTGTCGTGTTAAAATCTGACGATTTAAAAGTTCTTCCTTATCACCATCCTGTGCGGTGCTCTTCCACTGATTATAGAAATCACCTGAGTTCTCTTTTAAAACTCTGCCTTTTCTGAGATCAAATTAAAAAACAACGATTCCTGTGTAAGCCACAAGGAATCAAGTATTACAAATACTCTGCCAGCTGTACTTCTAAATAATTAGGGAGGGACAGGAGCTGCTAGTCTTTGATCTGGATCAATACCTCCCAGAAGTTTGGGTTAAGATGTTTTGGTTCAAGTTTGTAACACCGTTTATTGCACCACGCTGTATGTAGTGTTAACTGTTTCAACTTTTCTGCTAGGAAGAAAATTAATTGTAAAGACAATAAAGAGGTAAGGTATTAACAGTGATGAGTTTTGGAGCAGGTCTTTTTTTCAGTCCAATTAACAGCACACGGCCTGTCAGTAATGTTTGGAGACCAAGAGGCAGTATGTTGCAAACAGCCAGGAGGTCTTAAGAACATTCATCATTAAATTGTAATGTCATCTGAATTCTGGCTATTACTCTTAGTCTTTCTCCACATGGCAAAGGTTTGTGTTAAATTTACATTTTACTTTCGTATTTTGATATGTTCCAACAACCCAGAAGTGGGTCCTCATTACCTATACACCCAACACAGGTAATCTACCATGTTAGAAAGAAAATATATGAAACACAAGTTCTTTCTAGAAACTACTTAGATTATTTTTTTGTCAACTAGTAGTGCAGAATAGGAAGGCAATTTTTAAATGTTTTGTGAACCTAGGCCTCTAAATATGACTTTAAAATTATCAATAAGTATACACCACTGCAGAAACTAAATGCTTTGAATGGTTAAAATGTGTTTGAATGGTTAAAATATGTAATTTGCTCTTTAAAAATCTACGAGCAAATCAGTGTGAGGAACACAGGGATGAAGTAACTTTACAATGTTAATAGGGCTTAATATATAAGGTATTAAGCACTCATAAAACAACACGGCTAATGCTTAAACTTGTTTGACACTGGAGCCTTTTTACTACTTATATTCCAGCATATTTACAAATTGAGAAGAGGCTTGTTGAATCTTGTTCCATGATAGACTTGTGAAGTATTTAGGCTGGTAGTTTTCAATTACTTCATCTTGGCTGGGATTCAAAGCAGGCCAGCACAAGGGGAGGAAGGCATTCAGCTTGACCAGCTGAAACACAAGAGGATAACACATACACTTAAAGGGGAAGAGCCCAAAGACGGGGCTTCTTTTGACGTACGTCATTAACTATTAATAGCGATTCGTTATTTTGTGGATTTGTCACAATTGGCTCTTAGGACAGGGTGTCTACATGCTTTACTAATTATCCCTAACCTGCTTGGAGGCACATTTGTGAATGCCAATCATTTATTGCCAATTTACATACTTGGGGGAGGGGAATGGGGGAGAGAGATTCAGCAATATAAAAACATGTTAGAGTTAATGCATTAATGTTTCCCTCAAGATCACCCCGTACCATGACTTGACACATCCATTTCTGTCCTAAATAAACCTAACCTCTTGCATCCTTCACAGGAGACAGGAAAGCTGAACAATTTCCTCAAGATTACTTGAATTTCTTGGAATAATATCAGTCATTGTGTTGAATTTTAGGATGTTTTTAAAGAACGAAATGATATATTTATGATAAAGTCCTGATTTACTTATTTGATATGAAATTTCAATGTTTTCTTTTTGCATAACCCACTTTGCAGTGTGTCAGGCAGCATTTTCCTAACAATCTATAAGGGAACATAAATGTCCTGTTTGCATACATATGAGTTTATTATACTCCTTGCCTTGAGGTTTGAAGTGACTTGTTTTCACATGGTAAGAGAGTGGGCAAAGCTCAGAGTGTAGGTGTCAGGGTAGTAACGTTAGCCACCCATACCTAATCTGAGATGCCATGCCTTACTGTACTGTGCCATCATCACTGAGGTGTCCGTGCTTTGTCATCGTTACGTGGGTGGCTGCTGTGGCATTCTATTCAATGAATCAATTGTAAAATTAATGCTAGGCTTCTGCAGGGGGAAGTATCGTGCCTCCTTCTGTGATCTCCCACCCCCAAACCTTTTCTTCCTCTGCTCCTCTGCCATACTGCAAGAGCTTTATGAAAATCAAAGGCTTTAATTGTAACACTACCAATTAATTGAAAACACACAGGATTTATTCAGTGCTCAGCTTCTAAAGATCACTTTATTTGGCATTCCTCTCCTTTTTTTTTTTTTTTTTTACTGCATCTTACCAAGCAAATTTTAATATTAAAACACATGCCAAGTTTTTAAGGAGACAAGTGTCATCATCATAGTGAGCTTTAAGTAAGTTTGAAATCTTTATACTTCTTCAGTATTTCTTTTAAACAGGACTGCGTTCTCTGGTCAGCTTAGGCAAAGCTGCCCTAACACAGACAGCAGCAAGTTCTTCCTGCAGGACAGCGTTCTCTCTGCAGCCCTACGCAGCAGTAGCCAGGTGCCCCCTTCCCAGAGCCAGCTGTAGCACAAAGAAGGGTTCTGCTATACACGCTCTCCTGTGGCTTGAGGCTCCGAAGGACCTCACATTTACTCCTGGCAGCTATTGTTTAGGATGGCGCAGCACCAAAATATCAATCATTAAGCTCCTTACAACTGTGCTCTTCTTAAATGTACTGCACCCTGGAAGTGATTTCAGCATGACTGAAGAAAATTTTCTCTCTGTCTTTATTCTCTTTCTGAGGGCAAAGTGAACAGGATGCTCTGTGAGCGTAGGTATCGTGACGGAGCTGCTGCTTGTATGGGAAAGTCTCTAGCATGCCTTCACATAATAAAGTGGATTCATTACTTTTTCAGAGCAGTTCCTACATTACTCTAGGCAGAGCACGGCACAGAACTGCTCCCCATGCCCCGCTGAGGAAGTAGTAATTGGCCTCATTTGCCAGACACAGGAGAGGCTGTGTCCTCCTATGTAGGGCTGTGTCCTGTGTGTTATGAGCATGTTTGTAGGCACGTGGGTGCTGCAGGGGAATACTGTACTATAGGGGGATTTTGCAGTCCTGATTAGAAGTGGAATAAGTACGTTGTTAGAAAAAAAAACCTAACAAAAAACCCCAACCCACCAACCAAACAATAAAACCCCAAAAACAAACCCACAACATAAAACCAGGTTCGAGTGAAGCCTGGTAGGATGCGGCCTGTGCAGCGTGTGCTGCTGCTGAAGAGCTTCCCAAGGAACTTCAGAGCACTTCTGTGGTGTGTGATTGTTTTAGATGTTGCTTGGTATGGATCAGTTTGGAAAGTCTCTCCTTCCCTTGCCACATAAACGTGTGGCAAGGAGTCGGCTAATTCTAGCATAAACACTGGCAGTGGCAGCTCTACATGTGTTCAGCTGGGTCACAGTTTGAGAGACCAAGTTTTGTCTGCACCTACAACTGCTCACCTCACTAAGGTTGCCTACAAATAATGAGGGTCTCTTTTATCTGTGATTTCTAAGTATCTATCTGCTGTAATACCGCCTGGGGGTTATTTATCCCATTTAATCAGAAGTGGCTTCTTTTGAAAAAGAGGAGGAGGTAAAGAGATACAGCTTCCTATGTGGTAGTAAACGCATGCTGCGTATGCATGACAATATAGGTCTCCAAGGTTTAGTGGGTCTGGAATTATGCCATTTGTTTCACACTAATTGAAGCACGTGTCTACAAGTGTGCAGTGCAAAACATAGGTTAAATGGAGATCATAAAATAATAGTACTGCATAACCTATCTTATTATTAGACAGGCAGTCACTTGCACAGCACCTGAAAATGTGTGGTTTGTAAAGAAAAGCTGCTCTTTTCTGTGCACATGTGTATATATATTAAGCTAATAGGATTTATTTCTGCTAAGCCAGCCTAAGACAACACAGAGTCTTTTACAGCTTTTTCAGAATCTTTCTTGTATACCCCTTGTGTTTGTGAAAGATAGCACATACTTTTCAGTGCTTTTTAAATGGTGAGTCCAGAGTAACAAGTGTTAGACTTCTGTAGGAGAGCAAGATATCTCAAAGAGTAAGTGAGTGTTGTATCTTAAGCATGATTAAACTTAATTTGCTCACACACTGGACTCCAGAAAAAGGTTTATATATTGTGCAGTTTCAAGACACAGCTGCTGAGGTGAGACTGAACTTGGTCACAATTTGAAACAACATGAACGGTTCTGGAAAGAACGGGTGCGTCGCTGTACCTGGCAGAGACATTCAATGCAATATGAGGTTAGTGTAACATGGCCGTTAGTATACTTTGTCATTACACTACATTGATTACCGTGGTGTACCTCTGATCTCATTGTAAATGTTTTCAAGAAAGGGAATTAATGCATTTTTGTTATCTGAAGTTTGGTTTTACCAGCCAAGGCAAATGGATCAGTGCTATTGACTTTGGGATCAGACATTCATATGACACTTCTGTCAGTTTTAAATTAAAAAATATAACTCCTATAAGTCCTTTATTTTCATTGCTATGTCTACAGTATGGCTGAGATGTATGGAGCTATGCAAGTGGGTAAGAAAAAAATGAGAAACTTAGTTATATTCTAGAGATAGCAAACCATTAAGAGATAAAAGAGTTTTGCTGCGTGCCTGATCTCTGCAAACCACTGAGGGGTCCACTCATAGACTTGGAAAAAAAGAAAAAAACAAAACAACCAAGGGGGAGAAAAAACCCCAAACCTAACCCTAAACCACATTTTTTCTCTATCCGTACGCTTCAGTGCATAACAAGTATTGTACGCTTTTTAGGCATGATTCACAAGGCAGATTCACGCGCAAGTGACTCCAGGCACAGCAGCGGGGGTGGATCTGGATCATGTAAGGCCAGTACAGAATGTATACAAAATGTGGGAAAACATCTTCCCACCGCCGCCCAGTAAACAATGTCGAATCAAAAGGTTTACATTGCAGTTTCATCGTTGACACAAGAAGAGACCTGGGTCAAACTAAAGGCCCATTTAATCTTATACTCTTTCTACAGTAATAGTATGTGATACTTAGAGAAAGGGGGTAGGAATGAGGACAAATGGAGGCAGTCCTGCAAACACTAGTTTGGAGTTTTCTTGAGTAGAGGTATTATTTGAACCATTATGGTCAGAGCAGCCGGTGGAGTTACTCTGTGACTTTGCCTTTGAACCTATTTACACATTACCTCCACAACAGTTTGTGATAGTGGGTCTTCACAATTTAGTTGTGTACTGGGTGAAAAAATACTTCTTTGTTCTTTGTTTTAAGCTTCGTACCTAACAGGTACGCTATCAAATTATTGGAATGTGAGGGAAAAAATTATTCATAGGCAGTTTCTCTGTTTTATAGCCCTCTGGCTTATCCAGTCAATGTTATCACTTTTCCAGTCCGAAAAATCCTAACTCTCTCTGTGTAAGAAGGTTATTCTATACCCTTAAGCAGCATTGTTGCCATTCTTGTTACCTTTTCTGCACTTACAAAACAAACAAAGAAACCCACAAAAAACAACCCGCAAAGAACAACCTACCATAAAAATAAAAGGAATCATTTGGAAGAAAAGTTCATTAGAAATGTCAACTCAAAGCAGAATTTAGCCCAACTCCACAGCTGAAAGGTGACAAAAGTATGAGCGTGTGAAAATAGGTGCCGTCGGGTGCTTGCTTTCAAACGCGAAGTGACTAGTCTGGAGCATTAGAGATATCATAGTGTTTTCTCTTGGCTACTGGAAAATGAAAACCAGAAAGATCGGTGAAAGTCAGAATGGGACTTATTATCAACCTGCTATATGAACTTTTTCCTTGTCTCACTCTCATGCATTTATATTTATTTCAAATGGGTTGATTGTAGAAGCTGATAAATTATCTGCTGTCAGTTGTAGTCCATTGTGTTTGTCATCAGTGTAAGTTCATTGTAGTCAGTGATGAAATTTCACCTGCTGTGTGAGAGAAAATAAAATGCACAGTTGTGGTTGTAATTAGGGTTGAAAATCAATAGTAAAAGATGTAAAAATGAGAAAAACAGTAAAGGAGAAAATGAGGAGAAAACCGTGAAAATGGAATTAACTGGGGACAAATAAGAACGGTGAATGCAGAGAAAAATCGGAGGAAATGGAAC
The DNA here is from genome assembly GCA_013398225.1 of Steatornis caripensis. NCBI lineage: Eukaryota > Metazoa > Chordata > Aves > Caprimulgiformes > Steatornithidae > Steatornis > Steatornis caripensis. Next base: position 723,982 of record VZSC01012822.1, on the reverse strand, counting down.
ATGAATCCAAGGTGGAACAACTACAACCACTTTTTGCAAGAGGCTTCATTTTGAGTATAAGAAAGAATGTCTTTTGTAGTAAAAATCTCTCTTCCTGTGGTGGTATGTGCATGTGTGTGAACCGAAAATGGAGCTGCTAATGGTGCCTTGAAGATCCTCACGTTTTTTCTGCTTCAATCCCTTGGTGGCCACCATCCTGGAAAATGAAGGACTTGGATGAAACTCGCTTTAGAATTCAGGAGGGGATGCCCCTGAATTAGTGAGAGAGCAGCATGTCACAGTACAGTTCACAATAAAGAATGCTGCACCTGTTTTTTTTTCATTTGCCTTAAAACTGTTCATTTTATAGCCTTTGAGACCAAGTATCTGGGGGTTTGGATATGACAAGATGGCTGAGCACTGAGTAGTCTTCTTCTAAGTCACTCTTAAAAAGCACCTGTACTAAAAGGGTGGAAAATTGAAAATTCTTGTTGGCTCTGCAGGGGATGACTTGTGTTTGGTTTTGGTGGAGTGGAATATCTTTGGCTATTGCTGATTATGAAAGGGCTTATTACTGGCTAGGGAGTAGAAAAGGCAAAGCATTTCATTCTCTGCTTTTCTTAGCTTTCACCTCAAGAGCATCAGCTTAGGAAATAGTGTGTCAGAATGTCAAAGAAATGCTAGGGCAGTTTGTTCTTCTTGTTTTATCTTTCTCTAAATATGAAAAACCTTGGTCATAGAAAAGACAGTCTTTCTCTTTAATAAGACTATTTCCAGTACAAAGCTAGTACAGTATGACAGGCAAATACAATAACCTAATTAAAGCATCTCCTGTATAACACACAAATGTGTGAAAAGTTTTCTCCTAAATCAATACCCTTCAGTAAGGTACCTGTATTGTGTTTAGTTATTAGACCGTATTCTCATATCGCTTTGCAACTACATCTGCTATGTTTTGAATAGTAACCAACAAAGTATGACAAGACGGCAGAATAGCCTAGTATCGTGCCCTCTTATCTGCCCAGGGAGCATGAAAGAAAGAGAAAACAAATGGCTAGGATAAGAATGGTAGAGCATGTTATTCTATCAGTGCAAACAATTTTGCTCCTGTTTGGCACATCAGTGGTATAGTACAGAGATAAAAATGAATCCTGGCACAGTGAGTTGGATGTTTTCTAGAGGATCTTGTTGGAAATTGTTTCTGATGTTGTTAGTTAAGAAAGATTTACTTTACGCTTATCGGACATCAGTTTCCTAATGCACAAATCCACCAGAAAGTAACATCTCTCGGGTATTCATGAACTTTTTTTTGAAGGGACAATAAATGTATCAAACAGCAGACTTTGTAGAGCTTTGGTATATGTCATACTAAGCACAGGTATCCAACAAACAAAAGGATTTTATGTGGTTGTTGTAGAAATGTTCAAAGACTGGATGATGTCTGACACTGCATGCGCTTGTAAGAGGTGCATGAGAACAAACAAGGAAGCAAACAGCTGTTTCAGCAAACATTATTCACAAAGAGCAATGTTTGCTTTTGCAGCTGGGCATACAGGCTTCTTAAGCCAGGGAAGTCTATGGAACTACTCTTAGAAATAAATACCATCCAGTGGGACTCTGCTTCTGCCGACACAGTAATACTTAGTACACAGAATTAAGAAGATGTGGTTGGAGTAGGATTATAACTTTCTCATACCTGTTTACGGAAAGTTTGTGGGCCTCTCTGGTTTGCACACGTAAAAAACCTCCTGTAGTTACAGAAGAGAAACAACTTCAAATCCAAAGCTTCTGTTGACTTCAATGAGGCCGTGGGTTCGGGCATCTTTTCACTCAGTAGGTCCCTTGTGCATCTGTTCCCACCCCTTGCTGCCAGATGAGATTAAATTGAATTCTCAAGCTGAGTATTCAGCAGTCTACAGCACTGCTTAAATGTAGATCTGAGCCTATTCTCAAGTCCCAGCTTGTTCATCATCAGTGTTGTTTATGCACAAGCCTGTGCTAAAGCGTAGATTTAGGCAAAGCTCCAGAGCACACCCAAGGGCAACAGCCCAGCCACGCTCAGCTCCCTAGCAGAGAACGGAGCTCGTTAGTGGTGGCAGGGTGGATTGGATGCAGTGGAGGCAACGTGTGCTAATTACGGCCCTGTCCAGCAGCACGCATCCTGCTGTCAGATGTCCTGAAGGACAGGGAAGATGGGCTGCAACTGAGCTATTAGCCAACAATGTGGGTGGAAGATGTGCACACCGCAAGTCCCATCATGCGAAACTCTATCTTTTCATCTTTTAGTGGAGATACGGCAGATGACGACTTTGTGCATCTGCAAGACTGAAGCTCCAAGCCTCTCGCTACACTGCAGGTTCCACAGTCCGGTCCTCCCCTAATTACACACACTTTTTTTTGAAAGTAACGCTGGCAATCAGAGAGAAATCTATTTGCTGTACGTAACTCCCACATGATATGAATTGGAAATTAATTTAGTATTTTGGCTGGTAATGGTGCGCTTTTACCCCGAATGGTAGAATAAATGGCCTCCATATATAAATAGGTAACATTTACATTTTTTAAAACGTCAGGATGTAAAAATAATGGGAAGGTTAAAAGAGGGGGGAACAAGGATTGACACTGTATTGTTCTCTTAGTGTACAGAACACAGCCTATGTAAAACCTTGGTAGGAGTCTAATCTCTGCTAATTATGGGGAAAAAATTTAAATAACTTGCCATATCCACGAAATCAATTGCTCAGCCTCCTCAAATTGAAAGTTGGCTTAAAAATCATGAGGATTTAAAAATAATATACATTAATTTTTCTGTTCGTCTAGCTTTTGATTATTTTAAGATGCTTTTGTCTTATTTTCAGGCTTTTGTTTGTCACCAGAAGCTCTTGAATCTGAGCCGATTTTTAAAAGAAAACAATAATTAAAATCGTCTACTACAACACTGTGAGATGAGGGTTACGTTTTTTGAGAGTTGCCAATACTACTTAGATAATGAGGATTTGATTTGATTACAAAGAGTTGGAAATTGAAATTTTCGGGGCAGAAATTAAGTCAGACTAGAAACAAAAATACTCAGTAAATCAAAGGAATGGCACGCGCGGTCTTCAAAAAGCTTGATGAACACAGGCCCAGTTCCTCACCTGATGTAAACTGCCACGGACCAGCAAAGCTTTCAGTAGCTGAAGAGTCCTGGCCCAGGGATCATCAGCCGATTTGATCCAGTGAAAGGTTCGAACTGCGTTTCTGCTTCGCAGAAGGAATCCTAGGAAAATTATAGTGTCTTATTAGGCCCATCATAAAGATTTTTGGATGTCCTGAGCACACTGCACACACCTAGAATAACCGTATTACATGTGAAGTGATGCTGTTCTCCGCCTCTAGGGATGTGGACAGTCAGCATCACACCTAACCTGCGCTGCTGGAAGGTTTGGAGAGGTGTCTCTGACCAAGACCCCACATGTTAAAACAGGAATATAACCTGAGCTCAGGCTGCAGAGAGGATTCTTTTAAGGGAAGACTCCCCTTAGGTAATCTAGGAGATGCAATTCTTAAGTAACTGATTTGAATTTGGAGGAGTAGGTAGTGTTTATGCCTCCTCCCTGGACAGGTTATTTTTAAATCCAAATAAACTCTATCCTGAAATGTATTTTCACAATTTTCTATAAGCCATAAAGCACATAGTAATAAGCTTTAATGACCATATCATAAAATGTTTCCCTGCAGATGTACAGATGTCTCTTCCAAGTTACAGAACTGAGTATATAGACTGTAGGGTTTTGTTGTGAGCTGATTCAAGGGACAAATTAACATATAAAACTGAGGAGAGGAGAAAGTTTTCAAACAACCAAACCCTCACTTGGTGTAAAGTAACCCAAACCCATATGTTTCATAGGAACTAAAGTGACTTATGTGAGCTAAGGATCTGAGTCACAGTTTAAATATTTCATTGCCCAATAAAGGAATACCTTGTAAAATATTCTGATAAATTGCATTTTTAGGCTTAAATATCTCTAGGAAAATAGGACAGAACTCAAAAACAAAAAAAATCTACTGCCACCCACAAGAGTTGTGTTTGCAGCAAATATTTCCAGGTAGTTGTGCTCCTAAATTCAATTACACTGGTGACTTCAGCATAGATCCTGGTGGACAATCACCCACAACATAAAAAGTGCAGGTCACTTGCCACAACTGAGCAAAACTGTCGATTTCTGCCTAGAAGAAGCTGGGGCTAAGCTAAGGCAGAAAATAAATCCTCTGTGACTCATAAAGAGAGCGCTTTTTTAGGTCAGGTCAAGAACAAAGACATTGGCAGCGCAATGCTGTGAGGCTTATAGTGGTATATCCCTAAGGACAACCCCCGACACCAATAGGAATTTTTTTCCATGATAGGGTGAATGGGTTTTGAATGGATTTGTAAATGCCCTTAAAATAATCAGTTTATTCAGTTAGCAAATTCTTCTTTAAATATGGGAGGATTTTTCTTTTCTTCATTTTTTTGCCAAATACGCTGTTTAGTCTGTAGCAGGAAGGAAAAAGAGATGGCTCTCAGAACAGGGACGGAGTAAATGCTCTGGGGAGGGTGAGGCTGAGCGAGAATGGTACTGCTGCCCTCCCCTCTGCCACGCACAGACACACGTACGCTCTCAGCACTCTGCAGCTGCAGTTTCTTCAGTATTGAGTAGGGGATGGAGCAGCCTTCCATCTTTGAGTCAAGGTATTTGCCAGTATTATTGAAATAAAATTATAATTTTGCCTCCAAGATTAAATTTTCTTGAGAGTCTTGTTATTTCTGTGAATTTTTGTTTGCAGAAAAGGTCCAGAATTAAACAGCTGCTTTCCTAATTTCCCTCATGTTACATTTTCCAATTATTTTTTCTTTGCAAAAACACCGTGCTTGGGTTTTCCTATCAAATCCCATGGTGCTCAATAACAGGAACCATCTTGTGGCGTATTTCAGTGGACCTGCATGTTAAAGGCTAATACTAACCCGACACAGATGGGAGGTAGTAAAATCTGCCCCAGGAAGAGCGGGAGGAGGGAGTGCAAGAAAGCATGATGTGCTTGCTTGTTTTAATCCAAGACCTCTTTTGGCCTTGGGTTTTGGATTCAGTTCACCTTGAAATTATAATTATTCTTTAGAAAATAATTTAAGACAACAGTTTCAGGTTACTTGCTGCTCTAACGTTGTGGGGTTTTTATTCTCAAGTACTGTTGTGGACTAACAGTTGTATATATATGTAAACCTTAATCATCCTTCCACTTCTGAACAAAGTTTAGAGCTGGCCGGTTTCAGAATTGGCCATGCACTCCCTTTCCTGCCCAAGCTGTTCCTTCCACGCAAACTCCCGACTTCCCCATGAACACAGGAAACTCTCCTGAAGGTTTCCATGAACCTCCCACAGTAACTCGGTCTCTAGGAATAAAATTCATCCCTGCCCTTCGCTTTCTGAGCTCCAGAAAAGTGCCGCAACGTCCACAGACTGCAAATGGCCGGTGGAAACCTGGCTCCATTACTTGTGCTCTGTGGGAGACAAATGAGAGTAAAAGGACTGTTCTGGCGATGTAGTACATGGGCAAAATAAACCTCACGGGATTGAGAGATCTCCCCTGTCCCTGTGGATTTCTGGGATGTGTCTGACAGCGGGCTACTCCAGAAGCGTGTGTAAGGTCATATGGCTCAGCGAACGTCTTCCTTTGAATCTTTGTTGGTCAAGAAGTGAAAATGGAGTTGTACAAATTGCATGCGAGTTACCTAGATGTGCTGGTTTGGGCTAGGACAGAACCAATTTTCGTTTAGTAACTTTACCAGGACACTAGAAGAGTTTGCTCTTAGGAGGCATTACAGCTCTTCTAATGCAGCAAATTCAGGGAAATTGTGAACACTCGGAAGTTCGTGACCAAATAGGAGATAGGCGGGAACCTGCCTGGGTCACAGCTAAACAAAACTGTTCTGTCAGTTGTGAAACTGGTGATCTCTCAAGGCGGCCTGTCCTGCTGTCTGTGCACGTCCTACAGTGTCAAGTGATTTGGCATGCGTATGATTTGATCTAAACTTTGCTTTGAGGAACTGGACGTAAGCCTTTTTGAGGGTCTAAGATAAACTTCTGAAAGGTTTTCCACCTGCTCAGACAGCAGAATCCATGCAAAAATGCGCTGTGAGGAGAGAAAGCCTGCCCAGAATTTTCAGTCTATGCTAGACCAAGATGTACTGTAAATCTAACATTAAGTCCTTTTTAGTGGCATTTCTAGCCTGATGTTTTAGCTGAAGAGCTTCAGAGGTAAGCAGCCGAACTTTTGAATCCTAATGAATCCTCGTGAATTCTAATGAATCCTTGTGAATCTTTGAAGCTTTGCCCATCATTAATCAGCCCGTCCCTGAAAAAATATTCCAGACGTACGCACCATATGTACATGTGTGTGCTTCTGTAACTATTAATAAAACCAGCAATATTGTCATCTCAATATGATTATAATCTACACCTTATGGAATTGCCTTCCCAGTGTTTGAGGTTTAAGAAATTAGATCCCCGTCTCCATTGTATAAACATTTTAAAAGCATCACCTAGTTGCAAAGTATTCCCCAAATACATGTTTTTCTTTGAAGATATTCCTACTAACGATGTGTTACTAGTGTGAAGGGCCAAATTATCTACTCATCTAATTGGTTCAGCTCCACTGTGCCACAGAATTTGACATTATCATTTCTCAGGGTCTAACATAATTCATACTAAAGATCAATTTGTTATACTTATCATGTTAGTATAGAGCGCCCTTAATAACAGGACATTTTACGCGGCATTAGCTTTCCAGCATTTTTAGTGCAGAGAAGATATTTTTTTTTTCTTAGCATTAATTTAGGCAGCTCTTATTCAAATGTTTTTGCTCCTCTTCTTTTATAAATTGACTGATTTAATTATATTGTAAATATTTATCTTCCATACATTAGTGTGGAATCAAAATTAATTAGGTTGAAAAATAGGAATTGCCATTCCATACCACGTTTAAATATATAACAAATTAACAGGATAATTTTTCTGTTCTCCTCTCTGCATGTGAAAGCTAGCCAGTGTAAACCTCAAGATATGGTTTCCTTGTTCTCAGTTGTCATTAAGCGCGGGCCCCTTTTGACAAGTTTTTGACACATTGCTCTTCCATCAGGTTCCTTACTTTCGATTGTGGAATGACAAGTCTATTTTGTGGCGGTGTGAAATGAACCATGTACTGCTACCGCTGTCTCATGTCTCATAATGGAAGGTTCACAGCATGGACAATTGGGAATTTCTCCAGGCAGGGGAAAAGCACTTATTTTCAACCCCTAGCTTTAATCAATCAAGGAGAAACTGGAAATCGCTGTGAAGTAATGAATGTCAATTTATGTACATGCTATTGATTTTTAGAAATTTAATGCTCTGTTTCCCTATTTTATGTTGACCTTATGAAGCTTAAAGATGAGCACAAAAGGTGAATATTCTTGAGACAGATTTGGTTTCCCTCTGGAAATATGAACAAAAGATTTTGTACCTTCTGTGTATGGAAAGAAAAAATAAAAAGAGAGAGAGAGTCATCTGGAATTTAAGCCAAAAGACTTTACCAAGTCAAGGGATTGGAGACAACAGGGGCACGTTATTAAATCCATTTCTTGCGAATTGGACAAAACCATTTTTGCAAGACACATCCCAGTTGTTGTCACCTTGGCATACTGAGGATTTGGGTTATTAAAATTCACCCTTTGTTAAAAGCACTCTTGACTGAACATTCGTTATTTTTATAGAAAGTGTGAAGGTATTGTTTTGAATAATTCACTGTTCATCTACCTTGTCGCTTGCATGCTTTGTGCTCCTTCATAACACTCTGACAGAGAGAGAGAGAGAGATTAGTAAACATGACCCCAGAAGACCTCTGTAAGTGCCTGTCTAGCATAACTTATTGGCTTCACTTTCTCTGCTCTGAGGATCGTTAGCTTCACTGGATACATTACACACGAGTTCTGCTATTGCTTATCTTCGCAAAGTCTACATCTCCCCATTTTTAATCCCTAGATAAGAAACTCGGGCGCTGTCAGTTAAAGTATACTCCCAGGAACTCGCCCTCTCCCCTGCGGAGGAAGAAAACAATGACTTCAGAGATTATATAATTTGAACCTACACTGAAAAACCCCGTTCTGATAATTTTGTTTCTCTATTTCCTCCTAAGCATAAAAAACAATTCCAGTAAGAAACTGAATGTTATGCTGACGTTTTAATCAGTCACAACATTCTGCTCCTACAGAAGCAGTAACAAAACACATACGGAATGTTTTGTTCACTCCGAGCATTTCTTGTTGATCTCCACTGTATATTTGTACAAAAGCTCTCAGGGGATTTCTCGTGTTACTTCCCTGAATACACAGTAACAGGATTGCACAGGAAAAGTGCTGGTAGTAACAGTATGCTCTTAAACAGCATATTCTTCTACTACTCTGACTGGTGCAAAAATGGAAGCCGGCTCTGAAAGACAGGTTTTTCCCCTCTTTGCAATAGTTTTACAAATGAAATCACAATACTCCCTGAAATTACTAGTGCACTTGACTCCACGATCAATTTACTCCATTTTCAGTATAGACTTTGACAAGAATGATTTGTTTATGCTGTCACATGAATCAGTCTCAGTAAATTAGACCTGTCAAAGTTACTTTTTCTGCACAATGCAGTTTGCTTTATTTTTGACACCTGTGCAGTTGGGAAAGCTGTTGTAAATAGTGTGAAAACTTGAGTCAGAAGGCAAGCTATCTGCCTTTAGATGCTATGCCCCACACCACAAATACATCTCAGCAGTCCACGGGAGTATTTTTTACTTCATTTGGAATTGATAACTAATAATAATAATAATCAAAATGTGGTTTGACGTTTGGACTTTGTACATACTACCTGTGTATACTGAAATGCATGTGAAAGTGAAACACGCACCTGTGGGAGTATGCACGTAACAGAACTTTGCACTGCAGAACTGTAGAGAGATGTCACGTCACCATCAAAGTATCTACGCAGTATGTCAATGGAACAGCATCAGCCCTTGTTTTTAATTACTTTGTCCTCTTTTTGTAATTGCATCTTAGCTAAACTTAAGGTCTAGATCGTGTCCTGGGGTTCAGCTGGACCTCTTGCGTAGTCTTGACATCAGTAAGCCTCAGTAAAATGTTCTCTGAGGTGAGCTCCCTCCCCGGTTTGAGGTCTGGTTGCCCTACATGTGTTGCCAGATTTCCTGTGCGCTTGTCCTAGGTGGAAGGGAAGTAGCAGCTCAATACTAATGTGCCCAAGCTTGTTCCTTTGGATGGCCTGATACAGGTGCCACCCAGATCAAACTGAACCTTGACGCTGAACTCCACAGCATGCTTCGGGGTACTGAAGGAGAACAATTGTAATGATAATTTCTCATGGTAACAAAACACCATTTAATCTGTTTAATCAGAGTTGGTTTATGGTGTTAGTTACTATTAAGCCAAAAAAAAAAAGCGGGTTAGTAGTTATACACTGAAGGGTCAACAAAAAGACCTCATTTTTATCTGTACGACAAAGTTGCGTCAGTTGAACTTGCATAATTTGGTGCAAGATTCAATTTGCCTGCCTTTTCCAGTGCCAGGGAAACTTTTGGTTTCATTTAGACTGATGCGTGGTCACCTTGAGTTAAACCACAATGAACCCACTTTAAACCATAATAAAAGTATTGCCACTTTCAGTGATGCAGTTCAGTTGTTTTACATAACAGGCTTTGTTTAATCTGGAGGAGCCTTTTTGTGTAGACAGGCCCTTAGCGCTCATTAAAGCAATGGAGTGATGTCTGCTTTGATCGAGCCTGAACTTCGCACTTAAGCAAATCTTCCAAATTGAGGAGGAAAAAATGTAAAAACACTGAGGTAAACTGAAATCAATAACTGCTAAAGAAAAACAAGGCACAACAGTGATTATCAGGGTGATCTGTGACTAATTAACTGAAGAACCAAATTACTTTGCCTCTCTGGTTCCTAACTCTGCTTCTTCCTTTCAATTCACCTATGTCTTTTCAATTTGAATCTTCTGCTAGAAAGTAAAGCACTCGGTGCTTAACAGTCCTTCATGATAGAGTTCATTTGATACAGGCAGGCCCAATTTATAGCTGCTTCTCCCCAGAGCCTATTTACTTTGCTAGGATTATGATTTGCTGTTGTAATATTGGGATGTCAACAAAAGAAGCCAAAGACAAATGTTGTTGATTGATGGTACCCTATGCTTCTCCAAGAGCAGTGCTTTATCAACATCATAAAGGACCTTATCCTTTCCAAAAACAGGGTGGTTTTTGTGGCCGTGACAAACAGGAAGGGTTTTTATCATTAACATTGTAAGCAGTTTTGTAATCAGACACATTTCAGTGTGTCTGAGCAACTAACTCCTGGTGCTTGTTTGAAGTGTCTCTTTTTATTTCAAATCGTGCTCTAAAAACTGAAAGTAAAAAGTGAATATAGGATTTTTAAGAGGAAACTAATTTTTGGATCCACAGCATTGGCGGGGTGGGGGGGATCTTGCAATTTTCCCTTTCTTCCCTCCAGTTTGCAATTTGCACTAGTCAATGATTTTTTTTTTTGTTATCTTGAGAGTAAAAGAAATGAGTTTAACAGTCCTGTGTATTTTATAAGATTTTGTTGCAGAAATCTGTCTGCATAATTGGTAAACTGTCTCGCAAACCATAGCTTGTGTAAGTAGTTTTTACTTATATGAATAATCTCATTTACTTCCTTGGGGCAAGAATACCTAAGTAGTCTTAAAGAATATTTAAAAGACGAAGCTTTTGCTGGCAGTATTTTTGATTCATACCATTCTGCTTCCTTTTCTGTCCTTTAATTAAAATATGCATGGATCTGACCTCAGAATCAAGAGAGGCCAGACCTCACCGGCTCTCACCGGTGTAACCTGTGCTCACCGGAGCAGCTCCAGTGGTTTGGAATAAGGGTCACTTGTGTCAGTTAAGCTTTGCTGGATTAAGTCCTCCTTTCAGGGTTAGGATATGACATGCTGTTGGCATTGCTGCTTAAGCATACCGCACATGTGTCTGTTGGTAGGTTTGACAAATAGGGGCCCAACACCCTCGATGTGTTTTCAGGGCCTGAAGTGCACTAACAGTCCTCAATGGCCCTGTGCAGCCCCCCTGACGCCCCTGCCCATGGCCCAGGAACGCCACCGCAGCTCAGCGCTGGGGCATCGGTCCCTGCCAGAGCTGAGACGCAGGTGTGCGTGGCCCCAGCCCTGCTCCTGAATTGTCACTTGGATTTCCTCAATTGACCTTGGACTCGGCGAGTCACCTGCTGTTCGCCTGTGGCTCACTCGGCTGTCACCAGGACCTATTGCTGTCGCTGCCCTGCTCCGCTCACTGGGCCCCGGTGCCGTGGGACTGCGCCCTGGTGCTCAGCACCCAGCCTGTGCTGTGGGCTCGTGGCTCCTGGCTGGCCGGCCCTTGGCAAGCAGCCCCGCTCATGCTGCTCCCTGACAGTTAGAGTCAGGGAGCTGCTTGGAAAAACTGCTAAGGTTTGTGTTTCAAACTCAAAGAAGAAGAATGTATTAATAGTTTTTGCAACAGCCATTAACTTCTGAGAAGTTATTTTTCCTAATGAGAGATTTACCATTCTCCTGCCCCAGAGGATGGAGCACTGGCTCTTGTCCTTATCTAGCTAGTGGTGCTCAAGCTCCCTGATTATGGAAAAAAAAAAACCAAACCAACCAAAAAATCCCCAAACAAAACAAACAAAAAACCCAACCAACTGAAAAAAGTTTGCACAGATTCCTTGCCACAGGTCTGAGCTTGAGCTCCTCGCTCAGGCACAGTTCCTACTGAGCCTGATACCTCTTCAGCACACCTGGCCTCAAACAGTGGATGGGCTGTTGAAGACTCCAGCTTATCAGTGCTAGGATCAACCTTGCCTTTTTCATTCCACTCGAGTCCCTTCCTCCCCACTTATGATTCCCACCCCACATCAATTCCTTTACTTCTGAGACCCCCTTTCCCCCCTTGTCTCTGGCTGCAGTTGCTTGCCTACCTCAGCACCATTATCTACCCCGGGTGCCCCACTTCTCTCTTCCCTAACATTAGGTCTTCCTCCTCCTGGGTATCCTTCTGGTTTTTTCTCTGGGACCCCAGCAGGTAAGTAGCATGAGGACTGAGGGAAGGTATTTCCATGTCAGACCAGTCAGAACATGCAAGCCTTGTTATCCAGAACACGTGTGTGCTCTCCCAGCGCCCCATGCACACTTGTTACCTGTCAGCCACAGGCAACCCAAATAAATTGTCCTGTTGTCTGCATTCAACCCCTGGGCAACATGATGAGTGGATCTAGTCTAATATATGTGCACTATAGGTCTGATTTTTCTCTTAGTTTATGACCACCTGCTTTCCTACAGTTGTATTTGATTTATAGAGTGCAATAACGTGGAAGTATTTTTTGTGCAGATGGTACAGCGTCTAACGCTAACTCGGTAGGGCTTGTGTAGAACAGGGAACATGCTTTGAGATACTGCAAGTGTGAACAGTTATTGGTGAAGAAGTAATCTGTGCTTCTGTAGCTCTCCTTAGTTTGAAAAAGGAAAGACTTCTAGTGCCAGGAGTCGTTACACCTGGGCAGTGAGTCTCGTACAGCTGTGAAGGTACAGAAGAACTTCACAGCAGTCACATCCATTGGCATCTGGGGAACAACTTCGGTTAGTTACCACAAAGCCCTGGTTTAGGGATTTATTCTGCATCTAGTGGATGTCAGACAGGAGTCTGGGGACTAGATTCTTAGCTGATACCCATCAGTTTGCATCCCACTGAAGCTGCAGAATGAAAAATTGGGAAAAATTGGGAAAAGTCGGGCCTTTGGTTTTCATGTCATGATTGAATGTGAAAGCTTTGATCAGCCAAACTTTATGCAATGAACTGCATCTTACGAACCTGTGACTTCTTTTCATTCTTCAATTTGTGCTGGTCATTTGCTGAGGACAGGTGAGCTGGTCAAAGAATTCACCAGTAGACCCAAGTCTACTCCTAACCCAATTAGAAAATACGCATGTATTAGGAAAGACTGCTAACTGATCCTGTTGGCCGTGATTTCAGCATTTTGATGCCAAGAGGGAGAGAAGTGTTCCTTCATAGCCAACTCAACGAGGTGCTGAGCCCTTCTTGTGAGGCTGTTAGCATCTTCAGGGAAGGTCATGACAGCTGGGTATCTTGCAGGATTAAATCCAGAGTTAAACTTGGAGCCTGAGTTTTGGAAGACGCACATCTGTGCATGGCTGTAGCTGCCATTGGGTGGCCCACAGAGAGAAGGGAAGAGGGTTTGTTCGGATTTGGGTAGTGTATAGAGGAATGAGTATGCATGCTGGGATGGGATTTGAAGCTTCAAACCAATTAGATTTTTAATTGTTTCTTTTTTTTCCTGTTTGTTAGCAGTTGTGATTAACTACCCTAGGCCAATAGATAGCTACAGCATGTCCCCGTGTAGGGACACCACGTCCCTACTAGTTTTGGAAATTTGTTACAACAATGAGTCCTGAATTATCTCTAAAATATCCAAAATGCACAAAGAGTGCATAAACCTGGTAAAAGAAGTAAGTATGTTTACTGCTAACAAATTTCAGGGCAAATTGAGACTGTTTATTTTCTAAACACATTCCACGGTAATTTTGCAATGGTGGCTTTTTTCCTTTACAAATAACAGTTTCAATATCCTTTGCTTCGCAAGTGTTTGATCTAACCACAGTTGATGTTTAGCCATGGTAACACTCAGGATCTTTTTTTCATGCCTGTTGGTTTTCTGCCCCCCCCCTCCGCCTCCTGAGAGAGATTGAGTTGGAAACTACCCAAGTTCTCTCAGGAGTGGTATCGAATTCGCTCTGTTCTCTCCACACCTGACCCATTCTGGCTTCCTTTAAATGCTAAAACTAGCAAGGGCCCAGCCGTGATGGAAAAAAAAAAGAACAAGAAAATCTCATTACGTGTTATCCCTGTACAGTAAAGGTAGCTAATGGGCAATGGTGTTTCAATGGATATATAACAGACTATGTTAAAAGGGAAGTTACCAGTCAGGTTTCTTTTTATGTCAGATCATATTTAAGAAAGAGGAAAAAAATAAATGTAGGCATTTCTAGAACAGCCGTACCTACCTATGCACCACTCTATTTGTACCCATCTGTTTATACCCCTTTACTTACGCAATAATAAAACCAAACCTTTTTCATATTTACACTTTAAAACACACACTGCAGTTCAATCTGATATTTCATGTAATAATCAAACCAATTCCCCTGCTAATAGCTACACACACATTTGTGCGTCAGTTCTTTAAATACCTGACCTTTGGGAAATAGGCCCTGGGTTGGAGCAGGAGGTACTCAGGCTGAGCATACAATGAGTTTAAATGGAATAAGCTAATTTGTCACTGTTTTGTTATGATTGAATATATGTGTTTAGAATGAAATTTAATTTAAATCCAATTTGTAACATCTCTGTGGGTGGGACAAAGGAAAAAAAAAACCCAAAGGATATATTAGCTGGATACTGTACTGTGAATGTAATGGGACTTCTGAGTTTAATGTTCAATTAAAAAGCCCTGCATGTTCTTATGACTGTTTGCAGAGGTGGGTTTGGGGGAGATTTATGTTACAGAAAAACCCTGTACAACGCTTTATTTGTCACCGTCGCGTGCAAAGTCTTTACCTGGTTCAGTTAAGCCATCTGTTATTCTTAAAGGAAAATTCAGTCACAGAGGTATCAAGAGATAAAACGAGCATTTTTATCTAAACATTTGCCTGAGTTGCCATGTTGGTTTTTTACTTCAGAAAATGAAGATGAATTAGTATAACTGGCTGTTGTGTTTTGATATGAACCAGAAGAATCTAAGTGGGAATAAACAAGCGTGAGCCTTATGGGGGCTGATTAGTCACACGCCGCAGGCACCCGGAGCAGCGCTGCGCCTGCGCCCATGCCGGCCTGCAGACCCGCACCGAGCAGCACCGCCGGCCCGCGCCGGCCCTACCAAGGGCTCAGCAAAGCTTGGCGCCATCAGCTTCGTCTCTTCTCCCCCACCTCCTCCTGCTACTTTAAAAGTACTTGGGGAACGTGATAAATGGTAGGAGGAAAAGCAGCTTTTTCCTGCTGGTAGTTGGATTGGCAGTTTATGGGGTGCCTGGCTGGCGGGGGTCAGAGTCTCTAGCTGGGGTCCCAGCTGGTAAAAGTCAGGATTGCTCGGTGGGCTTCAGTGAAATAACACTACTTTACACTGCATTTATTCTTTCAGGGTTTGTTTTTCTCCCTTCTTTACTTGAGAAAAATGTTCAAATCATCATCTATCAAGCAGGGTGTTTAAAGAATATGATACTAAACCAGGAGAAGACAGGAACTGTAACGCTGGGAGGGAGGGAGGGATGGGCAGACAGGCATTCATTCTTTAGATTAACGATAAACAGCATGAATCAAAGGTACCTAAGTTTGAGTGTATTGGCAATCATTAGTTCATATCACCTTTGCATTGTTTATTTAACCTTGAGTGTCTGTATCGAATATATCCTTTATATAATCACTATTCATAGAGAGATATATAAATATACCTATAATAGATCCTGCAAAGACAGGTTGGTTTATTATAGACCTTTAAAATAATTAAACACTTTGTTGCTTATACAGTATGTTCTTTTATTTGCACGTTATTTACCTAATATTAAGTAATGACTTATTACAAGCTCTCAAAACAGATATATCCCTTATTGGGTAATTAATACTAATCTTGCAAACACATTAACAACACCAAGACAGTAACAGCTATCTTAGGAGCTGTTACAGTCCGTCTTGTAAATCCTGTCTTAGTGCATGGATTAGTTCACGCTCCTCTGGAGATGCGAGAATCTACAGTGTCACTCCTGGTGCCATGCATGGGGGCCAAGTCTGTAGGGATCCCTTCCCCTCCAGATCTCAAGGTTCTTGAATGCAGCTGTAACAGTGCAGGGAGGTGTATGCACATGTGGGTGAGTGAGGGACACATACAAGAAACACACCTGCAATTTGGAACTACTTCAGTGCTTTCCATTTTATTTGATTGGCATTAGGAATAAGAAAACTAAGCCTTGAAATATAGTTTTTAAAAGTTAATAGAAAAAAATGAGAAACTCCTTTTAAAATCTTTGTTTATTAAAGTAAACAAATAGCATTGTTCAAGATAGGTTTTGATGTGGGTTTTTTGTTTTGTTTTTTTTTAAATCTCCAAAAACCTGCAAGCATGATGTTTTCCCTCAGATATAAATATGCTTTCAGGTTGTGACCTCCAGAAATTACTTCCATAAAGGGAGCACTGACTGAAATGATTGTAACCGTGATTTTACTGTAATAACTTGCAGAATAGAGATGGTGCAGCAAGTGTAATGGCTTCATATACATTTACTCGTGGCTTTTAAAATTACTTTTGTGCCTAGATAGTAGGACCAACCTGCTTTATCTTCCATATGTATATTTATATTTGGCCATCCACAAGAACTGTATTATCCTGTCTCTGAGTAGGAAGTGAACGATTTCTCCTGCCAGCGTTGCCTACACTGGCTGCACTACACCCTCACAGAGCAACTGATGTTACCTGCTGTCTATGCCTGGATTAAACTTCCTACAAATATAAGAACAATTTTATGGGTCCAAAGAGGAGTGTTTACAATTCTAATTGGAATAAATAGTGAAAACAGACTATACACAGGAAAGGTACAGTGGCAGAGTCGTGATTGAATTAAATGGATTCTGTTCATGTAACCAAATTATCTCAAAAGTAGCTGAGGTCCACATTCAAAGGCGTGTAAAAGCCCAAGTCATTGTGAATCCAGAACCACCTTCTGAGGTCTGAAATACCAGGTTACTTCAAGCACTGCAATAAGTATTTATATTTGCAGTCCTGTTTGGTTTGAAACTTGGCTTATCACATACTTGCTGGGACAAGAAACACTCTTGCATTGATTGACTGTAGACAGCATCTTCTGACATGGGCTCTCTTAGAAATGAGCGTTCCTTCAATTTTCATACCTTTTTTCTGCACTGTCAGATCAGTGTTTGTAGTGGCACAAAAGGGGATATGCTACGCATAGTCCAACTTTCATTATACTGGCGCCCAGTGATGCAGGGGTGGATTTCAGTTCATCGTGGGAGAGTTACTGTAATTGTCTCAGAGCTTCATTAGCTGCCAGTCCTCCCCTCTGTGTCTGACATGTCAAAACCCAGAGACAAGCTGCTAATTTCTTGTTGAAAGCAGCCACAGTCTCTAGAGCTTGAAAAGATATACAAGCTCCTTCCTTTTATGCTAACACACCTGACAAGTGCCAAGTGCTCTTACCTCTCACTGAAATCTGAAATCAATAGGGTTTGTGGGTGCTCAGAGCTCTCAAGTGGCTCTTTTAAAGATAGAGACCACAGTGCTTCAGCTGGGCCGGGGGATTCTTGGCATCCATCTGTGACTCTGGCACGTGCGTCCTGTTTGACCTTGAGCAAGTCACTTAGTCTGCCTCCTCTTCAACTTCTTGATCTCAAAATAGAGCCCATAGCTTTTTGTACCTAACAGGTCTGTGGTGAAGATTAGTTCCTGAATATCGGCAATGTGTCCAGGTTTTATGGTGATGGTTATTTTACAGAACAGTGTCATGAATAATATTTGGATCTTTAAGCTGTTCATATTGAGTTGTTCACACTGACTCCACATTCAGACAAGGTCCTACTCAGACCATAGTCTTGTTTCCCCAAGATGGAAACTCAAGAGCATACGTTGGAACACAACCACGATGCGCTGTGTGTGTGTGCACCACGGAGCACATCTGCCCTACAGCTGTAAGGTGAGATGCTGTGCTGGATCTCCAAGACATGCAACACAGTTTGTCATCTCCTGAAGCTTGACTTTCACAAGTAGGTTGGAGGCACCTTAGCAGCTTTGTTATTCTGGGCCTCAGTGGATCCAGAACAGTCCTTGGGGTAATTCTGTGAAGGCTGTGGATTCTGCCCACGTGGTTGCCTTCAGCAGCAACATGATAAGCAGCAGCTTGTGGCACCATTGCACCCTCCCACACTGGAGATGACTAGAATGTGCAGTTGTCTTCCTTGTTTCCTGAACTAGTACATGATTTTATAGCCCTTGGATCCTGTGCTGATCCCAGACAGGCATACGGATCTCACACGCTGTTGCAAAGGTGGAAACCCTGAGAAACGCCAAACGTCTACAATTTAAGCAGAGTTGCTAGTGAATCTCAGCTGTCACAATTGCATCTCTTCTTTCATTAAAGTATGATGTACACAGCCATTTTGCGTTTGAAGAAGAATTTTGATTGTTTGGTATGGATGGCGTTGGCCAAAAACATTGTCTAAACATACAGATGTCTGTATAGTCTTTACTGTGATTGCCTTCTGCAGTTTTGGAGCTGTTATTTTTAGCTCTCCATTTCTACAGCAAGACCTTTTGGCATCTTTGTGGAACAGGAGCAGTGTCCTGATTTAGCGTAGCTCCGTGATACCGACATTGTATAACCGAAGGAAGGAAATAGCTCCCTTGGTATGTACTTTTACTGTAAGCAGCATAGGGATATTTGTTGAGATTCGTTGAGGAGTAGAGGCTGTAAGAAGTTGCGGAGTACTGTAGTTTTACAGCAGAGGACATGGGTATGGAGGCTCCAAGGGAAACAGACAGCCTTTTTAAATCTCGTAATGCTTGGTCGTCTTTGCTTCCAGGACGAGCAAAGCAGCAGATATCCAGCAATGGATGTTGATTTGTATGCACGGCAATTGTTGGAATAAAAATCGGCTCAGACCCCAGTGGCTCTTCCCAGCCCTTGTTATGGCTGTAGAGATGTGAATGCACAGAAAGTAAATAATACTTGCAATACAACTTAAAATTCAAGCTAGCCATCAGATTGTAACGCCAAATAGATCATTCTCTTTTCCAGAAATGACTGGAAAGTTTCCACAGGAGGGGAGAGGCAGCAGGGGAGCAGGACCTGTGGAACTGTGCTCGTGTGGGGAGCTGTATCACCAGCCCCGAGATGCTGCTGGCATTTCGTTTGTTGTTAAGGAACACAAAAATCTATTGCAGAGCAAAACAAAATGAGAACTCTGTATCAGAGTGTAGATGCCAGTCTTGCATTAATAAAACAATAAATGAAATTAATAATTTATCCATGGCTGGCTTTACCTTTTGGGTGGGTTTTTTTGTGGGTCTTTCTTGGTTGTTTTTTTTAAAACATGAGTAGAAGGCTATTTCCATTCAAACAGAACTGGAGTGAAATTACTTCTACTACAGATAAAAACATATTCAGACGCGCGACATGCTTTCCCCACAAAGCTAACTGCAATCCCAATTAACACTTCTCAAAACTGAATTTATTTTTTTCCCCCTACTTCCTAATGAGGTTTTTTCCTCCCTGCTGTCTTGATACAAAGCTTTATGCCGTATGAGTGTGTTCATATGGTGCTTGAGTGCGTTATCTGACCTTGATTGGTGTTTTGGGAGCCAGTTAAATAGATTACATAGAGGTTACCTTGACAACTGTCTTTGCTGATTTAGCAATGCAGTTCATTCTTGGGCACAAGACTCTCAGCAACTGTGGAATTCCACTGACTTCATATTAATCATTAACACAATGTTCTGGGAGGCTCTGCCGAGCTAGCAATAAGGACTGTATTGAAATTATTTTTTTTTACTGGGTAAATGTTATAGACCAAGATATGTTTACAGTATGAAATGTTGTTCACAGTCATAAAATGAAAATATATGTTCCTGTTTATTTTTTCTCTCTCTTCTAGTTTCAACAATAATATTGGAATAATAAATCTCCTATCATGTCTGATGGGAAAAGATGGTCTTTTAAATGAAACTCTTTCCTTAACATTGATCTCACACCATACCTCCTTTTAGGTCTGTGCTGTAACCTCGCAGGCATGACAGATAGTTAAATACAGTGTGCAAAACCTTATGAGCCTGGAATCTGATCTCTATTAACTTCAAGGAGATTGCTTCTGATTTACATTAGTGTTACATATCGGTCAGAATGTGGCCCTTTTCAAAAGATGTCTGAAGGAAAGGCAGCCACCTCCTTTTTCAAAACTGTTGTCCAGAGTTGTTTACAATAGTCTTAAACACTAAAGATAGTAATCAGGGCTTTGGGCTTTGTCTTTAAAATTAGTCTTTTTACTTTTAAGTACCTGGCCTAACTAGAATTTTGCAGGAGGATGTCAAGAATATGGAGCTGTATTTTGCAAGGGGCTAGAAACCCTGTGGAAATTAGAAGGTGGTTTTAATGCATTAAATATGAAAATGAATAATGGAGTCACAGCAAGGGCCACCATGTTTTTTCTTCTTCTGATATGATATTCAGTGTATCTCAGAACGTCTTGTCTGCCCCACCCATTTTCCATCTGTAGTGTTGTACTGCAAATCCAACTGTTTCTCGGGTCAAAAATGCATAACTGTGTCACACAAAATGTCACGTACAAAGTCAGTGAAGAACACACAGCTGAGGTCTATGTCACATGTGGATTTCACATGTGGAGGGAGACGATGGAATTTATGGGTAGACATATTAGCTAAATATTTTTGCTAGTGCTATCGGGTAATGAAATAGTAAACTTCTTTTTTTTTGAACTGCAATTATTACATTTCAGAGTTAGTCCATTACAAATAAGCCAGACATTTGTACTTCCTGGAGCAGTTGTTTGCAAACTCAAAGACAGAATTAATCATGGTGTCTTCAACTCCTGATTCGAAGTTAGTGTTTGCCCAGTTTGAGAAATATTTTCTTTCAGCGGAAATTATACTGAAGAATAATTTCCCCCAGATTTGTTCTTTCCACCGCTCTTTCATTTTTTTTAGCAGCTTGGTGCTGGGCCAGTACCACAGGCGCATGAGCCGTGTTTGTCATCTCGGGTGAGGTCAGTGCACACATTGCTGTGCCAGGTGCTGCTGTGAGCTGACCGTGGAGCCTGTGGCCACCACAGCTACTGAGGATTTTTCTTTGGTGTTTTCTGCAGAGAGCACTAGAAATAATTGGAACTTTTCTCCCAAGCATGGGAGAATGGTCTCATACACTGTCAGGAAGGACACTCATTTTCACTCACTTCAACACAGAGGACACGACGCAAAGAGGCCGCTCTGTCTAAACAGATTTCAGATTTTTTCAAGGCAGGTATCTACTACTGTTCCATAAATGGCTTAGTGAGACATTGCAGTTGCTTTTGTTGTACTCCTGATTCTGTGTCCCAGATGCTGCCTTGGCATGCTGATAACATTTCAGACAAAACATTGGATGCACTGGTGGAACAGTCAGTAGAAACTGGATTGTGTGGCTCAGTTACTGTACCCAAGTACCAGTCTTCCCTGGTCCCGTCCAGCAGAGCTCTTCTGCGTGCCAAACTTAGGATTTCTTAGCATAAAAATATACAGGTCTGCAGCTGGAGTCTGATTTTGGACATGCTCCAAAGCATCTCTGATACGGTATTCTTACATTTATTTTTTGCTGGTACAGGTAAGATCGGAATCAGTCTGAAGCAGGCTGGTGTGGCTTGCTGGAAGGTTTTCAGAAGAATACCCAAATTCTTCACTGGAAGTCTGAGTGGAATTGCTTATGGATTGCTTAAGGAAAGGAGCAAAACTTTGTTACTAGAGATTTTAATCTGTCATTTTAAAAGATTGTGAATTTTTCCAATATATGCTCTACGGTCTTTCACAATTGGCAGAGGTGATTTATTTTGGAGGTCTGGTAACCCTGCAAGAATTCAAAAGTAACACACTTATAGGGCCTCTGATTTTAAGTTACAGGGTACAGATGATGGAGATTTCCTTGACACGGTTTCTCTCTTTTCACTCTCTTTTCACTAGGTTTGAATATTGAGCACGGTGGTGCCCAGCCGCCAGCCGCTTGATTATGTGGTGCTGCAATATTGTTCTTCCTGGAGAAGGACATGGAATAGCCAAAGTATAAACAGAGAGGATTGGGTTTGTTGGGTTTTTTATTCCAACTAGGGCAAAATGCAGGTTTTATCAAAGGAACCTACAGCCATGAAACATCTGACTTCTACATTTTGTAGGAATGGAGCTTCCAACTATCTTTGACTCCTTTGAAAATCCAAAAATCAACAAAATTCTTGTTTTAGAACAAGATCTATTGCAGACTGTTTTTAGCCCTATGTCATTTTTATACCCATGTACTCATTTCTGCAAGCTGTGACCTCACGTGATCAGAATCAAACCCATTGCTCCCATCTGCCATTCTGATACTGCAGGAAAAGCAGGGAGATATTTCTGTCTTTCATGACAAATAAGTATCATCTCCCTTCTTCATACATGAATCTTCTGTGCAGACCTGGTGGCCTTATGTACTGATAATAGCCACATTTCAGCATTTATAGGAAAAGTTTTTTCATAAATATCAACTTTCCACATGTAACAATTTTAAGAGAATGTAATTTGATGCCAAGTATCTATGCATATCAAAGTTTAATGACTAGTCAAGACAAACATCCACGATAACATCTGGCGTATATCTCCGCTTTAGCCATTTAACCAACCTAGTCAGAATTTTCAAGGCAGTGTCCATCTGGGCCTGAGAAAATTTTTCCAAGATTACTGCATACAGTTTGAGGTCCAAAGACCACCTCCTGAGATTAATGGATGTTTATGGCTTTTAAATTTCTGCAGAGGAACAAAAAAGCAGAAACTTTCACAGACTCGGATATCGCACGAGCCACTCACTGATTGTCGGGAGGATATTTTAACTAGATATTATAGAAAGGTTGTTAAATTATGAATAACAGCAGTATGGTATATTCTCACAGGAGGTGGTCAAAACTGTCAGTACTGAAGTTATGCAAAGAGTTAAATAAGGCTTTATCCAGGCTGATGAAGCAAGTGGCTCTGGAACCTATTAATTCTTTTCCCAGAGAATACTCCTGTGGTATTGGGGCATGGTTCCTCATGGGCTTTGGACTGGAACAAAAGGCATGTTTAGATGCTGATGCTGAAGACTGCTCTAACTTATGCTTGGGGATTGCCTAGCAATTAGCTTGGAATCAGGGGATTTCGAAAGTCACCTTTGCACCTCCTGTTTTGAGCTGCAGCGTGCATTTTTATCTCATATCCCAGATCATACCAGGGTAGATGGCTGGAGCAGTAATTTACTGTATTACTTTTCCCTACACACCAATAAATAGAAAAGATTTTGTATCTTCTAGAGATTTATTCTGTAGAAATAACTCCAGAATTTAGGATTTGTACAATATTTGTCTGGGAGGAGAGCACCTTTGCAGGCTTTTGCTATTATATACGTTTTTCTAAAGATCCTTAATGGAACAAGATAATTCCACCTGTGTGTCATCATTCAATGTAAGGGTAAAGTTGTCAACAGATTGTGCAGGGAGATGAGCATTCTTGTTTGCTTCATATTAAAGTGAGATATATGTGTGTTATTTCCTTACATGTCACCTGGAAGGTTTCCCCTGAGTATTGCCAAGTCATGCAATTAACACTGCTGAATTCCCCAAGAGAGTCTATGCTTCTAATTTTCTACTCATACTAAGACAGTGATTTCAACCCCAGACTAGCTTCAGTATTGAGTAACAGTCAAGTACAGAAAACTAGAAAACTTGTGTTTCTGTCTGTACGGCAAAGGCTTTACTAAAGCAAGACAAAGCACCAGCTTAGAATAAGGAATGATTTCTCTTTATTTTTTTCCCTTTCTTTTTTCATTTTTTTAGGGGGGTGGGGAAATGAGAAAGAGTTGTACTCCTTAGGTCAAGGTTGAAGAGTTTGTAATGCAAAACAACAAAGCTTGACTGTGATAATCTACAGAGCACCTGCCCTGAGGATAAACAAACAGTTCACTTTTCAGTGCTTTCAAATATGGTATGAGCAAAATAGCATGAGCAAAAGATTCTTTTGAACCTTCTAGAAAAGGAAAAATGGAAACCTTAAGAACAATCGAAATTATATTTTACATCCCGTGATGGATTTTCTGTTTAGCAGAAGCAGCAGCATGCAAATCAAATCGATCAAAATCAACCATGTGGTTGGATCCAAGATGAGAAACCGTTCTCCCAGTTTTTACCACCTCATTCTTGAGCTTCATTTTGTCTTCCATGCAGTCCCGGGCTGCCCTGCACCTTGCTGATGGCAGAAGCACACTGCTTACCTTCTGAAACAGGCCTGCCTTTTGTGCCTCAGAGCCTTTTTTCCACCCCATTAAGGATTCAAAATCCTAATCCATGAACCAGTTCTGCGCCGGCGTTTTCAGTCAGGGTATACCTACTGTTGCTGAAAATTCATTCCCTGATCCTTTGGGCAGAGCCAGCATGTACAAACTGTAACTGTACTTTGGCCGATTGCTTTATTTTTTCTGAGTTGACTGAACAAGATTTGTGTTAAAAATCTGATCCTCTTATACCTGGTTTCCCTTAAGGAAGGTGATTTTTCTGAAAAGCATTACTAGTTGCTATTCTTTAATATCCTTTCCATGTACTCCAGAACTTCCCGGCACCTCCTATTCTTCATAGCCTGGATAATCACATTTTAAGTCTCTGCTGTTCTAAAGGCTTCTCCTAGCTAGCAGAATTTCCATCACTAACACAAGACACACCTATTGCACGTTGCGTGCTGGTCATCCCGCTGACATGCATGCAGGTTTTTCCTCACTCTTTTGGATTTCAGTCTGTTGTTCGTATATGGTGTTGGTGAGACTCCGGGAGAAGTCTTGCATGATCTCTGCTTTGTGCGCACTATACTCGCCAGCCTTTGTGAAAAATGTTATTTGGGATAATCCTTCAAGGAAAAAGTTTCCCTTTCAAGTCCGGGACTTTGGTCTCCTAGCACAAACATTGAGCAAATGGGCTTCTTATAACTTTAATTTTACTTCAGATGATACTCTGATATATATCAAAATGAAAAAGAATGAGGAGAGAGAGCACGTTGACACATGGGATCAGGGACCATNCCTTTCAAGTCCGGGACTTTGGTCTCCTAGCACAAACATTGAGCAAATGGGCTTCTTATAACTTTAATTTTACTTCAGATGATACTCTGATATATATCAAAATGAAAAAGAATGAGGAGAGAGAGCACATTGACACATGGGATCAGGGACCATTAACCAAGAGCATATGGTTAAGCGTGGATAGTAGGCTATATATTGTTGAAACATGGGCAAAGTGAAAGGGAACACAAGCCTCAAGAAGTTCACATCAGGCTGAACAGCAACAACTGAGCCCAACAAACAGATAAGCTTGCTGGTGTGCTGAGTGTTCTTACTGACTACAGCCAGGCTCTGTCTTGATCCCGCTGGAAGTCCCTAAAAAAACTCCTATTTATTTCTGTTGCTGCACAAATTGGCTCATGTGATTATTTCAAGATTTATTTGATTTTCCTAGGAATAATAGAAACATCTATATGCAAAGAAAATGTGTGAGTTTATGCTTCTCCTCTGGGCTCTATTTTCTCTAGAATCAAAGTCCCAGTTCCCACTTCATGATGAATCTAAGTCTTCAGTTCAGCTTCACTTCTGTTAGCACCGCGGAGAAATCTCTGACAAGACAGATGTCTGCAGCCACCAGGAGCCTTAAATTGAACATCTAAAAATAGAAAGCTAGAGAATTTATAAATATTTTTGCAAATCAACCTTTTATAACTACCCTCCTTTTGTAGCAGTGGTAGTTAGCATTGAAATCCAAGTACATTTCAGCAAAAGAGAAAGCTGACCAAGCAGCCCAAGAAATTCTGCCGAGTTCTGCAAATTGCAGGAGGCCCAGGGAAGGAGATCGCTCCACGCCAAATTTTCCCACTGATTTCTATTGTCCCTACTTATCATATGTAACACTAGGAATTCATTGTGGAGCACTGTATCTTCCCCGCAATTCTTACCTAGCTAATAGCCTGATTATATTTTATGACTTTGTATTCTCGTTCAACATAATTTACTCTTGCGTTAGAAAATATGACTGTCCCCAGAGAAACACCCAGCCCTTTGTTCTCTTTGTTCACAAATTAGTTCGGAGAAGGATCGACCGGTAGTGTAGAAAGCCTGTATTAGATCTGCTAAGATCTCTTCCTATTCAGATTTGCTTTCTGTTGCTGGAGGCTACTCTTGATATTTATTTGGAATGAAATATTGTTCATCCCCCTAACAAAGAGATAGTTGGTTCCATTCAGTACTTCCATGAACCTCAGACAATGTTTATATAGTGTGAATTCAAAACACGCCAGCTATTTCTTACCGTCATGTAGTTTCTCTGATCGTGGGCTGGGCTTCTGTTTTATCAGAGGGCTTCTGTTTACCTGGCATCTTTTTTTGTTCTTTTATATCTTTCTCTGTGCAATCATTTCCTAAACCGCCTAAGTAAACGTGATTATTGAGAGGACGAACTGCAGAATTCCCCTGCAATAAGTTCCTTCAGCTTTTCTTTCAGACTGACTCACTCCCCCCCGTTCTCACACCTCAGGTTTGGATACCCCCTTGTAACTCCTCACAAAACCCAGTGCTCCCTTCTCCACCTTCGTGACACGAGCATGCGGACATTGCTGTAGAGCCCAAGAGCAAGTCACTGTGGGTGATTTCCATTTATATCAGGTGTCTCAGTAAACCTCCACCTGGGGACTTCTCTCCTCTCTTCTGTATCCCATAATCCATTACTTACTGGTTTCAGGAGTGATCTGCTGCTTGGAGTGATTGGTGCCACACAGAAGCAAAGTCAGGGGGCTCTTTTAAGTAGTAATTTCTACTTCCAGGAGAGGTCTTTGCTGTTGAATATATCTTTCAAGGTTGGTCTGTACTACCAAGGCTTTGCCAGGGAAGTCAAACCAGTAAAAGCTTCTTGAGAAGGATCGAGTTCTGTGGATAAACACCACCTGTATTGCTAACAAGGCTTCTCGAATTACAGAAGCCATCCTGCAAAAGATTTCATTTGCTGCTATAAATCGTGCCAGACCGGGTGATTTCCTTTCAAAGCTATTTTGGCAAAATGCTACTTATGCAATGCTTTGTAGGCTAAACTGATCCCTTATGGGGGATTTTTTTGAACCAGGTGAATTCTTTCTTATTGGCCTGCTGTGAATATCAATGGAAATCTCACTTGGGTCATACCAAAGCCTTTGGTTTAACTTGCAGGAGTGGGAAGATGAGAGGAGGCAGGGAAGAGGCACCTCTACTGAACTTCAGCCCTGGGCACTGCAGACCAAACGCCCCTGGCAGATCTCAGTATGCCTAATCCAGCAAAGTAGCTCACATGTATGTATGAGCTATCGCCAGAGTATGTGAGCATTGACAGTACGTATCCTTCCTCTGCTGTGCATTAAAGTCGTCGTGGACAAGGCATATTCGGTATTTTCTTATGTTTACGCAGCCCTTTGAAAATGTAGGGCCAGATGCACAATTTAGATTAATGCCAATGCACCTATTTATACCAGCTGACAACCACAGTCCACAGTTCACTAATTTATTATTTTATTTTGTTTGCCGGAGTGACGATAGAAATGACATTGATACACAGGTCAATTCAATCTTGCTGACGTAGCCTCAAGGGGTTTTTTGTTTATTTTTTTATTTTTCTCCTCTCCCAAGAGAATCTCCTTTACAGCTTTATTTTTTGTTAATGTTCATTTAATAAGATCAGCACATTGGCAGTCTCATAAACTTGTTATTTTATGTATCTCTCAATTTCTTTTGCTTTATTAATCATGATGGTACTTGAAGTTGCCAGCATGAAAAATGCACTGTAAGAATAAATAATCATTATTATCAAAGTGCTTCCATAAAAACGATCTGTAGGATTAAATCCTTATTAGAGCAGCATTATTAGTCATTATTATTATTTTTATTATATATTAATTAGTAGTACCAAGATAGTGCAGCTTTCAGAATTATCTTTACCAAAGTCAGTTAAATTTGAAGGATTAAAATTTCAATAGATTTAGTGGTTTAGGACATGGTAGTGGGATTATAGTTAATATTACTTATTCAGTTTGGTCCTTGCAAAGAGCTCATGATGTGCTCAGTGCTGTGCACAGCAGAACTTGCTGCAGGAAACATACACTTTAAGAAAGGGAAAGCAACTAGTTGCATTAGGTCTTTTTCTCCTTAATTCTGGAATCCAGGAGTTCTGTGTTGCTTACGGCTCAGCCAGATCCCGTGTCTATTGAATTTTGTGCTTTGTCATTTATTTAATCTTTCTCTGCCTCAGTGTATTGATGTGCATAAACTGTTACATTAATTAATCTGCATAAAGCATTTTGAATGATAGGTACCATGTAAGAACGGAGCATTTTTTATCACACCTGAGAAGAAGGTCTCGTTTACATGGATTGCCATATTATATGGCTGTGTATTTTGCATAGATGTGTTGCCTGTTTGGTTAAGTAACTGTGAGGTGACATGATGGGCAGATCGTGTACGGCATACTTCTCTCTTTTTCTTTTATCTGAAATGATACTATTACTCCTTCCCTTTGATGCAGTAACCTAGTCAAGCTTCAAGAGACATAGGATGAGAAAAGACTGACAAATAAAATATTGTTATGGCAGGTGTCATGAGATGGTGCTGTTATATAAAGTCTTCTGAGCTCTTTTTTTTTTCAGCCTTATTATGTGAGCAAACGTTCAGTCTTGGGAAGACACGCTGTGTTTGTAAATTTTCTTTTGCAAGGTCCTGGATAGAAAAAGTCAAATAAATAATTTGTTTTGTTGCCTCAGCCTCTGAAGACAGTCACTCCCCAATAGACAGGCATTACTATTGGCTAAAATTCCTGAACACAGCCATTGCCCTGCTGTTGCCATGTCTTTTCCAGGTCTAATTTTGCTTGTTGCCTTCCCTCTTTATGTGATGCCTCAAATTTATCACCCCAGGTTTTTAAGAGGAAAGACTCTACGTTAAATACAGAAATCCGGCTTAGGCACAGACTCTGCCTGCAAAGCAGGGGGCAGGCTGGGTACTTAAAAACGGCAGTCCCGGGAGCCAGCACAGCGATGGGGAGTTAGCGCGTGAGTCAGGAGGAGGTGCCTGGGGAAGGACACCCTTTCAGTCTGGCCTCTGAGTGCACAGGTGTCACCTGGGATTGTGACATTTCTCTTGAAGGTAGGTACCCAAAAGAAGTTGACCCAGGCCTTTTGAGCGCTGTGGGCTCTTTCAGTCTCTTCCAGTGACACTGCTCCAATTGGCATACCCAGTGGCATACCGGCGGCTGAAAGTATTACTTGATAACATGTCCTAACTTTGTCATCTGCCACGTGAGTGACGTAACCGTTGGTTTACAGTATCTTCCTCTCACAACATTTCTGTCTTGAGAAGAGCCTGACACTCTTAAGAGATCTGGGTTGAGGTCCTCATCTAAGTGAGGCCGAGTAGAGTTTAAAATGCTGATCAGCCAGATCACAGACAAGTACCCTAGCTCCTAGAACATGGGGGTTAGTACACATTTTAAAGGTATCATCATCTACTAAACTGGTCCCCGTTGGTTAGTAACTAAGAGATCCTAAGGTCTGCTGTGCTGAGTAACCTGGTCTAGGTTCTTGTCATTAGTGTGCCATGGGGGGCTTGATGTGTTACAGACATAACAGCTCTTCTTTTAAAATCACCAAACTCCTCCTGAACTCGGCGGCATTTTGGGGTATGCAAGGAATGCAAGAGCAGGCTGCTGAGAAAGGCAGCGAGTCATTTCAGCAGTCTGAACTTTTTGCTTCACTGCCCTATTTAAAATGGGTGCCAGTGGAGCAATAGATTGGCATCTGATGTTAGAGAAAAACTCCACACTTAAGTGATAAGGTAGCAAAGTGATTTTTGTAAATCTCTGGAATTAATAACTACAGCTATTTGAGAAGAGAAACAGTATCATTCATACTGAAAAATATTCTCTTCCCTCCCACAAGGGAAGCCTGTGTAGGTGTGGAGCTGTAGTCTGGGAAATTAAAAAATGCAAATTAAAAAATGCAAATGTAAAAGAGAGGCATTGCTCGCTGCAGTGCTCTAAGGGCTTTCTTGAATAGCAGCAAATTAAAGAAATGCTATGTAATCAAAGTTTGTATCAAGCCTATGAAAGAAAAGCACCATTATCTCTAAATATAGTGATAGTACTCTCTGCTCCTGATCTTTTACATTGTGTACATATTACCCGTAAATTACAACGATACTGTATTATAGGTTTCAACAAGTCCTTGAAGAAAACACACATTACCTTTTTATATGCCACTTTATTCTGTTGTATTAAAACATTACGATCAGGAAGGAAAGGGTACTTTGGCTACATTTTTTTCAACCCAGTTCATTCATGTTTCTTCACTCCATTTCCCTTTGCTGCTCAGTACCAGTGAGGGCTTCCCAGATGCAGATTTTCACCGCTGATGTTAACACAGTTCAATCACATGAGCTGCACTGATTGTATATAAGTTTAGATAGTAGACATTTTCTGTCTTTCACATCCCATCTCAATTTATCCGTATATAGCCCTCTATGCCTGCTTTTCTCAGCTTCACATCAACTTCATTTGTGGTCCGTTTGCAACATTTCCCACAAAAGGCCAACACAGGCCATCTAGGGAAAAAAAGTTCATATGCATATATTAACGGTTCAGTGTTTCAGATAAGGACAATATATTATGAGAAAGAATGCTTGTAAGGTAGACAGTATGGTGCTGTGTTATCCCTGCCCATACTAAATGAACGTATATCAGAATAATATGTCAAAAATCTCTTCCAAATTCTATATTGATAATTAGAAGCAGAGATTGACCTCCATTACTGTCTGTGTCCCACTGCCTTAAACTGACCTTCCAGACGGCTACTTAAGGACTTCCCAGCATACGGGTACCCTGGGCAATGTCCAAAATGGTTTAACAGCACAGCGAGTCGGCAATGCGGCTGAGAAAAAGGAGAGAAAATCAGGCAAATGGTGCAGCCTAGCAACACCCAGGTAACCTGTTGGTCTCCAAGACAATATATAACTGTTTTGAGAGTGATGAGATTGTTGCCAGTTAAAATGGAAAATAAGCCATGATGGAAACTCATATTTATTTGATTGGTAATTACAAGAAGCCTCACTTCCTCCAGCAGAACCCAAGATATGTGGGGCACGGCCAAGAACAGGGGCACAGCCATAAACCATGTAGCTGGGAATTTCACCAAAGGTAAGTTAATGCCATTTAAATTTTGATTCTCCTGTTCAAAAGAACTTGCGTTGCTTTGTGCTGTGATGATTTAACAAGTTTCATTATTTTTTTGTGATTCTTGGTTATTCCTCTTTGACAGAAAACTCACTGGGGCCAGAGATTTGTATATGACTATCTCTGGGCTCCTGTGGAAAGTAAAATAGAAATGGAAGTTTCCTGGAGCCTTCTTTTCTCAAACGTTGCAGTGGCAGCTTGCAACCACAGAGAGTTGCAGAGCCTGGAAGCTGTGGAAAGTAGAGCAGAGGTAGAATGAGCAGATTTGTATAGAAGCAATACGGGCCTTACACAAACACCTGTGACCAGTGAATTCAGATTCTTTGGGCTGAACATGTGCCTGCAGCCTGAGCTGTACAGAGAATGCAGGTCTGTGGATTTGGCAGATTGTGCAAATGAAGACTTCAGCAGAATCTCTAGGTACTTGAAGAAACTAGGCCAACCATGCCCAGGTAGATAGCCACTGAATAAAATATTTTTTTAGACCCTGATTTTAATTAAAATAAAGCATAACTACCCCATTGTGACACCGCTACAGTTTACAATTCTTTCTTCATTTATTTAATCAGTCAAAGCAGATAAATCAGCAAATAACGCTTGCAAAGTCTCCTAGATTAAGAGATGAAACTCAGATTACCTTCACCAACTATGTTAATAAAACCAGAATTAGCAAAGTTCCCCAAATACCTCTATGGATGAAAAATACTAAAGGGATTTGAAAGCAGCTCTTAACAATAGTTGTAGATAGCATATATTTTAGATTTAATATAGGATATGCTGCTTACTGTTCTTACTCATTAGACAGTGGATATCTGAATAAAATTCAGGCCTGGACTGGGATATCCTACAGTGGAAAACAGGTGGCATTTTCAGGAGGTGTTATCACTGTGATGCAGTGAGGTAAGCAAAGATCCCTCCAGGGCATCTTCTTGCGCTACGTCTTATATTTCAATGACTTTTCCTTTCTCTTGGTCTGTCAAATAGTGAAGGAAAAACAGAACTGCACTTGGGGTGCAAAACACTCACTCTTAGGACTATGAAAGTCACTTACGATGTGACCTTTACTACCTCTTGAGTAACAGGGAGGTGAATTTCTCCAATCCCAAATCGACTACTGCAAAGGAGAGTCATCATCACTGCTTCTTTACGCACATACTGTATCTTAACACACTTCTGTACCTAGTCTAGCTCTGCTTCCAGAGTGGCAGGTTATTAGAAAAGAACTTAAGTGTTTCTATGACCAGTATTCAAAATACTTCATGGTACAACATATGAAATGCAGGTCTACCTCTTTTTTGACATTTTAATACTAAATTGAGATGGTCACTCCAAATTTACGGTCGTCAGTGTCTCTGCAGTGTGCATTTAGCAGCCTTGAAACTCTTCCAAATTGTCTGGCTTTAGCTGCTTAGAAGATTCCATTACTCTCAAATTCAAATACCATCATAAAAGCTGCTGTAACACCAGGGGTCCTGAAAAGGTCTTTGTCCAATTCACCTAACATTATCAAAGTGCTTGTAACTGGACATTTATGTTATATTCCTAACTTTGGTCTATTTTTAATGCAACTGGCATCGGGAAAAGATGGTGAATTTCTCAAGGTATTAAAATAAGCTAATATATCTTTTCTATTGGGTCTTGTTCTTTTCACATTGTCACTCGCTCCTGACAGCTAGAGTCAAGTTCTGCTACCAGTAGTTACTGTTTTTATGGGTGTCAATATTGGCTGTTCTGCAGCCTTTAAAACTGCTGATGAAGTTACTGAAGCCATTGTCATTTCTATGGGGCAACACAAGCAAAACAAGTGGAGGTGTAAGGCTCATCATTTTCAAACCAACTAAATCATACCTTCCTGCCCTGACATCATTGGAATTACCCATCTGTTTCCTGTATTTTAGTGCCTTGTTGATTTGAGGAGTGCCTTGCTCATGCTTCTTACTAAAAAGTGATGTGCTGAAGCACGGCAGCAGGCATCGAAGCAAGCTTGCAGTACCTATTCAGTGAAAGAATTGAAGGACTTTTGCCTCTAAAGCTATTAATCTTGTAACTTCCAAGCACAGAAATCAAATCAATAGCATTTTGGAAAGTAAAATTGCTCAAAAAAGGAGCTGTGGTGGTGTCAGTGGAGAAAAAAACATTTACTGGAAAGCACAGAGAAATGTATGTATGTATATATATGATATGGGGTGGCATGTATCAGAAATGTAACAAATATCTCTAGCAAGAAACAAACAAGGAAATTTTTACAGGGAAATTTTTGTAAAAGCCTGTTTGACCAAGGAAAGGGGAAAACAGATCTAAAACCAGAAGAATCAGGGCTGTAAGAAATAGTAAAATAATCAAATGCAAATAGTAACTAGAGCTGGACTACGGTGCGTAACCTTTTCCTTCAAATGTGGATTGAAATCTTTCCAAATATCAATTAATCCCTAATCTACCATGCATTTTCTAGTTGCTTCCTGTGCATTATTAATGGACTGGTCACCCTGAGATGAAGGTAGGAAGTAAAAGCAATTAAATTCCTCTCCCACCCCTGCAGATACAATTGACCTAGAGGATTCAGCTACAAGTAAAAATGAAAAAGCTCCAAAAAAGAATAAACATGCCCTTCTTGCCTGAGCCAGACTGTGTAGTTTTAAAAGCAGCATGCAAGAGCAACAGCAAGCTCCCTTTATATAAAACATCGCATTCTAAGATCCAGGGCTGATCAAGGAAAAGAGCAGGTGCCCACTCTCTGCTGATTTTTCCTAGTGGTGTTCTGTAACTGAATGAATACTTTCAGCCAGAAAACCAGACACTGTTTCTTTTTTCAGTGTAGAAAAGAAAACCCCATCTGTCTCCTGAGAGGTATTGATCCCATTTGAATTCTAAGAAACAATTCTAACTTCATGTTTTTGTGCAGGGTGATGGTCACAGAATTCAGCAAGGCTTCTGACTGTATGGTATGGTTAACTGGCCTGAGAGGGATACAGTCATCCTAGCCCGCAATTATCATACAGATCAGTCAGCAAGGATAACAAGGAGAGCTCTGTGACTGCTGTTTGCACTCTAATGTGCTTGCTTCCACAATGTTGTAATGCCGAGGTGAAATTCTACCCTTTTTGCTCAGTTCAGCATCATTGGAGATGATATATTAAGGTAAAATAGGCATCTTTCCAAATCACCCCGATTATCTTTCTATTTAAGAAAAGTCTCCTAGCTTAAGGATGATTATGTTACCAAACTCTGGATGTATGAAGAACTAACCAGCAAGGGAAGAAGGAGGAAAACACTGACGGTGGCTTCATAGGACAGGGCGGAAAGGGGAAGGAGTGTGATGCGGTTTTATTAATGCACTGAATGTCTGTGAATGAGGTGCTTGGTTATACCCGTCCTGTTTGTGACTGGAATTATTTTCTCACTATTTGTTCTCTCACTACGTCTTTCTTGGTCTTTTAGGAACACAAAGTCTTTGGGAGCACACTAGCTCAGTTGAGTGGCAGGGACAAGAGAGGGAAGGAAGAAGAAACAATAAAAAACATGAGCTAGACTTCTCTTTGAGCTTGAGATCTAGTGATTTGAGATCTAGCCATTTGGGCTTTCTTATGACGAGAAGTCTCAGAGGCGTGGCAACAGGAACAGAACCAGTTAGAAACAGAACCAGTTGCACTGCGGAGAACCAGATCATAGGTTTTCTTGAACCATTGTTTTGCTGGCGATGATGAAGGTTTTGACATCAACGTATGGTATGCTGAATCTGTGCTGGTCTCAGGTCAGTCTGTCACAAGCAGTGCCTGCCCTTCTGGACGATTCTTTGGTTTGGTTTAGAAATGAGCACCCCCCAGTTTTGTGCAGGAGCCCAAGGTCTGCGTGAAAAGGAATGATTCAAATATGATCATCGTGGGAGGGTAAACTCTAGAAACTTAAAGGTTAGGAGGAGAAAGGTTTTAGGGTGGTCATGGGACTCTGATGCAGAAATTGTCACGGGAGAGAGGAGGAGACTGAAGTCCAAAGCAAAACCACAGAGGAGAAGTGCTGGGGAGGGGTAAAATGAAGGAACAAAGTTTCTGGAAAGCAGCCATCCTAGGGCTTTGTTGAGCTACTGGGTTTCCACATTGTCATATTTATTTCTTTTGTAACAGTTTATAGCTACTAGAAAAAAGACATTTTGAGTAACCAACTTTGGCATATCTTTCCCATTTTCTCATCGCATCTATTTTTTCAGAATAATTTATGATACAAAGGGCAAGTTTTTATGAACAATTTAGTTTCTGCATAAAGACATCATTTACTTGGCCTCATTTCATGGGAATTCATTAGCTCTTTTGGGATATCCAGTAAACGTTGCCATTAAGATACACAGCGAGTGAACCAAATATGGCTCTCCTTGAGATGAAATCCTGATGAAGCCAGGAGAGCTCCATGAACAAAAACGAGAGCTGACTCATGCTAAAAGGGTGAGTTGGGCTCACGATGGAGTACACTTTAGTATGACTGGAATGGGAAACAGGAGCTATTCATTTTGCATTGTAATTAAGAATAGCATTGAAAACAAGGAGTACAGAAAGACAGGCTAATAGCTAAGGCTGAAGCGACCATAACACCACAGGCAGGGTGCAAATTGCTGTTGTCATAAAATACTCAAGCAAAATTATATCAGGTACTAAAAACTATGCTCACATGGCAGCAAGACTAGCATAAAAACTCAGAAAATCCACAGAATATGAGCTTTGGTTGCTTCTGTGCCTTTTAATGAGACCATTGTGCTTGTTCTTCGTGACAGCATAAATTAAGGAGAGACCGTCAACTTTAATTTTGAATTTCCATATGTTTGTCAAACTGAGTTTCTAAAGCAATTTTTTTGCTCTTTTTCTTTTAAAGGACAAAAAAAGATGGAGATCATATTATAATCACTTGCCAAAATTCCTTTTTTTAAACCAAAGCTGTTTAATGTTCAAGAACTCTTTTTATGCATATAAAGTACTATGTTTTACTCTTCTGTGATTTAAAACTGATTTTATTAATATTAGCAAAAATGTCCTTGCAAACAGACTGAACTCTTGTGCTGTAACTCAAATCCCAGCTAATTATGGCTCAGCTGTAAAGTTATAAACCCTTGAAAAACAAGGTTTATAAGAGAAGTATTGACACAGTCTTAACTATAGCCATGTGAATGGAGCCACTGTAATATTGTTTGGAAATAGTGTTCTAAAAGAGAACCTCTTATGAAAAGAGATGCCAGCTGTTCACTTTGGAAACATTTATTTCATTGGCTCATGATAAAATTGGCTGTGGAAGATATTATTCTGAAACACAGTGACTTCTTAATTTCATTACGACCTGAAGTCACTGAGAGAGACATGATGCCTAGGAGCTGTGAAAAAGGATTGTTACTATGTCTTTTGCTTATATTGCTTTTCAAGAAATATCACCTTTTCTTAGAATAATTCAGGCTGGACAGGTCCTCGGAAGGTTGTCTAGTACCTCCTGCTCAAAGCAAGAGAAAATACATGATACACCGTTTTTATTTCAGTTTTGGAACAAAGATTTTATTTTCATTTTTTAAAAAGGAAGCTTAAGAAAGCTTGCTTTTTAAATCTATTTTTTTGCTTTTGGTAATATTTTGCCAGACAAGAGCCTCTTGCATTGGTTTGAGGAGGCAGAAGTCTACAAGCATGGCTAGAACCACCTGCCAACCCCAGCCACACTACACAGTCCAGGATCACACATGAATGGGTGGCTTCAACCACAAGAACCCCAAATCTAAAGAGATAAGTAAGGAAAAAATCAGAGAAACAGAGTGGTATGTGTCCTGTTGACTGGCTCATGGTGATCTGCCATGTAGAGTCTCGCTTCGGAGTCAAAAAGTTTGCTGGGTCTGGAAATGAGATCAAGAACCTGAGAGCGCTGGCAGAGGAGATGCCATAGCTGAAAATATTGCTCCAGTGACATTTTTCTTTAGAGAACTTAAGAGGAAATAGCTGTCTACCCCCAAATAAGATCTGGCATGAGTCTCTTGTACATTAAATGGAGCTTGTTCAACTCACAGCATCCCCTGTCCCAAGATTAAAGGAGAGGTATGGAGTGGTATAACTCTCTATATGTGCCCAGGTACACCTGGGTGTGAAGTCCTGAAACTATATCCTATATATCCTATATTATATTCTATATATCTTATATCCTATTATAGATCATATTTTAATGGTGCAATTCTTTTGGAGATGCAGGGGAGGAAAGCAATTCTGTTTATCTGAGTTATTTCACTTGAACGTACAATGCAGCACTAAGACACAGATCAGCTTGTGTTCATTCCTCATTGCTACATCTTCTTGTCCTTGAATAGTGCTGATGAACTTCTAGTACTGGCCAGTCTCTGCTGCTCTTATTGACTACAGTCTCTATCCTCTGCCATGTCATTGAACTTCCATCACCAATGGCTTCGTTAGCAATTATTGTTTTGGTGAAAAAAAATGCTACACCACATATTATGCAATGACCTGAGGCCATTATGGAACTGAACGTTCCCATAAGGATAATCTACCCACAATATATCAAAGTGCTAAGAAAATATCCTTTGTCTCAGGTCATGTAACCAATGTGGCTGTTAAATGTTTTAAAAGCAGTTATATAACTGGCATTTAAAATGTTTTATTGAAAACCCTTAATGCTACTGTAACTAAAATGACCTTTAGTGGAGTAAAACACATCACACCCTAAAATGGGAATTGATTAAAAATATCAAATGTTATAATGTGCTCATGGCTGTACATGCACCATCCTGTCATACAACCACAGAAGGAGATGCACTAGCTGTGCCTCTAAATGTTATTTTCAGCTTAAACTTACAACCTAGTTACTTCACAAGGAACTACTGTTTTGAACTTTTAAACATTCTTTGTGATATATGACATATGAGCAGACATATGACATATTAGTGGTATTGTCTTATGAACAGGTGGTATCTTTTAAGGCAGATGTTCCCAAACAGAGATCGTTTGATCTAGGGAGTGTTGGCTGATCAGAGGATTCTCACTGGGTTCTCTTCTCTTCCCATGCTGTGATTAGATCTTCCAGAGAAACAAAAAATACATCCATTAATCTGTACTGTCATAGAAGAAACCACAGAATTACACAGAATCGCAGAGTGGTAGGGGTTGGAAGGGCCCTCTGGAGATCATAGAATCATAGAATCATAGAATCATAGAATGGTAGGGATTGGAAGGGACCTCTAGAGATCATCTAGTCCAACCCCCCTGCTAAAGCAGGTTAGCCTAGAGCAGGTTGCACAGGAATGCATCCAGGCGGGTTTTGAATATCTCCAGAGAAGGAGACTCCACAACCTCTCTGGGCAGCCTGTTCCAGTGCTCTGTCACCCTCACAGTAAAGAAGTTCCTCCTCATGTTCAGGTGGAACTTCCTGTGTTCCAGTTTGTGCCCATTGCCCCTTGTCCTGTCGCTGGGCACCACTGAGAAGAGTTTGGCCCTGTCCTCTTGACACCTGCCCTTTAGATATTGATCAGCATTGATGAGATCTGCTCTCAGTCTTCTCCAGGCTAAACAGACCCAGGGCTCTCAGCCTTTCCTCATAAGAGACATGCTCCAGTCCCCTCATCACCTTCGTAGCCCTCTGCTGGACTCTCTCCAGTAGCAACCTGCCCCTCTTGAATTGGGGAGCCCAGAATTGCAAGAAAAGAGAGAGGTGGTTTTATATGCTAATGCAAAGCAAGATAGCATTTTTTCTCTCTTAAGAGATTGCCCTTACTAGAAGCAATTTTAAAAGCCTCACAGAGCAAACTTACATGTTAAAATATATTAAATGTCATGTTAGAAGTCATATACTGCTGATGTCTGGAGTTCTGAAACACGCAACCATCTGAACAGTGAGAGTGGAAATGTTTTTGAACTTGGGATAACTGGCTAGAAGCAGAACTGATACGCAAGTGGGGTGGGTGGAGTTCCCTGAATGACAAGTGAAATGTGATATACTTTTAAAAAAATGGAGAAATGCTCTCTCTGAGACTATCTGGCCCACTGAGAAACATAATCCTTTTCACACTTTCGAGTATTCTGAAGAGAGGTAGGGGGGAAAAAACTACTCCAACCTATGAGAGCAAAAATTACTTACTTACCTGCCTATAGCTCTTTCCTCACAACCCCATGAACACTGATCATTCCAAATGGATTATTATCCTCATTATTTTACAGCTAGGAAGTTGAGTCATATAGGAATAAAGCAAGGTGTCCAAGATCACTGAGAAATCCTGTGATGGAATCAGGAGCTGAACAGAGTCGTTGACACATGCTTTCATCACGTACATATTCTCCCCACCCCAAATTCCACTCCTAGTGCCTATGCAAGTATTTCTCCTATGTTGAACTGATGTGTGCAGGATGGGCAAGACTTCTGCTGTACATTAGATCGTCTGGAGCAGGATTCAGGATCTCAAGGGTGAATTTGTTACCAAAGAAGATGGTAATTTGCTGATAAAGTGAATGCGTTCGTAAGTGAACTGAACAGCTGCGTGACCAAAACAGACATACAGCTTTGAAAAATCCACACAGAAATACTGGAAAAAAGTTTATCAGAGGTGTCAAGGAAATAATGGACAGCTAACAAAGTTTCACGTTAAAAATAATGGACTTGATAACTTCCCCACTTCTGTTAATGCTTTCAGAAAGTCACCTCTACCCCCACAAACTTACAAGATACAGCCATAAGCTTTTAAATACCTTGAGGCAATTCTACTAATTGAACATCCAAGGCGTTAATTTAGCAACAAGTGTGGCAAATAAGGGAGGGTCCTGCAGGCAGGCAAAGCTTTTGAGGCCTACTGGGTGGGGCTTGGGAAAGAAGCTGTGGGTCTGCCACGGTGAGAGAAAGGCTGGATGAGAAGGAAGCAATTCAGAGCACTGGAGGAGCCTGGAACCACAACGAGGGAAGATGGGGAGCATGAGGTAAGAAACCCTAGCAAAACGAGTGTTACCATAGAAGTTGTTTGAGAAATGAAATGATGCTTCAGGTATCAAATTGTTTCTCTGTGGGCTGGCATTTGACTGTGAATACCATAGAGGTTGGGTGAATGAGACAGAGTCGGTTCTGTTATTACTACAGCTGCTATACATAGAAGGGGATTGATCTTTGGAGCCACTGAGTGCCTTAGGAAAATGATTCCAAGTTGCAGGAAGTTAAGAGTCCTGTTAAACACGTTTAAACAAAACCATAGAGAAGGCGCTGGTGTCCAGTGGCAATTGTACAAAACTCTGGAAGTTGAAATCAACCCAGAGCTAGAAGGAGTGAAGTTTGGGGGAGGTTGAAAGTAACCCCAAGTGTGAGGATCATACTGAACAGTCAGATCAGCATTTGTGCTCAGTCAGACCAGGACTTGTCTGCCAGAGCATTTGATTTTGCACAGTGAGAACAATGGAATCACGCATGCAAAAAATGATTCTTTGTGGAGGAGAATGTTGTCTCTTGACCAAAAGGAGAAGGTGGATGTTGGGAGCGTGGACTAAACCAATGCTTAAAATTGATATATGTGAGTAAGAAGAAATAGGAAGAAACAGAGAAATTGAACAGAAAGAAACAATAATATCCCTGAATAAATAGCTCCAAAGTTACTGGATAAAATAGTAGGCGTAATGGTGGTGGCTTCTATATGCTGCTGAGGTGCTGGGCCATGGTTGAGACACCAGTTAGCTTGTAGTACATTACTCATTTTGGTGCTTTGGCGATCATAAATGAGGAGTAACAACAAAACAGGAATAAAACAGGTCTAAGAAATGTCACTATGGAGCTGAGGAACCAGTAGGTTTCCCATGGAACTTCTTCTAAAAGGAAAATGTGAAATAACCCAGAGAACAGTAAATCCTAGTAAATGTTTATACGCTAAACTTCACTCTCTGATGTGCAGTTCAATCCCCTTCCACTACAGGGCCCTAGGGTGGAGCTGGCAATTAATCTACAATTGCTTGGGAGGGAGCAGTTCACAGCTGAAGGGGCTCTGTGGATTATAAATTTAGCAAGCAAAATGGGAAGTCAGAGCACTGATAATAAAGGAAGTGCCAACAGTTAAAGCTGTAATCATCAGAACTCTAGGGCAGATAATCGACACCTATATGGCAATTTTTAATTCAATAAATAAAGCGAACCGAGTTGCCTAACAACGCCATTGAGCTGCGATTACAACTGGCAGCATTATGTAACTCTGACAACCAGACGAAGCGGAAAAAAAAAAGAGAGAAAGAGAAGTGCACATATATTTCCAGTCTTAGTTACTGAAGGAGTCTGGGGGATGGAGCCCCATATTTGAAAGCTGCAGAGACAGCATACTACAGTCCATTTCAGATACTCCTCGTCAACACCCCAGGGATTTGCACACACAAAAAATCAGCACAAGACAAAGGCGCTTCTTTTTTCCCCTACCATGAAAGTGGCATCAGAACCATATTCTTTCTATTCTTTAAATAATGCAGTCCAAGTACACTTAAAGAACCTGGAGGCATGGCCAGCCTCGGCTCTAGCCACCGGTGTGGAATTTTGCATTGCAATGTTCACATGCTCAGATTTACCATAGCAACCTCCACATCACATTTAATACACAGAGACATCCCTCCTCTTGCCTGTTTAAAGAGCCCTTGTTAAGTGGTTTTGCTGTATTTTAGATGCCAAGATGTCGGTAAGATTGATGGAAGGGTGCACAATCAAACTTGCAAGGAGAGCCTAGCATCTAGCTCATTATATAAGAGAATTAGCAAGGCAGTTCTTTTGACATGACAGTCCATTATGGCGGCTGTCAATCATACCTTAGCATATGCTTTTTTGGTCCTCTTCAGTGATTTTTTAAAAAAAAAAAAAGTTGTTCCGTTCCTGTTCATCAATAAGGCAGAGTGTAAATGCTTTGTGTGTGCGCACAGTAGCTGTTACAGATCTAGATGGGCAGTGCTTTCTCCACAATAATTGCTGGGTGAACATATTATGCATGCATGTGTAATCCTTACTCGTGTGGCTCTTTGTCCCAATTGTATGTGCAGAGAGGCTTGAATCTGCTATTGCTTCTCATCCATCTCATAGTTTTGGTCCTCTCATATGAGATACTGGTGCTTAGATGTTTTGGTGCAGAAAGTCAAGGTTTACTGCCTGAGGAAAATCCATCTAGAAGGGCAGTTATATTTATTCATTCCCCCTTCAGCAGAGGGAAGAAAAACTTGCACTGAGAGTTGTCTTAACGTGACAGCGATACCAGAGTAATATCTGTGCCTCTACCACTTTTCATAAAAATACTTCCATATAACAAACAGAGCTTAATGAACTAAGACTGGAAGATGGTTCAGTGTTGTAGTAGTTAGTAAGTGGGGAAATAGAGGTGCAGGGAATCTCAAGTTTCTGACTCTAGTTTGATATGCTTCCTGAAGTCTTCTACAACTGAACCATCTCCCTATTAGAAAGGAATTGAAATGGAAAGGAAACAACTTCTGAGAAATGTTCTTACGGAGATGAAAAGAGCCTCCGAGAGGGGGGAAGAGGAACTAGAAGGACAGATTGCCTCTGAAAAATAAAGAAGTTCATCTGTAAAGCCGCATCTTGAGTGGTGTGCTCATTTGAGAGAGATGGTAACTGGCAGTAATGCATACCAGGGAGCCTGGGAAGTTAACACATATCAAACAAAAGTGCATTTGCAAACATAGAATATGTATTGAGGTAGAATTATCTGATAGTGTTGTTTTTAAGAAAAAAAAATCCTCTACCTTACAAGGCAACTCTCGTAAATTGTAGCTATATCTGCACTTGATTCACACATGTATATCAAGCAGTACAGTTGAGCCTAGATGCACACGTTGCCAGATACAGTTTTGGTTCATTTATAGTAACTTGGAAAAAGAAGCTTCATTGTTGCACATCTGTCTTTCTGCCCCTCATTTCTTAGTGTGTCTCTCTCTTCTGCCCATGTAAAACTAGAGTCTTCTGGGACAACATGAAAAATAACTACTAACACAAAGCTGCGCCAATGGGAACGAGGCAGCACATCTACCCTAGTAAAGATGAATTTCCGGAAGGAGGTTAGCTCGCTGGGAAAAACAACGTTCAACACAGTGAAATGTTTTATCCTGGTTATCACTTTTATTAGGATGAGTAGAAAAGTGGGATTGCGCCTCAAGAGCACAGTGAGAAAGTAAATGTTTGGGAAGGTTTCTTCCTAAAGTAAATGTTTTCTGAAAAGTTCTTTAAAATGTTCTCCAGTTTGTCTCCTCTTACTTTATCTGGAAAGGACTGATGTGTGACTGTTTAAATAATCTGCTCATTAGCCTTGAGATAATTTATATGTATTGCTTGTTTTTATGCTGTTACTTATAATTCTAGATAGGACTGGGGCATCCTTGTATATATACCCACCGTATAAATACAGATAAATTACACCCTCTGCCCCAAGGATCATACAGACTAAGGCTTCTGTCCTGGAAATCACTGACTGAGGCAAATACCCTTGCTCACGTACATTGGTAATGATTTCAAGGGGGTCCTCCAGAGCCAAGGCTCAAGAGTCCTTCCAGAAGAACAGGTCTTGGACAACTGGTATTATACACATTGGCCTTAGTCTTTCTGCACAAATGGATCGACCATCATTGACTTCATTGGTGCTGCTCAGATGTGCAGTGGTGTGCAGGTGTCTGCTTCTGACCTTTCTAACATTCTTTTCCATTAAAAATAAATAAATGATGCCCTGAAATACTGAACAGGAGTCCATTCACATTATTCTAGCTGACTGCAGGTTAGATTTTTTCCCCTCCATGCTGTCATTTGAAATTCCTTAAATAAATACTATTCTGGGTTTTTTTGGTGGGGAGAGGGGAAGAAGGAAATACATATATACAACCTGTTAAACAACTTTAAGGATGCTTCATTCTACTATTTCATCCTGAACCAGCCATGTGGTGACTCTTCTCCTGATCTGGTCTGCAACGAAATCAATGGGAAGTGTTCTATTAAATTCATTTGGCTTCAGATCAGATGCTGCCATTGAAAACCGTAATAGAAGCAGCCTGGTCTTTGTGATAGCTACCATAATGGCACAGTGTGGTCCCAATCCTGCAGTCTTACTCTGGGAAAATCCCTGTTGACTTCAATGAGAGCTCTCCTTAACTAAAGATTTCACAATCAGGTAATGAGAAGCAATGAGCATACGCTGCCCTCTCTATTAGATCCTGTAGTCAGACTACTTCTGATAGGCTTCTATAAAGTGATTTTCTATGGCAATCTGCTTGCAGCAGCACCTGCTCTGTTAGTCTCTCAATTCTTCACTTAACAAAACAGTTTGACACCGCAGGTGAAAGATTCTGAAATGTTTTAATTAACTAGCTTGAGCACCATTTGATTTCTGTCTCCCTAGATGTTTCAGAAATTCTAAACTGCTTGGTTCCATGACTGCCATCAAGCAAGATTTGAATGTATGAAATAGGCTTCTGTAAGAGGAAAAGATGATGAATTTATATCGGAAAGTTTGTATCAGGCCACTGTAAACAGTGTGTTTACGCAGCTCGTTATCACTGGGAGATTAGACCGGCAGCATTTCTCAGGTTGCAAGAATAGTTCTAGAAATCATGGGCCAAATCTTGTAGTCAAAACTTCTATTGATCTCAGGACTTTTGGTCTGGGCCTCATCTTGAGTTTTAGGGAATGAAATAAAAGATCAATGGGAAGAGCAAAAAAAAACCCTCCCTGGGGGTTTTTCAACCATTCATTTTTCAGGTAATACAAGAATATGCATTTCAGTGGGCTGAAATTGTACAGAAGCACTCGGAGCTCTCA
This sequence comes from Steatornis caripensis, assembly GCA_013398225.1. Classification (NCBI taxonomy): domain Eukaryota; kingdom Metazoa; phylum Chordata; class Aves; order Caprimulgiformes; family Steatornithidae; genus Steatornis; species Steatornis caripensis. The sequence goes on along the minus strand of VZSC01012822.1, from coordinate 679,045 downwards.
GTCATAAAAGAAGCTCTTGGTCATACAAAGAAATAATTACTGAAATGTTCTGGCCATATTAGCATAGCTCGGCTCAGTAGGTCAACGCCGTGCACCTACTACCGCACAAAGAGGGATCAAAGAAAGGCAATAAAACGCAGCGCTGGCAATCTTTCCGAGACAGCCCACACCACGGGCTGTCACACCCTTCCCCGGCTGTTCCCTGTGGAGTGGAAGAGCTGGAGATAAGGGCTTGTCATCTGAATGCAAAGAAATAGGTTCCTCTCAAAGGGCTCAAAATGGACCTCTGTTTAGCAGGGGCAGGAGTAGCTAGTAGCTTGGAGAAGACTGGTTTGTTTGCATGTATCAGCCTCAGAGTTGCTTGCTTACAGGATCTGATACCAGGCTTCTGAAAAAATATGAAAAGTAGGCATGTGCAAGGAGGGAAAGCCATGGGATGTCTGTCATGGCCAGCGGGAAACTTTTTTTTAGTCCTGCCAAAATGGTGAAAATATAACTTTAGTAAAAAGATGAAAGCTGAAATTCTCCTGTAATAACTTGCCTCTACAATCTGAAACATCACAACGCCTATAAAGGGATGAAAGCATAACAATCTTACCGGTACAGCAGCAAAGCCACAGCGTACATATGTGGAATTCAAGATTTGAACATGACTTAGTCTATATGGAATGAGCTTTAAATGCTCTAAACATGGTAAGAAATACCAGTTACCAACAAATCTTTAATAATCATTAAAGTGCTGCTGGGGAAAAAAAAAAAAGGGGGTCTTTTCTTTTCTTTTTATTAAAATCTGGGATTATGATACAGCTATCTTCGCAGAATTATGCATATTATTGTTCTGAAATCTTAATCTGTAGGTTTTGTCCCCTCAGATTAAGCATAGTAAGCTAAGTGAAGTGTTCTGTGCCCCATTGTGTCTTTTCATAGTTTCTGAAGAGAAGCCAATTTAAATAGTTAAAATCCATTTACGGGTAACGTTCCTCACAAACACTGCACCACTGAGACTGTTTGTCTTTCTGAACTTGTGCTAGTGCTCACTGCATTAGCAGTTTAATCAGATTTGTTAATGAATAATGTTTCGCTTGCAAAGTATATCTTATGTGCATTAAGCTCTTAATTGTGGACTTGCCACAAGCCCTGGACAAAAGGCAGCGCACACTGAAGACGCTGGGGAATCCAGATCCCAGCTGGGTTCCTGCTCCCCCTTGCTCCTTGGTGTAATTCCCACTGGCTGTGTACCAGACCCTGGGTCAGGCCAGTCTGCCTAGGCTGAGCTCTACTGGGTGCTCTGAGCAGGGGAGGCCCATCGCTTGCCTGTTTCCCTCTAGTCCTGGGTGGGCCTGGGAGTAGCAGGGGCAAAAAAAGATTATTTTTCTGGTGTGGGATTTTTTTGTTTGGGGTGGGGGTCGGGGTTTTTTTGGTGACCTGAAAAAGGGAGGGTGCAGCGATGTTGACTCTTGGAAGTAGTAATTTAACCCTACAGAGCAGTCCCTATATTGCTGATTACTGATGTGTTTTTCCCTAGTGGTACCTTTGCTCTGGCCTTGGAGTTTTACTTTCACTCTTTAGCTTAGTATTATAAGAAATTAACCAAAAAAAGGAAGTTTGACGTAGGTCTTCAGTTAACGTATTCAGTCTTGAGCTGTTCTAGCCTGTTGTTTCTTAATGCCCGGTCCTTATTTTCATCTTGAAGTTTCCTTCGTGTCTTTTTTCTTGAGTGGATCTAATTTTTTAGTCAAATACATTTACAATTGGGCACCGCAATTCTACAAACAGGGCAGTCTTTTCTACTAAAGCATTGTGACTAACAATAAATCACAGTATTGTGTATGAAACTAGTCATTTAATTGCAACGTGGAACAGTGGGACAGAAGTAGGAAGTGAGGTTTTATTTCTCTTTGAAGTTAAACACTCCGTTTCTCATTTTCTTATCGTGTTTTCAGTTTCATATGCCTTTGAAATACAGCGATTATATAAAACACTGGTTTGAACTATGTCATAAGAAAACTGTGTGCCAAATTTTTTTAAGGCCTGGAAGTACATATAGATGTAAGTTCTTTCACTGCATACCTGGTTTTGTGGGTTTTTTGGAATACAAGGTAGAATACTGATTCAGAGTTAGACCTTGTTTAAGGACATAATGATATCTAGAATTTATCAAGTAGGAAATCATGTCCTGAATCCAGGTATTAGCAGTCAATTCTTTCCTCAATTTGGTTGGCAAAACACTTCTGCAATGATTTTAATAAAACCATTTTCCTCTACAGTGATTTCACTTTTTTCCCAGGGAAGACCAGTATGGTCCCAGGTTGGATTCTCTATAGTGCCTTCCTTAAGCCATCTTCTTCAATACTGTGAATCGTAACTTTTGTTGAGTCATTTTGAAATTTGTCTGACTTCAAGGAAACAGCAGAGACGTGCCTCAGTGGGGTGGTCTGACAGGCTGTGTCTGCTTCTTGCCTTTGCTGCTGGTCTTTGACCCAGGCACCTGAGGAACCCATGGGCTGTGCTCACGCCAGGGCACAGCTGGGCTGAGAGTGGGCAGCCGTGAACTGCCCAGTAACCTGAGCTTGGTGTTCACTGGCCCTTGCCTCAGGTGACACCTCAAGCAGCTCAGCTGTAAGCAGAGATGAAGCAGTATGCGTGTGGGGGACCGCTCCTGAAAGCCCACACAGATCTCTGTCACTGGGACACTTCCCCTCGGCTCCTTTCTTCTCTGTTGCCCTGTTCCCCACCAGTAGTGGAGCTGTTGGCTCCCAGCCACCGAGCACTTTGTGGGAGACAGCAGCTAATGGTCCTCTGCTCCCCGAATGTGATCCGAAACTGTCTACACACGTCTTCCTCCAGCTGGCTCCGGAGGCAGCGGTCTCAGGTGAAAGGTGGTGCTGACAGCTGGGACTCCTGGCAACAGCACGAGGTACTTACTCAGGCAGGCTCCGTGTTATGTGTTCCCCTCCGCCTGCATTCACTCACTTCATCCTGCCCTTTCCCAGCTGATACTGGGAATTACCCTGCTCAAGTGGTGCTAATTCAGGCTGGCTGGCATGCTAGCCTGGGTCTGTGAAACTCTCCTGGGGTTTTTCCTCTTTTTAAAAAAACCTAACTAAATAAATTACTTTGGGCCCTCCTGCAATGATTTCACAGGTCTGGATTAGCGAGTGGCACGGCAGGAATGCGGCACCGCGGTGGCACAGCTGCTTCCAGGCAGGGCTGGAGCTCGGGGCCCTCCTCCCACGAGGCTCCACCACAGAGCACCAGGCCCAGCTGGCAGGGGCAGCCCCCGGCGTGTCCCCATGGCAGAGGTGAAGAGCAGCGCTTGCTTGTGCAATCGGGCCCTCTCCGCCATGGGCGCCTGGGGCTGACACTTTAACAATGTGCGCAGTGAGCGAGGCAGGGCGCAGGGCCAGCACAGGCAGGGTCAAACGCACGCTGCGGACGTCACCATTACTGACCGCTCTTCTGCTAGCATCGAGTTCCTTCCTGGTTTTATTTATTCCGTGTGGTGAGCACCAGCTGAATGATCCGTTTTATCCCTAGCAGGATACTAGGGCACACCCAGTGAGGAAAGTTCATCGTGGCTCCAGCCAAGGTGGGAGTCTCTGCGGGGTTACTGTCAACAGTAGCAAGTGGGGATCATTTGAGCGGCAAAATATGAGAAGGAAAACTTAAAGAAGGAGGCAGAGCCAAACCTGTCAGCTCTTTCCAAAGCAGAGCTCGGTAAAACTGCTGTTTATTGGGTTGCACTGGCTACTATAGCCCCTTTTTCCTAGTGAAAAGGCACAAAGAAAGCAGATTGTGACTGAAAACCTGAGCTTTCTGTTTGCCACTCTGACTCTGTATTTTGGCTGTCAGAAGGATGGAAATTGTTGAAATTAATGTATATGTGATTGTGATTACTTTCATTGTGTGTACTTCTCTGATGTTTACGTAAGGGTGGCACGCCCCAGTATCTCCCACTGAATTCTGAAGCCAATTTCCTTTTGTTTTGAGATTTCTATGCAAGTTTATCTGGCTGCTCTTCCTAGTCGCTGCAAGGCTTTTATTTAGCACCCATCACTGTGTCAGTTTCTTTTTATCTTCCCCCTTCCAAATACACTTTATACTTGGGAGGTTGCTGAGCACCCCCACCCCAAGAAGTGTCCCAGCTTGCCCTTCACATGATTCCTCTGCAGGCCCCGTGGCAGAAGAGAATATTTGAAAATGTTGCGAAGCTGACACCATTTTCTGCAAGCTTCCCTCATAAATCCAGCAGACTTGGAGGAAGTAATTGCTCCATCTTTGGCTGAAGATAACTTCTGACACCATGTAATGTTTCACAAATACTCAAGAGGCAGGTTTTTCAGGAGAGAAGGCACACTACCTATTATTAAGTGCATGAGCAGTCAGCTCTCTCTAATTCTACTTTGGCATGCAGAAACTTCTGAAGTTTTACTTCAGTAGAACCAGGATTTCACCTTTTTGTAGACGCAGGACGCTCTCAGCAGCACAGTCACATCCACACCAAAATTATATGATTTCATTTCTTAGTCATGTTCCTACTTGCAACTAGATACCTCATTCCTAATACTGCTTGGGTAGCTCTGGTATCTTTTTATGTACAGTCCTATTTCCTTTCTGGACACAGTACTGACTGACATAGAACTGGGTGCCAAGCCATGGTGCCAAGGTATGAAGTGCGTATGAAGAGCAGACTAGCTCATCAGCACAGCGACTAGTACTACAGCCAAGAGCCTGTGTATAGATTACATTTTTGTGTGGACTGAACTATGCTATAAACACACAAGAGAGAAAAATCCCAAGTCAATGAGAATACTGTTACATAAATAAAGTCATATTTATTTCTTTGGCTCAAGAAAATGTGACTAAAACATGGAGGGAGATCAAAGAGGCAAAAAAAACCCTAAATAAAACAGTAATAATTGGTTAGCCCAGCTTCCCCCTTATAAACTGGTCAAAGGGGACGGAGCACAACAAGTTCTTAAGCCCTTCAGCAATCACAATTGAAATAACTAGCTGCAGAGTACACAAGAGGGGTGGCTATTCTTAGCTGTGTCCTAACTAACATAGACAAGTTGGCTAAAGGTGTAGCTATAGCTGAACCACCAAGCAGCAGTGAGTGGTAATGTATTTTGTTTGAAAATGAAGCTTCCTCCCTCGTTAAGAACATATGGAAATATTTGAGGAAAAACTGATTTTTAGAATACTTTAGGAAATGGGCAAATTAGATCTAACAGAGTAGTGATATGTAAAATAATGAATGTAAACCAAAAGGTGCATCAGACACCTTTCGTCACAACAAAGTCAAAAGCCATGTAAGATATGGAAAGATACTTTTCTTTCAAGCTATGGAATTTTTTTAATTTTCTGGCACTCTGTTCCCAGTCACAGGAGTGGGAGCCTCTCCTCCATCTGCCTGCAGTGCTGGGTCTTGCTTGTGCAAGACTTTACCGGTGAGTAAAGTTGCTCAGACTTCATACTCAGAAAGTATTCTTTTTCAGCCCATGTGTAATGGGTGGATCAAAATATTGAGACCTTACTAGTATTCAAGAAAGGACAACTCAATGCTCAGAAACAGGTCATGAGCTTATCTACAGTGATATTAACTAGGATAAAAATCTTAAGAGAATTAAATGCTTATGATTCACAGCGTATGTACTAACTGATGAGACTTAAGGAAATATTTCCCTTTAGGGCAGGCTTTCCCATGATCAACCATTACAGGCACGCTTCCTCTGGTCCACGATACCAGACTACAGGGACAGCTAGAGTGATCCAGGATGGCAGTTCCCATCTTGCTGCAAGGTGAAGGCTGTGGCCAACAATCCCTGTTCTCTCAGAGCCATACCTACTGCTAATGTGGAGTCCATTTGGGGGTTTCATCAGGCAATAGGGGTTTTTCCACTTATTTCTTTTTCCCCATTTTAAGCTTCTGCCCAGGTAACCTCATTGAAAAACTTTCAGAATTACGGTGTGGATTGATTGCTGATCTGATGTTACACCCAATTAGCCACTGACTTGTGTAAGCAAGGAATGTTTGCATATGTGTGTGTTGCTATTAAAGACCAGGTGATGGGCTATGCAGAATATAATTTCAAGAGGAGTTCCCAGCTAGCCTGAAAAAGAAAAAAATCTTATCTTGGCTGTATTGGGAAATTACTTGGTGTGGTCTACTTTGGGCAGGGTCTTGCTTCTGTAGTAGTCACCGGCCTTACTTCAAGACCAGCAGAGACTGCTGGTGGGACTGGCAGGAAAGCAGATGTGATTTTGAACAAGTATGGTCCTGTTACATCAGCAGTGAAACCTGTTATCTCCTGCCACAGAAGAGGGGTGCTGTGAGGCTGCCGCTTCTATGCTGTGAAATAAATCTGTGGATACATTTGCAGGAAAACGTTGGGTTGTCTGAGCTAAGCAAGTAGCGGGGGATCAGCAGCTGGCGCGGGTGCCTACATCTTGCACATCTAAGGAGCAGCATCGTACACTGATTGAAACAGCTCAACATCCACAGCAGTAACATGATCCAAAACAAGCCTCCTATACCATGAGGGCATTAAAAGTTGAAGTCAACTCCCTTTTCTGTTGACAGAGCTTTATGATCCTCTCACTTGAAATACTGAAGTCTGCAGTTAAAACGGAAATATGTTTAAGAAGTATACTTTTGTCTGTATTTTCCTTGGCTAGAGGCTGAAGTGAGTACAGTGTGCAAGTGTGATGCAATGAAAGAGGCTTCAAGAAAGAAAAGAGCATTAGATGTGTATGTTATAGATGTAAATATCACTAGCAGAGCTGTGCTGCAGAATAAATTGGAAGGTTTATAATGGGTTTCTGTCAAGAGGTTGCATAATGGTTAGAAAGGCGATACATGGTTCAAATTCACAGTTCAAGTCTAGAAATGCAGCAGATGGAAAAGTATTGATTTATATTAGTGACAGTAGAAAAATAAAGGAAATAATTGAGCTACTGCAGCTAGTTTCATGTTAAAAGAACAGTGTTCACGTTCCAGTTGCTTGCTGCTACTGGGTGTCAGGGTGACTACAGTAGAGATGCCTGTATTTCAACCACTGGTTTGCATCTTTGAGGGCCAAATAATTTAATTTTAATGGCTATCAGCACTTAATTTAATGGCATTACTCTGTATTCAGCTAGTGCAACTGGAAGCAGAATTTTGCCTAAATAGGAAACGAAACAAACAAACAAAATTTGTATTTTTACCAGATTCTCTCTAGTAGCACAATTCTACTCAGCACTGGAGAATGAGGAAGATGTCAAAAATGCAACTATCACCTCCTATATGCTGATTGGTCTATGCTGACTGACCCTGGATGACTTAAAAATGACCATGAGATTACTCCAGTCTATACTACTGAATGGTGTTTACATGAAATGGAGAATCCCTGGAGCAGAGCATCCCAAGCACTCCTTTGCTCTCCATTTAAATCCTTAATGAGATTGGAAAGGCACAGAACTAATTTCCACTTGGTTTTATCCCTATACTGAGGGAGTTTCTTTCTGGTCACTTAAAGCAACTTGTGTTCCTTTCTGCCACTTGTGCAGGATCTGGCTTTCTAACAGGATTTGTAAGTCACCTGTGTGGGGGCTGCATCTAGAGGCAATGGTTTCGGAGAGTCCCCAGTGGGTCCGAGTCACCCAGATGGGTACCCTTCTGCCCAGGCAGCCCGACTCGTTCCTGCAAAATCAGGAGGGACGATGGTGGGTTGCTGGGTCCCCCTTGACATGATCTAGCAAGATGGTGGCCTCCTGCTCTCCCTGCTCCTGTTCTTTCAGTTCATTTCTCGCCTATCTTTTCTGAGCAGAAACGCTGAGCTGAAGCAGGCCGGGTTCCAGTTTAGTTGTGTCTCACACGGGATATTGCGCTGTCCTCTGCTTCTCAGAGTTTGGACAGAACTCGTCTCGCTTAAATGCGGCTTCTCTTGCGAGTGTGGCTGCCTGGGGAGGGGTGGCTGAATGTAAGTCCTGAGATAACTTAGTCCTAGGCCAATAAAGGTTCTGTAAATCAGGATTAAGACTTTAAATCTGATCCAAAAATTATTCGGGAGCCAACTAAGGATGTGAATCATGTTTTGTAAAGCTATGTATTTTCATCAGCCTTCTTTACACACTTAACCAATAAGGTACTGACTCCTCTAGCTGGATTTATGCTGCAGTGAGGTGGCTTTCTGGCAGAAGTAGCCACAAGTCCACGTTGGCAAAGTGAGGCCTGAAGCACCTTGCTTGTATTCCTCGGGAAAGGTCAGGTGTGCCCAGTCCTGGGGTGCTGCTGACAGGTGTGCAGCTGCTGCGTTCTGCCATTTTTGACCAGTCTGCCTGCCCTCGTAAGTGACAAAGCAAAGCAATGAAGATGAGTGGGATTTCTGGGGAGACCTAGGCTTCTTCCTAAAGGAGCACTAATATCGGCTGCTGCAAGAGCAGATGGGATTTGTAGGAACCGCAAGCTCCATCTAGTCACAGTAGACGATGAGCCCAAGATCCAGGGCACGGCTGAATGCAATGGCTAGCCCAGCACTGTCGGCTCGAAGTGAAGAACAAGCGGGTCGGAGCAGCAAGACTACAAAACAGACAGTAAAGGCTGCTCTCTCTAGAAAATGGCAGAAAACACTGTTGAAATATACCTGTAGTAGAACCAAAAGTCTTCTAAATATGACTGGCTATCCTTTGAACGGCCTTATTTTACCTTCTAAGTTGCCTACAGTTGTGGCTGCACTGAACAAATCAGCTCGCTGACTGCAGCGTACAACCTTTTACTTAGTGGGTGGAGCTGGCACAGCAGCATTTGTAACCTCAGAAGCTTGAATAACCCAGTTTCTAAAATGATCGTACTCGCCAGCCTATGCAAAGAACATATAATTAGAGCAGCCTTGACTATTTCTGTTGAAACAGCTCTTGCAGCTTCTTGTTAGTTCTGATAACAGGAATGTTGCTGCTTCTGCACTAATTGCTCTAACAATTTTCTGAGGGCTCAATCCTGCAGTTAGTACATATAGTTCCTGCTGAGCATGCTGCTCTTAAAACTAAGGGACTGTCAGCCCTGGCAAGAACAGGGAGCAGTGCTGGCTGATGTGCTGCAGGTTTTTCTTGCGTTAGAGGTAGAAAAGACATTATCACTTGTTACTGATACACTTCTTCACTGTAATCTGCTCAGATAAACGTGTTTGCTTCCATCAGGATCTCCACAGCTAACTTCTATCAATGTTCATGAGCTCAGCTGTGACTTTCAGGAGCAGACTTTCTGTACTGTGAAAAAATAAGCCCCCTTGGGTAAACGCTGAGTTCATCTGAGAGGGCATCGCTTGGCTGATTAACTCACTACTTCATTAGGGAAGAAGATGCTAAAGCTACCTTAACTCCCTATTGCCTTTGACACGTTTACCATTCTCCAAGATGGGAAAGCTTACGCCTTGTTTTGGCTGTGATTCTCAATTACCACTTGGTATTTCCACTTCTGGAGCACCAGGGCATAGTTTGCCTCTCCATGGCATAAATTCCTAGAACTGCTCAGCCTCAGATGAGGCCACATTTCCAAGTGAGCTTGTTTTCTCAGCTGTATCATCTTGCCACTGCAATCTCAAACTATAGCTGTGCATGCACAGAAGACAAGATCAACTACATATCCTGAAATGCCTTGGATCATCAGAACTTTCCGCACAAAAGGCAAAGCTTCCCTTTTAGAGCCTCGGCTGATGTTGGTGGGGTCAGGCTAATGCGTTAGCCAGCCAGGATCTTGCCGATGTAACATAGGTTAGAGTGCTGTATTTGAAATACTTTAACACAAATTTATCAGTCGCTGCCTCTGGGGAGTTTGCCTGATATGTTGTAATCATCTGGATATTTTAACAGAGTTTCAGTAGACTTGCGTCAAAATCATTTTGCCATCATCTTGACATAGTAATGTAGTCTCCGGTGACTGCAGTGACATTATTTTGCCATCATCTTGATATCATCTATGACAGCATAGTGGTCCCCATGCTCTGGCATTGCTGAGTGCTTTGCCTCATTATATTATTTTCATAAGCTTGCTCTGAAATTAGTGCAAAATAGCTGTGGTTTTCATAGCAAGTTACATGCATAGGGGGAGTTCCCTGAAATCAGAAAAGATATTTCAAGTATACTGATCTGCTATTTTAAGAACGCTCCAGATTTTTAACTTTTTTCCTTTAAATGACCAAAATGTTTAATTCATATAAAACTGCTGGAAAAATGTTCACTTAGGAGGTAAATGATGTTTTACTCAGAGTTTGGCACGAGTACTGAAAACTGGTTCCAAATTATGCTTTGTTCAATTCTCCATCGTTAAAAGCAACATAAACTTACTTAATCTTTTTGGGGTGTACACTGGAGGAAACATTGCTTATTGCAGCTTGAAATAGCCACAGTATTCCTGTGTTTGTGATCCAACGACTCCTGTGTTTGAGATCCAGCTTATTTTGAATAAGCTTAGTCCTTGGCTATATTGGATTAAGTCTTGATCACAAACATATCCCAAATATCTTCATAGGCAGATAATTTCAGAAATGGATAGTCTTGTTGAATTGTCTTGGATAGGAAAAAGCTTGAGTTTGGGCTTTGCCTGGCCAGGTTTAGCTAAAACCCTCTTAAACTCGGCCATTTTCTGTGGTTAAAAGACAAACAGCTTCTTCAGTGGGTTCATGCAAGTGAACTTCAAACTTGTTCATGCAAGTATGGAGTATGCAAGCAAGTGCTTGGAGAATCCAATAGCACAAGAGACAGATGTAAAGATGCCCACTGACTTGAATGGCTTTAAAATGGTTTCTGTAGCTTTACATCAGGCCTTTAGAGAGCTTCTACTTGTTAATATTCGTCGAAATAAGAGGAAGTTTTAAGCTTGGTGCATCAGTCAGTGCACAACGGTCAGCCTCTGGCAATCCTGCAAGTGTCAGAGTTTGAAACTTGAGTAAGGAAAATGCTGTCTGCGGCATTTCAGCTCCCTGTAAACGCTAGGAATGAGGAGGTACGACACTGACATAACTGGAGAGCCAGCTGACACAGGACCTGATGCTAAATAGCCGTTCATATTTTGCAACCTTTCTGTAAATTGCTGCGGGTCCCTGCTTCTCAACACCCTCCCTTGGCATTCTCATGTCTCTATTCCACTGGCCATTTTTTCACCTTTTTAGTTAATAGCATTTTCTAAAGAAAACAGCAGTTAAAAATAGGTATCCAATGAAGGCAGTAATCCTTTATTTTTTCATGCCTTCTTAGGAGGCCATCAGATTATAAACATGAAGTTGAAAAAAAAAATGAGTTTGATTATTTCTCAATCAGGGCACAAAATAGCTGGAGTTTCTTGTTTTGCTATTGATGTTACCCTTTTCAAAAGTACACACATAGTAGGAGTTTTAAAGTACGTTGTCTCACATTCCAGTACTGATCCTTGCAGTATTGTCTCTTGCCTGGCTGCCCTTACATTTCTCTTCAATTACAGCTCCCTCAAAAGCTGTATAGAAAAAGATGCAAAAGAATAATACAGGCCATTATTTTAGGCTTTCAGCGGTGATAGACTCCACTACAGCAGACATTCAAATAACGACTGAACTATCACTTCCTTCAGAAGCTGTTCTAACAAAACACCACCAACAAAATTCATCGAGTTGGTTAATGTTGAATTGTGACAAGTTATAGGATTATATAGAATCACTTTTTGTTCAAAACTAGAATTCCCTCATGGTTCTGTTAGCTATATTAAATCTTCATTAGTCCAAAAATGAGGCTGAAATCGGGCCATTCATACACTGGCATCTGCTGAGCTTGCAGATGAATAAAACTTTGTGCTTCTCCCCTACATTCAGTGGGTTGGCAAACAAATAATTATTTTCTGTTTCTATTTTGTTCGTACAAAGCCACCAAATCTTGGTGCAAATACATGCAATAGTAAATCTCCCATTGTCTCTAGCCAGAGCCACGTCTGGGTCCATCTATACGCGAGTTGTTAAGTCTGTCCCGAAAAAAAGCTGCCCAGTAACCCTGTTAGGATGCCAACAATCATAAGTGTGGTCTGTTTTATGGGGCACGCTGGAAAGCTACTTGTGCTAGGGAGAAAGTTACTGACAGAAGCAGCCGCTGTCCCCAGGATGAGAAAGCAGGCACGTCCATTAGCAATTCCTTTGTCAGTAGAAGGAGCAGCTTATCTTTGTAAGGCGGCCAAGGGAAGTCCCAGTTACTGTCAGGAACACAGGCGAGAGCTACTCCTGTAAGCTGACTGGGAGGAGAAAGCAAATGGGGAGCAGGTTGCTGGGACTCTTCTGTAGGAAGTGAGAGGGGAGTTTGATGAAATGAAAATAGGGCCAGTGTCAAAATGAGGATGTTTAATTAAGAGGCAGCAGCAGCAACAGTGGAGTGAGCAGGGGCAGAAGAAATGGGACAGGAGATCACACAAGATGATAAGGGAATTGTGGGGGAAAGTGGCAAAGTCGAAAAGCTCAAGGGTCATCTACTTCTCTTTTTTTGACAAGGAGAAACGTTACTTCTGGAAGAGAATGTGCAATACTTCAGCAGTCGTGCTGGTAGGAGGTAGGGAGCTGCAGGAGGAAAGTCTGAGAGGGTTTGCACCCTGGGAAAAGGGACGTGGCTGTTGGAGGGGAGGAGGGGCGTTGCGTGAGGAACACTTCTTACATTTCAGTGTAGGTGAACCATAGTAAATTTTCACAGTTGGGATAGGCAGGTAGAGAGCACCATTTCCCCAAAGCAGGGAATGGCTTTTGGAAGCCTGCATGCTGAAGCTGGTGAGATGAGGTGTGTGAGGAACAGCTTGGCAGGAAAAAGGGAAAAGGGCTTTTGCTCTGGGCCCCCAGCTGAAGCACAGCGCAGAGTATTTAAAATGCTTCTGGCAGGCTCTGCTCACATCTTTCGTTTTAAAACAATGAATATAGTTATTCCTAATTTATTGTAGGATTCTCAGAGCTGGCAGATCACCAACAGTGTTTCTTCTCTCCTTGCGTTAACCCAGCCAGTGCTCTCTGTATTTCCCTGAGCTGCTGCTGCCAGCGTTGTTGTTTTGAATCCTGCAGCACCAGCTAAGTCAATCAATCACCACAATCAGTGCTGGCATTGAGACACAAAATAACATGGAAAAAACCCCGCTCTGTAACCCAGCGAAGGGCTGGGTGGCACTGTGAAATCAAGAGCAGACACATCCTGCCAGTGGCGACATCAGCTTCTCGTTCCCTGCTGTGTGTATGTGTGTGCATGCACATGTGTCGCGGCTTTTCTCTTTCCTGCAACTACTTTGAGAAACTTGGCCCGATGTGCTAGAAGAATCATCTACTAAAACAACAAAATATTTAATGCATCTTCTTTATGCCTTAAATCACGTCCAGGCTCGAGCAGAATGGAGGAAGGATTTGTGATTGAATAATTAGTTTAACATATTCTTAATACGTGCTTTATTAGCATGTAACTGTTATTAATTGAATGAAATACATTGTGTAACAGTACACACCTTCTTTACAACTGCCACCCTAAGGAATGTATCAGTTCTTGTACAAGAGGGGAATGCAAGAATTCTTGTACACTTTTCATTTACCAGCAGACAAGCTCTGCCTTCTGATCCACTCCAGTTTTATTATTATTACAGCAATGTCAGCTCACACTGTGTGAGTTCAGATACATTAACTTTCTCCTTTATTGGCTTTCTGCAGCACTGTGGCTTCAACGGGCAGAGACCGAGGAAGGTTTGTCTGGGACTTCTGTGGGTGGCAGGGACATAAATATCTTTGTGACTGAAAAAGTGACCAAGATTCTAGAGACAATTTTAATGGAAAGATTCAACAATTGTATTGTTCAGTGTGTCCTGCATGTGGCTAGGTCTGGGTTTAAATGCGTTTGTCACAGGGATAAGTTCTTGGCTAGCGGCCAATGATGCAATGTCTCCGCTTTGCCTGTGCGTTACCTACAGATCGTGTGGATGCTCCCGAGCAGGGCGGGAGGCGTAGTGGGTAGGACGTTATCTGCTACGTGAGATTGTAACTTGGGCTTCAGCGTTGCTGGATTTTAATGACAGTGTTCAGTACTTTCTGTTTCCCTCTGAAATTAATTGTTAGCTAGAGCATGGCATGCAGGTTAAGTTTTCTCCCGGCAGTTAAATCTCCTCTGGAAATGTGGAGCAGAACTGTGCATTGAGTAAAGCCCCTCTGTGGCCTTCGGAAGCGCTTCAAGGCTGAGCACGCTGCCACGGGCCCAAGCAGTAGGTGGTGAAAACTTGGACAGCTGTGCTGCAACTTAGCAGGGAAAAGGTTGCCGATTTAGCCCTCAGTTCAATAAAGCGTTGAAAAGTATGTTCAAGAACAGAAATACCTGCAGGAGGGATCACCTCTCTGCTTGAGGTGAAGCACCCACTCAAGGGCGCTGCTGAGGCTGTGACACGGAGAGGGCTGCAGGGGCGGGGGGGAGGTGGTGTGGGTTGCTGTAGTATTGTGCATCCAGCATCCAAGCAAGGCTTCCATTTCACCAGAGTGAATTATCCTTTCAAACTGGGGAGGGGATGGGGGGGAATAGTCCTAGTAAAGTGAAGTGGATTTTGAGAGGTCATCCGGGTCCATCTGCAACTTTAGAAGCCTAATTTCTGATAAGTGTAAGTCTTGCATACTCTTGCAAACTTCCGAGGAGGTAGGCTCTGCAACCTCCCCAGGCGATCTTTTCCACTGCTTAACTAGCCATATTATTACCAAGTGTTTCCTAATGTTTAACCTAAATTTCCTGTGCTCTTGCTTAACCCAATACTTCTTATCCTATCCACAATGGATAAGGAAGACTGCCTAACTCCTTTCCCCTTTACGTGCACATGTTTTACACAGTAGTCCTTCTCAGCCTTTTCTACAGACTGTATCAGAACGTTCTTTCCAGTTCTCCTTGCAGCTTGGGTTGTCTAGATGTCTGGCTGCTCTCAGTGCTCTCTGCTAGATCTTTTCTGTTTGGTACCTATTTTTGAAGCTGAAATGTGTTGCCCCAACCTGGATACGCTGCTCCAGCTGTCAAAATCGCATTGTATTCTCAGCAAACATCCTCAGACTAGCCTGCTGTCGCCCGTGCGGCCCTTCTCAGTTTTACCGTGTGCAGAAAGTCAGTCACTCTGTTCTAACAAACAAGACTGCAGTAGAAGTATTTCACAGAGGCAAATCCAGGGCAGATGCCTGCAGAAATGTACTTAACAACATCCTTCTAGTTTGACAGAGAATTTTGTAGGTGGAGGAAGACCATATTTTTCCTAGCTCACTTATGACCATGAGGAGGCTGATACTGGAAAGCTTTAATAAAGTTGAGATTTATCTACTGCTTCTGCCCTATTCCCAGTGAAGGAAATTAAATTGGTTTAACAAATCTGTGTTTTTGAGAAAGCCATGCTAGCTGTTACTCATCTCCTTGTTATTTCCTGAGTGGCTACAAATAATTTGATTGTTTCCGTATTTTTCCAAAAACTGACCTTCACTCACTGCTCTTTAATTCCCTATTACAATCTTTTCCCTCTCTGTAAGGAAATGCACTATGTGCCATTTTTCTGTCTTCTGGATATTCACCCGTCTTACATAAGCTCTCAAAGATAAATCACTAATGGCTCTGAGATTGCTTCAGACAGTCCAGGAGGATACCTTAGGATGAGTTGTATCCGACCCAGCCAATTTGAAAGATCTAATTTATCTAAGTACTGTTTAATCTGTTCTTTCCTTGTTTTCACTTGTGTTTCTACCTCTTTGTCACTAGTGCTCTTTCCTGCCTGATCTCATTTGACCTTTTTAGTAAAGATTGCAGAAAAAAAGCTTTAAGCACTCAGCCTTTTCAGCGTCACCTGTCAATAACTTTCCCTGTCTTGTTCAATAGCAGGCCAACACTTTTTTCTCATCTTCTTATTATGAAGTATGTTTGCAGCATGTTCTCTTCTTATCCTTTCTGCACAGACGTGTTCGCTGTTCTCACTTGACCCTCCTGATTTGGGCCCTACACTCCATCTTTTTTTTTTCATCCTGGTCTTCAGTAATCTGACCTAGGTTCAACTTTCTACGTACTTCTGGTGTTTGAGGTCAGCAAGGAGTTCCTGATTTAGCTAAGGTGGTTTCTTCTAACACTTCTAATGGTTTTGCTTCTTTGGGATAATTTGCACTTGTGCCCTCAATAGGACTATTGTAAGGAACTGTCAGCTCCTCTGAGCTTGTTCCCCATGAGATGTTACTTACCGGTTCCCTGAGTTTGTTTAAGCTGGCTTTGTTCAAGTCTGTTGTTTGTATTTTGCTGTTCTTTTTCANTGTGCCCTCAATAGGACTATTGTAAGGAACTGTCAGCTCCTCTGAGCTTGTTCCCCATGAGATGTTACTTACCGGTTCCCTGAGTTTGTTTAAGCTGGCTTTGTTCAAGTCTGTTGATGTATTTTGCTGTTCTTTTTCACTTCCAGGAGCAATGAGTTTTTTCATTCCGTGATAACTGTCACCCAAATTGCATTCTATTTTCCTATTCCTAAACCTGTTTCTCCTGACTTTTAAAATCAAGAGTAAGGAGCCTTCCCTTCAATGGCTTCACCAGCCTTGGTAGCAAGACATTGGCAGCATAGAGTTTGCGTCCTGCAATACCCTGTGTCCCATATCTCCATCAGCCTCCCTGCCGTGTGCCTGCATCGTCTTCAAGCCCAGCGCGCTGTATGCATGATTCATCTTGTTGCTCTCCAAAAGAAGTGGCTCTGTCCATCTGTTCTTTGTGGCTTTACTCTAGACACCCCACGCTCCCTCATCGTGACAGCACCTGCGTTCATTCCCCCGTTATTATTAGCTAGGGATTTTCAACTGGTTCATCTCTTTCTACATTTTACACTGTGGAGTGAATGTGTCTATGGACAGCATTTCATCCCTCTTCTCCCTGAACAAACTGTACTATCTAAATTAATATTCTAGTCATGTGAATGATCCCAACAAGTTTCTCGTGCAAATTAATTCATAATTTTGAGCACGTATTAAAACTTCCAAGTCCTCCTGTTTATTCCCCGTATTTCTTGCATAAGTTCTTGTGATTACTTTTTGTGATTGCACCCAGCATATATCAGGAGTAACTCTGTGAAGTCAGCGGGTCGTGTTTCACTGTCGTTTACATGAATGTCAATCCAAATGATCCTACTGCTTGGCAAGAAGCTATTTCAGATTTACTTGCGTGAGGGTAAAGGAAGAATCTGGCCCATTGAAATGAATTCTGTGTGAAATAGGTCTAGGCCAGGAGGGTTGAGCATGTTTCTCTAATTGCTAGATGTGTTGTAGTGTATGTAATCAGTGTAGTGGCAATAAAATATGATTGCCACACCCAGCATATTTCATCACCGAGCTTTTTGGATCCTATAATTGTCCTTCCCTTGTTACTGTGCTCACATTAGTAAGGTGCAGGTTTACATAATTGGGAAAATGAATTTTTGTGTTTTTTTAAGAGAACTCTGGTTGAGGTACGCATGCAAGCAGACTATGCCATGTAGTTTGTGCTACAGCAAAGCAGCAGAACGTGAGGTAGAAAAAGCCAGCTTTTGAGGTTTTATTACTTTTTGCTTTGTGATGACTGGCTTCGAGCCCACACATTTCTTGAATACACAATAGGGAGTTGGGCAAGACTGCAGAAATAAATTTTATTAACACACAATCACTGCAGCACCAGACAGAATAATCTCCTTTAGTCTCCTCTAGCTGGCAGAGTCCTCTTTGTACCAGGTCAAGTCAATTAGCAGTATAATGTACGACAGGTTTTATTTAAAAAGGGTTTAATTAAAGTTTTGTTACAAAGCTCATACAAACTAACAATCTGCCTTTTAGGGATATGTATTATCAAGAAATTGATTTTAACTTAAACACTAATTTATAGACTGTCCTCTTTAATAAGTATAATTCCTTGGAAGATATTAAGGTCCTCCTGCCCCAAATAAATTCAAGTCCTGATTCAGCAAAATGCGTAATTACTAAGGACTTCAATGAGGCCACTCATGCACTCAAAGCTGAAGGTGTGCTTCAGCACTTTGCTGAATTGGGGCCTTACTGTATAAACACTGCCCTGGTTGCACACATTGTTCAATCCGACCATGTCTTTACTGAGGAAGATGTTTAAAAGAATTAGTGATGTCTTTAAAAGATCTCGTACAGGCCATTAAAGATGGGACCATGCCCTTCTGCAACACGTAGATGGTTTCTCACTGGTCCTGGCATCTTCTCAGTTCTTACATCTAAACACAACGATTTACCTGTGTTACCTGGGTGTATATTTTTCCCAAAAAATATTGACCTTCACTAATGCTTTTTTTTTTCCTCTCCACAAGAGAGCAAAGGCTGCTTCCCCAGCAGATGTAGTTAAGTGTAGCTGCATTAGCTTAAATGGAGCTATGTCAGTTTATGCCGATTGAGGATTGCACCCCAGAAGTTTATTTAAGTAGACTTTACTAATGAAAACGAGCTGTGTTATTCTACTGATTGCTAACTACAAACTTTCACGTTATTCTAATCCCTATAGAATAACAATAATATGCCCAAAAGCTGAAGAATATCTCACTTTCCAGGGTAACTTATAATTCATCGTTGTATATGACTTTTATTTTTTTTATTCACAAGCTGTATAATTTAGAAATGAGTGGATAGAAAGGATTTCTGTGTAGAAAAGATCCCAGGTGTTTTCTGGCTCTCTCCTGGGCAGTGTGGTTATATTACATCAAAACCTTTGGATAATTAATTTGCTCAATGGCCAGGGAGGCAGGCAAACTGGGTTCTGTAATCAGCCTCGGAGACACCACAGAACTTGCTACACGTTTGTAGCACGTGCGGGAGCCAGGAACAAAGGACCCTGCTGGGGCAGCCGAAATGGGTAGGTCAGGTGCTCTCCCCGGGCTGTGAGCAGCGCTGGGAAAGACCCAGCAGCACCCGTTTTGTCAGCTTACAGCCATGGATCCCCAGCAATGGCTGGAGACACCAAGCAGCCTTGGAAGGCATCTGTCTGCTCTTCACAGCGTGTTTGGGAAAGTTGTGCCTTTTTGTTGTAATGTTTATTACCAAAGCAAAGCCCCCACATTTTTTATTTTTACTTTTTAAATCTTGGAGACACATGGAACAGTGGGCCAGAATTTGCTTTGATTAATCTCCAATCTGGTTCTACTGTGTTCTTCCCCATGGTATAAATCTAGACTGCAGCTGGTAGGGGGTTGTATGCTTAAAAATAAAAAAAAGTCTCAGCACCAAAACATTCAAAGTAGCAAGCTTGTGTTGCCTTCTTCTAAGTCTGAATAGTCTGAAAACCAAAATATGATTCAAATACTGCTTTTTCTGCCACCTTCTGCCTGAGCCCAATAGAGGTGAGGCAGGGAAGGCAGATATGTATTTGAAACGTGTGACATAAGAACAAAGTGGGGGACAAGCAGAGGGAGGGGGAAGCAGAATTCAGAAGACCTGTAGAAAGGAATAGAGAAAAACTTGAGTAGAGAAATAAATTCTGTGGGACAAGTGCTACATCGGTGGCTGCTGTCAGAGGTCCCCCGATTTCAATGAGACCTCAGACGCTGTGAGCTGCTCACGCTATGTTGTCTTGGTGGCCTTACTTGTTTCAGCAGAGCTGTTGGGTGGGGATGCCTGGCCGTAATATACATCATAGGCTGCCTGCTAGCTAGAAGAACAGGCTTGCTCATTTAAAATTGAATCAGGCTTTCAGCTTGTTTGCATCAGAGAAGCATAAGAAATGAAACAGTTTGCAAAAAAATCTGAAGCGATCTGATAGATTTTTCAAACCAAACTCTTCAAGATTTGTCCAAGTTAAATGCACGCCAGCCATACCATATTTTACAGAAACCGAAAGCGCCTGTGATTTGTTCTGCAAGCCCTAGCACACAACAGGGTACGGAGTTCTGCTGGGATAACCGTGGGGCTCAGGTGTGCTGGGAGGCACAAGGCACAGCCTGTGCTCCTAGCAGAGGTTGCGAGGCTGAGGTCTGACCCATGCAATTAAACAGAGATACGCTCACTGATTGGATTTCTTCTTCGCCAGTCAAGAAGCATGGGGTATTTTTACTTGCCATTTTACAAGTACAAGTCTATGTGTGACCATTTTGTTCGCAGTATATGGGATTAAGGGAGAGACAAGCATTTAAGGACTAGAGTACTATTTTCCTGGCTCTGTGTACGCACATACGCAGGTGTGAGCTAGGTGCGGTGGAATGGCTGTGTTTGAATGTGTGGAAACCCTCACAAGGGTGAGCACCAATGAAAGGTCGAGGCTGATGGTGTGTGGCAGCGAGAGAGACAGGGTCTCGGGGCTTAGCTGCTGCGCAAGCGCCTGTCTGATGTTGCAAGGTGCTGAACGCTAGCCAGTGCCAGGTGACTAAGCTTTCAGGTACATGGTTAACTTTTTTTGAGGTCCCACAGTCTTCCCAAAGACACTTGCGGGTTTAAAGTTAAGTATGGTTTTAAAAGGTCAGTTGGGTTTGGGGCCATATTGATCAGCATTTTAAGAGCTCAAGCCCAGAACTGTAAAGCAGAGTCATCCCAGGCCTCCATGTGCAAGAGCCTAATGCGTTAGCCCACTCTTTCATCCACCCTTTCCTTCCCTCCCCTCCAGAAATAGTCTCACCCAATTTTACTGTGCTGTAATGGAAAATAGGAACCAGAACAGACTTGGGCCTCCTTTACCAATTTTTTTGGTGTCCAAATAGGTCCCACAGAGCTTCTTACCAAGTGATTTTTGCTTCTCTCAGTCAAAGTACCCATGTGGGATAAAATACAAACAGCATTAATCCTAAAAGACAGAGTACAGCAGAAGAAAGAGTTGCAATGAGAATTAAAATATCTGCAAATGAATTTAGCTAGCATCCACCGTCCTTTTAACTTTTGGAGTGATCTTCCTCTGGAAAAAAATAAATTAAGGTCAACACACAAACTTCCTCTGCTTCCTGGAATTCTTACATATTTTCACTATGATAACATGATTTGTGTGTGTGTAAATGCAAGGGGAGAGGCAGGCAAAAGCTGGCGGAGAGCCCCCTCCCCCTCGAGTCCTGGGAGAATGCCTGAAGCATGAGCTCAGCTGTTCACGCTCCGTGCATGGTGTCATACACTTCCACAAGCAAATTCACAGTGACATTAAGAAAAGAAGATCTGGGGCCCTAGTCTCTAAAGTGTTCACAGTGTCCACGAGACAGCTCCTACATAAAGGGCTGTTTATTTGTTGAATTATCAAATTGTTACCCATGGAAGGGGTTGAAAATATCTGAGCAGTCCTGGGGTTTTCTTTGGTACATTCACAAAAATGTGTTTTCTTCTCTGTTACTTTTCTCTGACGGAAACCTAGGTCTTTGCATTTCTGCTTCTCCCCCCTCCTCCCTCATATATAAATACTCTCGGAAAAAAAGGTAGCCCACAATTAGCCATTAATTAAGTCCTTTACAGGTTTAAAATAATCAGTTGATGAAAGCTTCGGAAGAGGATCTCAGCACAAAGCATGTCTGTACGACATGGTGTGCTTCTGAGAAACAGAATTTAAATGATTTGCATATGGCCACCTAAATATTTAATGGGTTTGCAGTTTAGGAAAGCAGGCTTAAAACTATGCTGTTGATCATGGCGTATGAGCATATCTAGCTCTGCTGGCTATGTTGGGTCAAACATGTTGTTATTTTTAGGGCCCGATCCTGGAATTTCAGAAGCTGTCGGAGCACTCAGCACCATTTTAAACCGAGGCTCCTCTTTGGTGTTTTATCTGCGCACACAGCTGAGGCTAGTACACGTTCAAGTTTCTAAAGCTGCTAGAGCGTTTGAGACTCTTAAGCCCAAACCTGCCAATGTCGTTCCGTTCACAAAGAACTTTCACACTAGCACCGTATCAGTTCTCAAGCTGCCTTACAGCCCCTTCTTTCTTTCCCCTGTCCCCATCCCCCCAGCCGTGGCCCGCTATGTACACGCTCCCAAACTCAGCTAGGCATTTCGTGAGTGTGCAGGGCTGAATGCACATTCACAGGAAACAAAACCGTGAGATACTTTCAAAAATGCAGACACACAAAACACTTCTAGACAGCTACGGGCAGGTGCAGAGTTTACGCTTCAGATGACCATCCTGTTTTAAAGCGCAGGATGGAGGCATTCTGATGAGACTGCTCTCGAAGGCCACAGTAAAATATTAACTGAACGGAAAAGTTAAATAAAAAGAAGCAGCTCTTCCCAGTGGAATTGTAGCATTCTTTCCTCTTCACATTCTTTTGAGCTCATTCATTCCTTTGAGCTGCAATAACAAGTCAGCTATTTGTATATGGTGAGTCTTGTAATGGAGAAGAGAGACGTTTGCTCAGAAGCAAAATCCTGTCTTGCTGCACTTCTTACAGTGATCGCTACGCTTCTTCCCCAGCCACAGGTAGACTTCGCAATTCTTCTTCTCAGCAGCCCAACTTTTTGGCACAGACACTTGGTCCCTGTGATTTAGAGATCTGGTCTCCCATCACGAACACACATCCAAATAACCAGCATTTTTAGAGCCCCAGTACTCCATCAACAAACGCTGGGGCAAAGGAGGTTGATTGCCCTGGGGATTCTTAATATCTTGCAGAGTCAGGTTTTACTGGTCCAAAACTTTCCTGGTGGCCCAAAATTTTCCAAAGTTCCAGTTGACACTCATGGGAGTTGCAGGTGCTTGAAAACTTCTCATATATATGGATCGCTTCATTCATCACTCAGCTGCAGCCTTGTCTGGACAGGAAGACAGTAACCTTTAAAGAGCAACGCTTCACAACAATTAAGCAACTAATATTTTATGCATTTGTATCACAGTTGGCTCCAAAGCCAACCTTGGCAAGTGTCTGGGGGTTTCTCTTGAGAGTCATTTTGTCTGTTTATACTGCTGTTCTGTTTAAGGTGTTTAAGGGTTGTTTCCCTGATCATTCTTCATTAGAGGTAATTGAATAGTTTAGAAGCCCGATCATTGTTTGGCTGAGTCTTCCAGTCAACAACCCACTGATTGAATAATCACTCACAAGATACGGAGGCACAGAAAGATAAGTTTATCACAATTTTCTAGCACTCGGAACATCTTCAAAGTGCTTGGCAGGCCACTAATTATGTTTTTATAAACAGCTGCTGATTCAGATCTTGCAGAAAATGCGGAAAGATTCCTGTAGCCCGTGATTTCAATTTCATGCAACTTCACTGATGACTTGGGCAACAATATCCTTTGCGCAGGCTCCTCACTTGAGGGGAAAAAAATTCCCTCCAGTTGCTTTGCAAGGAGTTTCTGTGCAACCTCAGGTGCCAGCCCCTTCCTGCAGGCTTCCGAGCAGCTCCGCGTTCTTTCTGTGCTAAGAAATTTCCTTTCACCACCCCCAGCGAGACAGAGTTTACCTTCTGCCTGAGGCAGAGCTGCAGCTTAGCCATGCCAATTATAAAGATGCCTCCCAAACGTGTATTCCTGGTTTCCAGAGTGACTCTGAGGTGCTACCACACCTATCTTTAGAGGGGCTAAAAGTTACCAAGAGGCAATGTGGTCACAGGGAGTCACATACTGTGGTGATGAGCATAACATGAATTGCTAACTAGGCCGGCAGGAACACTTGGATTCTCAACACAGAATCCCAAACTGACAAAGGCAAATCTCTTTTTTTAATTCTATACTAAAAATATGTGAGTGAGTTGCTGTTTGGCTCTCCTTGCATTATTGGGACATATCATGCCTTGCTTCCCTCGTATGCATTACGCCCAAAGTTGTGCTTGCCTGTTCCGCCGCCTCTTCAGACTGCAGGGCAGTCCCAGCTTGGGGTGGAGGTAGCCAGGGGATCAGTTGGCCAAGTTGTATGGCCAGGTTCAAAACGCTGTCAAGCAGGGATCACTAGCACTGAAGATGTGAACTATGATATTCAAAGGCAGAAGAACTTTCTGGGAAGAAATGTGATAATTGAACATTGTACCCACCGTGTTTGTATCACAGCTTAGCTGGCATCCTTGCTGTATCAGAGGTGAGCCCCAACTGAGAAAACCGCTCTTAGATCCACGCTGCTCTGTTTCATTGTCATTGACTTCCATTCAGCTGTCTTGAAAATGCTTTCCCATAGCCCCTGCAGCAACTGTGATGATACGTCTTCATATTAGCATCTTACAAAAAGCCTTCAAAATAGTGTGAATCCTGGTGAATTTTGAATGTGTGATTGCTTTCATCCTAGGACTGCCGACTCGCCAAAAGCCTCAGAAGCATTGTGCCAGAAATTGTATCAAGATCTATGATAAGCGTCCAGAGGGTAATGCAGCTAGAGCAGGGCGGCATAACTACTGCATACAGGGAAGGGAGTATAACAATTTGGCTGGCAGGCTAGAGTTAGGGTCACCTGTGCTATAGGTATTTCAGATCCATCCAATTAAACTATGTTAATTAGTGGTGGTTCTTTTTTCTAGAATAGTCATAGCTGTTCTTCCCTGTCTAATAATGGAAGAATGCCACCAGCTTCAGAAGTGATTTCTAAGGACTGATTAAGGAATATTTGTTCCACTTGGAGAAGAATGAAGTCCTACATATATGTTAATACATCCCCACTAACACAGAATGGCTTTTTGTTGTTCTCCTCTGTCTGGAACGTGAGCAATTTATAGTCCGCTGCTGCATCTAATTAGTGGATCTGATTCTTAAGTTGAAGCGGTAAAGGCTTGTGATTTTTAAGTCCAATATTTCCAGGCTCTATCATTAAAAAAAAAAGGGCTTCCTCAAAGACTCAAGACATGGAGTATTATGATGTTTAAATGCCAGAGTTGGATACAGCCAGAAAATAAAGGTGTGATCTTAAGCAGTTACATGGCTGTCTGTTGGTTCAGATTCACAACACAGAGCGAAGGTAAACTGCATTCAACACAGATATGTGGGAAGAACTTGGCCTTGTATAGCTCCCTCCTTGGTACTAGCCAAGATAAAAATACATCAGGATTACCAGCATCTAGGAAGCTAGCATATGGTGCTACTGCAGAATGCAATACTAATACATTTTAGAAAACCATTATTTTTCTCTTTTTGTGCAGTTCCTCATTAATCTAGATGCCATTCATTCTCTGCCTGGATTTTTCCCGCATTTTTCCCATGAAAAGAGAGGATATGCTTGAATTAATTTAATTGCCAAATGTTTTGTTCGAATAGCTGCGGCAGAAATAACTTCTAGTAGCCAGGTTAAATAGCCCCCTCACTGCAGCGGTTAATGCTTATTAAGTTGCTGTCGGCCCCTCAGCATTGATTCAGGATCATACCACTATTAGTGCTGAAGTGGCCTGGGAAGTTGCAGTGCTTCCTTTTCTCTCTCTCTCCTCTCTTTTTCCTGCAAGAGCAAGAAGATCTCACCATAATCTGGGAATAAATTGTTTTCAAATACTTTAGGAAGAGCCAGAGTGCTCAAAAGGAATTTAGAGGTTCCTTTCCAAACCAGCTGAAAATTGTCTTTGAATGAGCAGGCCTGATCCTTCACTGGTGTAAATCCCCATACTTCATGGAGCTATACTGTTTACATGAAGTAGGCATCAGCCAGGCGGCCGGCGTCCCTTACGACTGGGAGCCACCCACCTACGTTTTCCATCCTCCCATGGCAAAACGCAACTTCCCTCAATTTAATATGTAAGCTGCAGTTGATGCTGCTCCGGATAGCAGCGGGTGCCCAAGAGCTGCGGAGCAGAGCGGGGTGATCACCATCACCTTTCTGGCAGGGAAACGCCTTCCTTGTCCCATCCCCAGCTGCACTAGGGAGGGAAGCTGGTTCGGGTACCTCTCGCAATCTTTACCTGCAAAGGTTAGACTGGCTGGTTGTGTGAGGCTGCTCCTTTTTCTGCTGTTCCTTAAGTTCATCTATTCTGTGCTGTACAAAGCCAAGTGAGGGTGAAGCGTCAAGACAAAAGAAAACGCAATCCTGTTGATTCTGTTGTTTCTGCCACTGCTGTCAGCCCCGAAGGACTTGTATTTTAGTAAACAGAGAACTCATTATGACATGCAAGTGACGTGAGAAAAGTGACGGTAAAACAGAGATTTCTTTTTTGGAGAAAAATATAAAACCAAAACCATGCTCTGAACACTGAGATGGGTATGCCCCAAAGACAGCACGCAGCAGAATTGTCAGCATCTTTCACCAAATCCCACAAATGCCATTGAACTTTCAGAAGCAGCCAGTGACTGAACCATGAAGGTTCAAAACCTCATGGACTCTTTTGTTGTTCTGCAAAGTCCCCTGTGAGTGGGCAGGTAGCCTGCTGCTGAGTCCGCAGTACGGTATGGCACGTCCTGGCAGCGGCGGCGTTCGGCAAGCAGTAGGTCAGAGACAGAGCCGTCTCCACCCAGGAGCGTTTCCCTCGGGGAAGGGAAGGCAGCAGAGCAGGTGGCTGGCACTAGAGGTGTGAGCACAGCAGAAGGACCAAGAGAAAGTCTTAAGGACTCGTAGGCCCGAACGAAAATGGCGCTGTGCAGGAACGTGTCAGGTGACCAGGAGCAGAAGGTGGGCAGGAGAACAGCAGGACCTAGGGGTCAGGCTGAGACGACGCACGTGCCCAGACTCCCAACAGCTCACAGTGGTGTTCTTTCTTTCTGATCTTTACAAGTGCTGGCAATTCAACTGTCACTCTTGGCCCTAATGAACAGAGTTACTGTCCCCACCATCCTTTTGCACTTGCATGTTGTGTAACTTGCTTGTGACAGATCTGTCCCTAAAAGTAGTTAAATTCAAGCTGTTTCTTGAGCTATTTGAGAAGTCTGAGGCTGTACCTGTCTCGTAATTTGAAGATGCACTGTGAAATCTTTTGAGTAATTTTCTTTCAGAGGTGGGGAAGGAGGGTGGTGCAATTTCTCAGGACAGTTCCTTATTAATTTTAATATGAAAACGTATAATTCTGGATGGATGCCATAGTTGTGCGAGTCATGGTGATACTGTATTGGACATAGAAATGTGTCTTAATAGCTGGTGTTTGTTCCTGCGCTGAAGGGAAGTAGAGCTTTATTTTTTGGCTCAAGAAATCTGACACTAGTTGAGACAACATACATCTTTATACAAGGCTGCAGCCGCTAGCAAATGGATGCATATTTATATGACAGGCTATGGTCAGTAGCCCTGGGAAACTGAGATTTGAAATCAGTAATTTCTAGTAAATCACAAACTGACGCTGGCAACATCCTAGTCTGGCTGAATATCTGTATCGTCACAGACGCTCTCCTTTAATAAACAGAACATACGATGTTTCTTGCATTGGTTTTGCATTTTCTTGACAACTGCATAAAAGTGTAGTTTCTGTGCTCGATCCAAGGGATCTATACAAAGGGAAGAGGGTAACATTTGTTTCTGTGGGCTCTATGGTTTTAAATCTCAGGGCCAATTCTGCCATCAGGTAGTTTATGAATATTCATGTAAATTGTTTTGAGTTGAAGAATATGTAACTTTGCCATCTATCTGGCACAGAAAGAATAGTTTGACAGTTGTGAAATAGAGAATGCTTTAAAAAATAGTGTCAGCTCTAGCAAAGAGAGGATAACTCTAGGAATGAAAGGGAAAAATAGGGAACAAAGGTGTGTGTTCCCTAAGGGAAGCAAAATTATGCGATCCTGTCTTAAAAACAATGAACATAGGACCATTTTTGCAGACTTAAATATTTAAAGCCATTTGGAATCTCTTATATCAGTTATGGGCCAGAATCTGCCTTTCTGTTGACTTCTGGAGGAGCCGAGGCAGGTCCATATGTTCCTGAACATTGCGTGTGTGTATGAACTGTACGATCCGGCAGTGAGAAAACAGTGAAGCTAGAATTATTACGAAGCCTTTTTTGCATTAATATATTTTCTGAGTGGTGCCGTACTTGCAGTCAGGTACAGGAGGGGTCAAATAAGAGTGTTCTATTGCCCAGGCCTATTGTTAACTTGGAAATTTGGCAAGTGACACCTGTCACTGTTTGCTCCTGATCCGATACCCCTTCCATGGGCTGGAAGCTGCTTTTGTGCCCACTTGGCTGCTGGAGCTCCACAGCAACTGACAAATGTGAGAACACTACCGAATGTAACGCTTGGAGAACAGGCATCTCCCGGGTAGTGACAGGCACTGCAAGCGCAGGCTCATTTAAATGATGCCTGTGTATTTGCATGTACACTTTCGGTAGAGCGTATGGTGGCTTTTATTCTTAGGCGTAACTGAGGCTGCCGGTGAAATGTGCAGCGGCCTCAGCCCTGTCATCCCACCCCTTTACAGCCCCACGCCTTCAGTGAGAACAGCCAGCGCGCAGTCCGGCGGGCTCACCGGGCAAAGCCAGCAGCAGCCACACGGGGAGCGCACGTCGTAAATCAAGAGGGAAGATGTTTTATGCAC
Organism: Steatornis caripensis; assembly: GCA_013398225.1. NCBI lineage: Eukaryota > Metazoa > Chordata > Aves > Caprimulgiformes > Steatornithidae > Steatornis > Steatornis caripensis. The sequence goes on along the minus strand of VZSC01012822.1, from coordinate 650,739 downwards.
AAGTCAGAACTGAAGAAATGCCATTAACTGCAAACTTTTTCAATGCATTGTTGCTAACAATACGGCTATTAAATGTGATGTTATGTTCACTTGTATCATCTTCTGTATTTTAAACGGAAAATCTTATTAGCTGCAAGACAATCAGAATCGAAATGACCGTAAGGCCTGTACAAGACAGTTAAACACATTGGTCGTAATTCAGCCTTTCTATAGAATACTTTGGCCTTGACGAAGACGCATCAGGTATTTGATATTCTTCTGGTACTGCTTCCTAGCATCAGTCATGGTGGGGATCTGCACTCAGGGCGCTTTGCAACTTTGGGTGGCCCGATTGCAAGTAGGGATGAAGAGAGGTGGAACAGTGCAGAGCTAAATCCTGCAGGCCAGATTTAGCTCAAGCAAAAATGAAATGCCTGGTTGAGATCAACGGACTTCTGTTTACACGAAAAGATTTTGTGTAGTGGTCTTGAGTTTGGGATGTCAGTAGGGCTGGGATTTTGCCTCATGCAAGCAAGACTTGATCACACACGTGCTGATGGTGCGGATGTATTTGTGTGCTTACTTCAGTAATCCCTTCGATTTCTGAGGGAGTCATACATAATGTTAAACATGTGCTTAAGTGTCTCTCCGAGCTATGCAAATAATTGATTTCTGTATTTCATATGTAACTACAAAGTAGACCAGTTTGGAACAAGCATTTGGCAACCAAGCAGACGTTAACATGATTTTAACCTATGCTTCAGTAGAAGCTACAGACTTTATGCTGTGTACCTTTCTATGAAACTACAAAGAGATTACTAATAGCGTCACCTATTAAATCCTAAGCATGGAGATTCTGGTTAGATCTGTGCCTATTTTTCTGTACAAAAGACAAAAATCAGCATTCACTTTGATTTATATAATTTACTAAACTAGCTCAGGTACCCACTGAAGTGTTAGCATGCCAGTCCATCCTTGGATGATTTAACCTATGCACTCTTCCATGGGCACTCATGTAAATAATGACCTACTGAAGGAAGAGTTGATCAACGGTGTTCTTCTTTCATGTCCAAATTGACTAAGGCCATGCTGAAACCCTTTAGATAACTGCTCACAAACAAAAGCTTTTTCCTTGAAGCTTCATATTTTCCTAAAAGCAGCGTTTCTTTAAAAAAATTAGAATTGATATGTTAACAATTATACATATTTTTCTACATGACTTACACAATTATTTAACGTAGCAAGCAGTACTGAGGAAATTAAAATTGTTTATTGATGCCACTTACCTATTTTCAGGTATTTNCTAAAAGCAGCGTTTCTTTAAAAAAATTAGAATTGATATGTTAACAATTATACATATTTTTCTACATGACTTACACAATTATTTAACGTAGCAAGCAGTACTGAGGAAATTAAAATTGTTTATTGATGCCACTTACTTATTTTCAGGTATTTCTCATGTACTTTTACTAGGGAAGAAAGGATATCCAACTAAACACATTCGGAAATGACCTGACATGCTGTTTTACTCAACACATCATGTTACTGATGCTTAATAGTATAATGGGTTTCAGAAATCAATTGAAATTTTGCATGCATTAGAAATCTCATCCCCAATATATTGTAGTGTACTATGGGGGAAGTGCACAAAGCACACGAGCCCTCCTGATTCTGAGCATCTGCCAGTTACAAATTGTCTATCCTGGGAAAGAACCTCACTAAGAAACTTGCACCGCTACGTGCAATTTGTCCTGCAATTGTTCAGTAAAGGCTTCTTTTCTATCTTCTGAAGCATCAGCTGTTGCCCATGGTCAGAGACAAGATCCCAAATTAGCTAGATTACTGATCTAATCTAGCACAAGAAATGCAATACTGACCAGTCAAACCTAAGGTTCATCAGGCCCAATATCTGTACCTTGAAATGGCTGCTACCGGACCCTTAGGAAAGAACCTGCTTTGTACAGAGAGAGTCCTTCCTCCCCTCCTATCAGCTGCCAGCTTCCAGCATTTAGTGGTTCAGAACCAGAGGTCACATCCAGACCTTCGTGTTAAATAGCTGCTGATGAATTTGCCATCCATAAGTACTTCCAATCCCTTTTGAACCCATTTATTCTAAAAGGTCCATCCATGGTAATAATCTCCACCGTTTAATTAAGTACTTTTTGAAAATGCATATCACTGATATCCGGAAGAAAAATACTGGTTAGGTGCACCTTTGATCTGATGGGAATTCTTACATTCTTATTTATATTAAGCTGACTTGCATTTATGACACAGTTGTCTTCATTCCTTGAAAGCAAACACAGTTGGATTTATGTGGGTTTTCTGTAATTTTCTATTGGAGGAATAATTTCATCTCTTTTTCTATTCTTCCTTATCACCGTGTTTATGTTCATCCTAATAATTGCTGTGGGATGGAGTTACCCCCATCCCAGTTTATACATCGCTCCCTTGAATTTTGCACCTCGTTCTCACGTTAAGTGTTTGTGTTTTGGGTAGAATTAGGACAAACTCTTGTTTTAGCTTATGAAGGCTTGTGTACATCTGTTGCAGTTCATGTGATTTGACTCCCCGGGAGCGGTGCTTTGTGTTTTAGCTCTAAATAAACATACACTCAAAGTGTATTTCAGCCAAAGCCATTGATTTTACCTGATTTCAGGTCAAAAACATGCAAGTAGCAGGCATCACATGATTTCCATCCATCTGATTCTGGGTAGCTGACAAATTCATTAATCCTTTAGTGAATCTGTGGTGAACCCTTGCACTGCTCAGTCGCTGCCAGTGTCTGCCTGGACTCCCGTTGTCCTTACCAATGTTAAGAAAACCTAGAGGCCAGCTGGGGTCGGGCCCAGCTCTCCTGGAAGAATAGAGTCCCAGCATTTAGGTTACCTGCACGCTCAGTTTTTAGCATGTTTAGTTTACACCAGTCTGAAAGACGCAAATCTTTTTTCTACCCTTGGCCACATCGAAGTGGCCGTGCTTGTGGCTCACACAACTCATCAAGATTGTCTGAGTGCATGATCCTTTCACTTGGTGAACATAAAACCTTGGGCAGTAATTTAGCACATTGCAGCTTTCCAACTCGCAGTTCTCCTGAGATAGATAACAAGATATTGCTTTCTCAGAAACTATGGAGTACAGGACAAGCATTGGTCCTGTTTGGGGTTTGAGTTGGTTTGTTTTGGTGTTTTTTTCAGAAAAGATACAGTTCAGTGCACTCCTTTAATCAGTTTGTTATTTTTTAGATATAGTTGTGTCTTCTCAGCTCCTGGACTCTGACTTTTGAATAAGACATCTCTATTTGGAAAGAAATGATGCTACTTTTATTAAGTGAACAAAGCAAAGTATATTTTCTATGGATATTAGAGATGCTAAGTAAAATATGGCAAACGACTGTAAAATTCATAAAGAACAGGATTAATCCCAGCCAGTCAGGCCCGTGTTCAATGCTCAGCCTTGGAGGAAGCATCTGAGGTACTAGGATGCATTCTGGCAAGCCTCAGCCTGTGATTGTAACAACAGCCTTGATGCTCTTCAAATTCCCTCTTTTGTGCAGAATCCCATAGCTCACTTTTTCAAAATAAGCCAGAAACACAACAATAAGATAGTCTGCAATTTGCTTGGGGTAGGCCTAACCCGGGAAGGTAAAATGCTGCCCTGAAGAAGGCAGTGAAAGTTTCGTCATTGATTCCAGAGCAGCCAGGGATTTCTCCAGGTCAGCTATAGCAAATATCTCTAAAGAAAGGGCTCATAATTTAATCACCAAAGACCATAACTGCAACACTGAAATCCCCTGCTTAGCCATTACCCATCGCTGAAAACGAGTGATCTCTGCAAGGGTGTGACTTTTTTGTTAAATACTCACTCTGCCTGGAATTAGGCTTCTGTGTACACCCAAACCTGGCCTTGTTGTGACACTGCTGAGCACCCCAGCACTTACCTTACAGCTTCGCCTCGTCAGTCCAGAGCACTGTGCTTGGCAGCAGGGGGACACTTGGCACGAGGCTGCCTGAGTGAAATCCAGACCTCCGGTCCTCATGCGCCTTGAGCCAATAGGTTCAAGAAAACAAAATGTTGCCACAATTCTGTTGTGGACTAACCAACTGAGAAAAGTACTTGTCTCAATTTGATTTCCATCTGAGAGTGTATCCCACCTTACAGAGGAGAAAACAAACCACTATCTGGCAAGCTTGACAGCTAAAGACAGCAGCATCATTCCTGCTGCATGAGCAGGTACCAGCAGGAATCCTATACATCCTACTCATGTCGTCTTCCTTTTGGGGAGGTCCTTTGGTCTAGTTTTATGGTGTGAACAAAGCAAATGACAGTCCTTAGGACTTTTGCCATTTGTCAGGAACTTCAGATGTCTGGGAAGAGTCATGAATGACACGGTTTGTCCAAAACTTCTGGATAAATGACTAGTGTGCACTGTAGGTGCTGCACAGAAAAACTGACGTCGTCCTACCCTGCGTTCATTGTCTGATCATGGTGGTGTCAGTAGGTCCAGTATATCCAGGGAATGTGGGAATCCCTGTGTGTCCCACAGGTTTCATACGTGCATATTTTAGTCCAAAAACTCCAGGCAGATAGATGGGAGCCCGTAGACACACACGTATACCTTCAGGGGAGGGTTCCAGACATTGCATACCGGGCAGACAGCGGCACCTCTTTGCAGGTGGAGCTTAATTCATGCGTGATGAAAGCATGTCTCCACTGAGCTTGCTCATTTTAGGCGACTCCTGCTCAGCATGTTGGCTCTTTTAGATCCCATCCTGATGCCCTAATGCTGTGTTTGAGCCCCAGCACCTCAGGCAGGCTTGTAAATTCGATCTGGGCAGCCCAAAAAACCCAAACATCAAGTGTCAGTGCACCTCCCCTGAGACACCGGAACCTTTTGAGATCCAGCCTTCAGAGCCTGTGGAATTCAGGGGGCTCGCACCCACACAGGTTTATTATTTTTGTGCTGCTTTTTTTCAATAGACAAAATACATTAAAGTAATTTGAAATAATATAGAAGGCAAAATCATGGGAAAAGCAAACCAATAAACTTCCAGACCATCCAAACTGAGGTGACATGGGGAAGCTAGAAGCTTCAGCGAAGGTGAAAGCAAATTTTTCACTGCTGTTGAACTGATATTCCTGATATTTATTAATTCAGGGTACAAAGATGGGTTTGGTCTATAAGTTAACTGCAAGCTGAAGATGACTGCTGTGCGGAAAACTTTCAGGAAAGTGATGCCAGGTTCTGGCTCCACTTGTATGTATTTGGCCACGGTAACTGAGTTTTATTCAAATAACTCTTTTAATTTTATAGACCGTAATTTACTAATATTACTATTTTAGGAATGATTTTTAAAAGTAGACATTTTATTAGAATTGGTACAACGTCTTCTGTGTCCCGTCCCTTGAGTCAGTGTACCAGGACAGGGTTTCTAGCATCTCCACTGCATCAGGACAGGAGTGACGGTCATACTGATTTAGCAAGGTAATGATATGAAATTATACCAGCAATTATTTGTGGACCCAGTGTGCTCTCCGTGGTGCCTGTAGCTTGCTCTTCCCAATCCTTTCTGCACAGTCCAAGAAGAGGTCTGAATAGGTTCTCAGCTTTCAGTTGATGGTCTGTCAAAATTAATATTCTGAGATTGCAGCTTGTAATAAGCACATTTACAGTCATGTGAGAAGTGCGTGGTTTTATGGGAGCTCTCTATTCAGAATTGTATCTGTCTTCAAAATACACGTACATGGCGCAAAGGGGGAAAATGAAACAACTCCACTGTTTCCTTCTTGCTAACCTGGATTCACCTGCGTGAGATGAGTTTAACCCTTTTATGAGTGTTGAGAGTGCGGAGCCAAAATGGCACAAAGAGACAGAAAACTGCACTTTTAAGAATAACTCAAACCTTCACACTTCATGCCTCGGCCTACCTTTGCAGTGATTTGTGCGCTTTGATTTGGGGAAAAAAAATTAATTACCAATATATTTCTGAGCTGCGCTGCTTTTGTACTAAATGAACTTGAAGCTCTACAACGAAGGTGCTAAACAGCTTTTTGCGTGTTAAAATACTGTCCATAGGCTGTATGATTTTCGCCTTCATCCACAGAAGAAAAAAAAAAAAATAAAATCCTTGGATGTGTGAGGTTTCCAGTTTCTGAATAGAATAAAATGTTACTGCCCCTTTAAGGCTGGAGCCGTTCGTGTGTGTGTGAGAGTGTGAGTGTGTGTCTGTGTGTTAGAGAGTGTGTGTGTGTGTCTCCTCCTCTTTGAGTGACACAGCACTTAGATATGCCTATCAGTAACTTAAACCCCACAAACTCCACCTTCTAAGTGAGGAAGCTGTGGGTTGATGGAAATGTAGTGAGCAGATTGAGACAGACAGTGAATCATTAGCAAACTGCAACGCCAGGATGAACTTGTCTGGAACCTAAAAGGAGAAAACAGTCTGAGAGTCCTTCGCGGTGCTGGGTTTTGCTAAATACAGCCAAAGTGGATCTAAAAGCCGGCTGATCCCCAGTCCAAGATGCTGCTGGTTTCCCAGCGGGTAGAAGCACCACGCATGGAGCCACATATTCCAGTAAGTAGCATTTGAAATCGATGTGGACTGGAAAAGTAGGAGTTGATTTAAAAGGACTTTAAACACCCTCGGAATAGTTGCTCGGCGCGGCTGCGGCCGGAGCCGCTCTCAGCCGGGCTTGTGAAGTTTGCAGCCGCCGCTCCCGAAAGTGCCCACCTTGCGCTGCCTTCGCCCCGCTGGTTCGCGTTCGCAGGGGCTGCGGCGGGGCTTGCGGGAGAGGGCACCAGAAACTTGGGGTAAAGATTGCGCCCTCCTTTCTGGTGAGAGCTGGTGTCGGTCCAGCGAGAGGAGGGGAGGCTGTCGCTTGCGGCGGGAGGGAGGGGGTCCCTGGGCTTTAAAATGGTGGTGAACAAGGTGATGGCCGGGGCGGTGCGGTCTGGGCACGGCGGCGGGGCAGGCGCTGCGCGGCGGCGGAGGGGCCGGCGGGGAGGAGGCGGCCACGGCGGCGAGCGCCGTCCGCGGCGGGGG
>VZSC01012822.1:545209-642541 GCA_013398225.1 Steatornis caripensis | reverse complement strand
GGGGAGGGGGGGCCGGGAGGCGCCACGGAGCCGCGGCCGCTGCCCGGCGCGATCGGCCGGGCTGTTCCCCGGCGCCGAGTGGGGACGCGTGATCGCCTCGCCTCTCCCCGTCGGAAGCAGATGAACCTTTCGGGCACCGGCCGCTCGCAGGGAGCCTCCCGGCACGGGCGCTGCACGAAGAGCCTGCCTCCTCCTCCGGCACCGGGGCGGGGGGGGAGGGGGGGGCGGGCGCAGTCCCTCCCCCGGCCCGCCAGCGGGGAGATTAACTGCGGCTGGCCCCTTCCCCGAGCCGGGGGCGGAGGCGCCGGGCTCCCCCCGCCGCCGCTCCGTCCGCCTCCCGCGGCTGTGCGGCCGCCCCGGCGAGGGCGGGAGGGGTGTGGGAGCAGCGGGAGGGGCGAGCTGCTCCCCCGGTTATATAACGTGAGTGTTTCCCTGCGCAGCCCTGTAATCCCCGGGTAATGCTTAATGGCCGTGCCCCGGGGGGCTGGGGAGGGGGCAGAGGGGGCTCCCCCTCCCGGAGCTCCCCCTCCCGGAGCTCCCCCTCTGGGCCGAGCTGATGGGGAAATAAAGCTGCTGATGTGCGAGATGGACCATATGGTGCCTGCAGGAGCGAGGGAGCCGGAACGGCCTTGAACCTGCCGGACCCAGCAGCTGGTTGCTGCCCACCCCCCCCCACCCCCCCCCTCGGTGGGCGGCAGGCGCACGGGCATCCCCCGGCTGAGCGCGGTCCTTGCGCCCCGCTCTGCGCCCGTCGCGGCTTTTCCCCGCCGCCCCCAAACCGGGCTGCCCGCCGGAACGTAGTTTTGTGTGTTACCGTAAGCGAGAAGCTGAGTGCAAGCAGGGTAACAGCGGGGGTGGGGGGCACTGACGGTGCCGTGGGGGTGCCCGGTGCGCGGGAGACCAACCCAGCGCCGGCGGGAGGAGCTCGCTGGCCCGGGGGCTGCTGGCTCGCGGCCGCGCTCGCCGAGTCCCAGGCAGGCAGGAGCAGTTCGAGTGAGTTACACGCTAGCACCTAAAAAAGCAGCGATCGAGTTCTGGCACTGCCCATTTTCAGTTCTCTCTCCCTGCCATATGTTTGGAAAGGGGGCGGGCGGGGGGATTTAAAAAGAAAAAAAAAAAAACGATTTGGGAAAGATGCTCTGAGCCGAAGGGAGGAGGTGGGCTGAGGGAGCGGCATACGAGGAAAATCCATGTTAGGAAAGCATTAGCAAGGGGTAACTTCTAATGTTTTCCTGCCACTGACGTTGACAGTGACACACATGTGTGGGTTGAAATGGGAACGTCACTGAGTTTTTAAACTCAACCAGGAAATAGTCTGTTGCTCAGGGATAAAAAACAAATAGTATGTACTGTAGGGCAGGTAACGTGCAGTTAACAGCTCCTCTCGAGCGAGTGAAAAGCTGTTTAACGTTTAGAAATGAGCAGCTCAAATTTTAATTTAGCTTTTTATTTTCGGAGGGTTTTTTTTGTAACCTGAGGTTTTTCTTCTCTATTTTTAATCCTTTTAACTAATACTTCAGAATCAGAAAAGCAAATATTGACAGGGCTTCACTTTTAGTCCCTTGTAACTAAGTAGTTCAAACCTGCAAAGTCTCTTGGGGTTTGGTTTTTTTTTTTTTAAGCTAAGGTAGTTGTTAAAGGGTTTTGGGGTGGGATAAGTAATTGCAGGAGGCAGTTATATTTTTTTTAATTCTTTTGTATGGCTTTTAAGCGTTTTATAAATACAGTGTGATTGTTTTTTACTGACCTTGTTACGATGTGGTAGTGTTCAGAGATTTAAAACGGGATTAAGGAGCTATTGTGCTAGATGCTTTCTGAACATACAGGAAGATTTACTGCGAGAGTTCATGATCTGAGGTGTCTATCTGGCTGACACTCCTGCCCTGACTTAAATGGTCGCTAACCTGCCTGGATGCAGCTGTAGGACGAGGATCGACCTAGGAACTGGCTTCATGAGAGAGACGAAAGTTAGGAAGGCAGAAGGTAACACAAGGGCAAGGATAACAGTTAAGTAAAATCCCGGAGTCGTCCTGTAGGTTAAGTACAGTGCAACTTGCTGGTTCCCAGTCATTTAATCAATAAATGTTCTACATTGCTTGCTACTCTTATGAAAGTTGCCTTAAAATAACTTTTATGAGTACATAGCCATGGGAAAGTGAAGGAAGACTTGCAGAAGCTCTGATGAATGGATTTATCCAAACTGGGGGATGGAGTAGTAGAAGGTTGTCTGAGCTCCTTAGGTAGGGAAAAAGGCAGGATCCCCAGGTTTTCATTGTTCCCTCATGCTGGCTCTTTCTGAGTGTCAGCGTTTTTCAGCATTTAGGCAAAGGTGACTATAAGTTACGATTCATTAGTAATTGGTATGGTCTCCAAATAAGGATGGCTAAATCAGTTTAAATGACGCTGGTGCCTCTCCAGGGAACCATCTTTATATCTGACACGTTTGCCACTCACTTTTTTTAAGGAACAGTTAATATCGTACACTGCTATTTTTTCCTCTGTGGGAAGAGCAGTAGTATAACTCACTACGAAGGCTTTCTACCTGATGTTCCTGCTTGGCTTGCTGTGTTAAAAAAAACCCAACAGTATTTTGAACTGAAGGAAGCAGAAGACACACCAAGGTTTTGCGTTGAACTGTTTTATATCAATATTGATTTTTTAAGGGGGTTTGTGTTATAAAGAGGGAGCTTTTATCCCCCTGAGCTCTTTGGCAATTATCTTCCTGCCATAAATGTTGATACGCACATAATGGATGTAACTAAAAAATCTCCTTATCCCAGCAGAAAAGGCTGACTGTTTGTTGGAGCAGAGAGAATGCTGAGAGTGTGAATAGACAAACCCATATGTCGCTGGTGAGAGAGATAAATGATGGACGAACAGGAGTTGGTTACTATGGATCAGCACAATAAACCAATTCCCATCATACACCTCTCCTAATAATATACCAGTTTCAATGCCATTGACGGGTAACCTAGGTAGCACCAGTCAACTGTAAGTTTTTCAACTGTTCTTTTATACATCTCAAAGAACAGTTGGGACTGTTCTGATTTTTTCAGATGTTGAGTGCTAAAATTATGCAGAACTTCCTTCCTTGCCAGTAATTTTGAAGGGGAACTTTAGAGCATTGCTGTAGAATGCCAAATGTGCACGATACTGGTGTGTACTCGCAGTAGGTTTTGTTTTGCGCACCCGTAAAAGCGGTGCACTCGAAAAGGCAAATGCTTCACCAATATGTGAAGAAACTGTTCAGGCGTTTAGTACAACCCTCACTAGCGTTATTGCAGATTGGACCAGCTACTGGAAGATACTGGAGTATTGTTTTAAGTGAAAACAGCAAAAGAATAATGTCGGTTTATTTAAAAAAAAAAAAAAACCAAACCACAGTCCTGCAGAATAGGCAGTGATCAATAACACAGTTTTAAATTTCTGTAACCCATTTCAGGGCTGCCAGCAGCTGAAGGGAAACTTCACAGAACACTCTGTGCTTGCGTTACGGTCTCCTTCCCGTGTTCTTTATTATTACTGCTGGCACTTTGCACAGAAAATTGCAGTGTTTGTCAGGTAAAGGTTTCACTTCATGTCCTTGTCTTCTGGTAGATATTTTTCACTGCAGTTGCTGTGGACCGGCCTGTTAGCTCTGTTCCGAATGGAAGTATATCTCAGGGTGACAGTGTAAGCAGGGCTCACGGCTCTTGGGATGTGACTCCAGCGTTTTCGAAGTCACCAGTTGCGCTACCAGAGCGCGATGCAGTCAGAGAGGGATGACTAGCAAATGCAAATGAGCTCTGAAGAGCTTTATTCCTCTTGGGAAGCCTCCTCACTGATAATAATTTTCATTTTTTAAGTGGAAGAAAATGTATTGCTAAGGCATTACTTTCCTTCAAGAGGAAAAGACTGACTTGGTGCCGCATTCACTTGCAAAGTTGCAGTAGCTGCTTTTAGAGCTGTTTTCTTTGGTGTGCATCTCGGATGAACTGAGAGGTGTTTGTTAGGCCAGGCGCTAGGAGCGTACGCCAGTCGTTCTCCTGTCAGGGCCCAGCCTAGCGGTCCTTTTCCATTTTATAGTGGATGAAACTCAGATTTGATCCTAGAATTAAGGGCTCGAGGATCAGGTCCTTGAGTAGGGATGGGGGATTGTTATGTGCCCCCAGCCTGCTTGCTCTCGCCTGTTGGAGGAAGTGAAATGGAAACGAAGCAGGGCGAAGGGTATTGTCTCTGCAGGCTGAATTTCAGCTGGGCCTTTGCTCCTTTGGAGGAACAGTTCTGCCCAAAGGGTAGCGCAGGGGAAAGAGTTGTTGGTGTCCTTCCTCCCTTCCCTACCACGCAGCTCAGCCAGCCGGACCGGCTGGGGGATGTGGGCAGTGCCCAGGGAGCACGTGGCCAGTGGCTGACTTTGTGGGGCCGGTGAAGTGCCAGTGGGGCTGAGGCGTGGGAGCTGCAGGGGGATGCAGGATTTCGTATGGCCCTGTACCCCGAGCACTGCCTCATCCCTATGTGAGCCATTGATAAGCGGTGACCTGATTAAAGGGCTGCTGCTCACGGGAGGCTGGGGTGCGCCCCCAGCTTCGAGCGGGGACTGCCGGACAGGCCAGGATCGCTCTTTGGGAGTGGGTGGCCAGGCTGAGGAGGGGGAAACCAGAATTCGTCATCGTACCCTGCCCAGAGAGAGGCAGCGTATTATGACTTGTTGAAATCCGCTCTGCTTTTCCCTGCAAGGGACTTGGCAGTTTTATTGATAAAGAAATGTTACATAAGTACCCCATCAGGCATGCCCTAATTTGTTAATAATTGATGATCTGGGTGGTACAGAAATACCGATGGCGTTAATGCACTCCCACACTGATCTGCAATCTCCGCAAGCCCCCTGTTTTGCTTTTACTGTCATAGTAATACAGGCTTTCCCCTTTTTTTTTTCTTTTTCTTTTGAATTTACCTGGTGATCCAACCGCAGCTGCCTGTTGTGCTTTCCCGTTCAGGCAGGAACAGCTGGGGGCTCAGCCTGTCGCAGACATGATACAGATTACGTCCGCAGGGGAGGGTGTTAACTACGTTATTGTTTCACCCTATGTCAGGCAATCTATTGAGTGGCATCAGTGTTAGCCCAGGGGGAAGCCAATTCTTTGCACCTTCCACCTTTGGAGGTAAGGCATAAGTCAAGTGGGACGGACGCGGTGGTGCACGTGCAGTTCCTGCGCCCGGATCTGTCAGCGCGGGGAAGCCAGGGCCCTTTCTGCGCAGCACAGAGCAAGCACCCGTCAGTTTTTCCCTTTCTGATAACAGGCTGTGTTTGCAGGGATTTGAAAACCGGCTACTTTTGTCGTGCCACAGCCAGAGGCATCGGAAAAAACATCTAGTTCTGTTGACACGCACGAAAAAGAAATACTTACTGGATATCATCAACATGATCTGGCTGCCTCTTTTGTCTTGCGTTGTTTTTCTTTTGCATTTCTGTGGAAGTTTCTTTTTCTCTAGAGTTAAGTACCTCAGAACTCCGAGCAGGTTCGGGAGTCACACCTACTCGAGACATACCTATTTATTGTTTTCAGAATCACACAGCGCATTTACTCTGTTGTGGGCAATGAAATCCATTACCTGCATTAAAATCAGAAGCAGCAAGGTAACTTTCTAGTTATGTTGTGAAATGTAATGCCATTGTTCGCTTTTATTAACATCTCGAGGTTGATTATACGGCGGTTAGAAGCCTGTTCTGCTGTGCAAAGGGCTGTCTTTAATTTCAAGTGGCTGATCCTGATCAGGCAGTTAGAGCGGCTGCAGCCACAATTGCTTGGAGCTCTAAATCACATTTGTCACAAGATCTGCCTGGTAGTACTGGCTGCTCAGAGACTTACGGCGACTTTTCAGCATTACCCTTTGGTTGGGTTGCAGTGGTGAGGAGCTCGCCAATCTTGCCTCTTCTTTGTGCCTAATTCTGAAAGACTGGCAAGCTTCATGCTATGTTTTCTGAAGAGGGCCCGGCTTTACTAAGCTGCTTGTCTGTCAGGGATTAATTTAACCTCTAATTACTACATTTTCTTCACAGTTTGCTGCACATGAGCGTGTTATAACAAAAGCACAAAGAAGTATGTCGTTTTATTTAGCCACTACTCTGAAATTAATTTAGGGGGTATAGAGTCAAATCTGACACCCTTGGTGTTAAAATAATTGTGCTGGCATTGGAATTAAAGTATGTAATCTTGTTGTTTCTAATGATACAACAGTACTCGTGTAAATAGTGTTGTTACCTCGTTAGTCATAGCCACAGTAATAGAAATGCTATCTAGGTACAAAGAAATACTCAAATAAGCATGGCAGCAAAAGTTTCCCCAAAATGTTTTCATGGTATCCCCAAAATATTGCATGGTTTCTGCTTGATTCCCATCCACCCTTTGGGTTTAGGATTGCACGTCTGAAGAGTAGTTTGTTGTTTTTTCTAAAAAGGTCTTCCAAATTGCAATAAACAAACATTTACGATGGCTTGGGTTTCTTCCAGCCTGGATAATGATTTTTGAGTTTTTATTTTTTTTTAACATGCAGCATCTCGGGAGCAGTACAAAAGGCCATATGTCCTCTTCTGCCTGCTCACACTGACATCAGCGATGGTGCAGTTCACTTAGCATTGAGAGCAGCGTGTAATCTTGAAGCCAGGGAGTGAGTCTGCTTCTGTTATTAAACAGAGGATGACTTTCTTCTTTTCCAGTTCTGTGTTCTATAATATTTACAACAAAGGGGTTTTTTTGTTTTGTTTTTTGTTTTTTTTTTCCTTTGGGAAGATTTGGATTGGGAAATGCAGCCTATCTCCAGTTCAGGTAAATGTAGTTAAAAGAACTGTTGTTGTTACATAAGAAATTTGCGGTGGCTGTCTCTTCATTCTGCCCCATGTCCATCACCTCTGAGCAGGCTTGTTGAAACGACTTTGAAAATGTAATATCTCACCTAGGGTTGGATCTGCAAAATCGTTGGTTACGTACCAACCATTTATTTCTACTGGAAGCAGAAGATAGGTTGTATATTTTTGTGTCATGCATTCAAGTTGTAAAGCATGGGCCCAACCCGGTAATTATCCTTCAGTAAAAACTGTAACTGCGTTTGATGGGAAACTTCCCCCAAAGATTCCCCAAGGTCAGACAGGACACAGTTACAGAGTCAAACCTTGTAGTCCCTTTCTCAGAAGGAGAATTAATGTGGCATCGTTATCCAGGCTTGTGACAACAGTGACACAGGATTGCCAAAAAGACTAATGGGAGGAGATGGGTGATTGATTCTCTTTACAGTAGTAGATCGGGTTGTTGCTCTGAATTCCTTCTTCTGTTATCTCAATTCCCAAACTGTAACCAGTTACTGTAATTATTTACTCTAATACCTTCCAATCTAAAAGTAAATTGAACACAAATTAAGATCAACTGATGTAAGGGATGGTATGGTTCCGTGAGCTGATGGTAAGGTACGGAGATGCTTTTGCTGATCAGGAGTTGCACGGGGTGGCTGTTTGATAGCTGTGTGGAATGAGTGCTAAGTCCCTGCTTTAATTTTTGTGGATATGAATTTTCATGTAATGATTTGGAGATTTTCGCAGGTAGAAGCCAAGCCCGAATAATGCCTCGTCTAATTTCAAAACCGTCAAGATCTTTTCTCACAGAGTCTGAATATCTCTAGCTCCACAGGTGGAGGCAATTTTTGGAGGAAGTTGTTCCCAGGTTCCTACCTGTCCATTGTAAAATGGGAATAATGGTGCTACGCCTTCCTTTAATTGTCACACTAAGCATCCTTAACTAGTTAAATATTTTGTAAATAAGAAGTGCTTGTTACTAGCTGAGGTCTTTAGGGACTTTTCAGATAGTTGGAAATTATATCGAAAATAAAGGCAGGTACGTCTTACTCTAAAACCCCTTCAGTGTGAATGGTAGTTTCATTGCTTTGCTTTGGCTATATTGCCAACGCAGGTGGATTTTATTTTTTTATTTTCCCCTGACATCACGTTGTATTATCTTCCTTTTTGCTGAAACTTCAGAATTTGATATAAGGGGAAAGAAAATGTTTAGACACAAATGGCATCTACTCTCAGGCATGTATTTTAATGTTTCATTCTTCATCACGGATCTTCATAGGTTAAGTTTTGGGCAAAGGTAAACGAATGAATATTTTACGAAGACATTTGTCTTACACCTTTCCACTTGCGCACGAGAAGCTTTTTGCCCATAAGTTACCGTGTGACATTTAGCATGTAAACATTTTCATTAGTTTAAGAATTATTATGCAATGCTCATTTCATGTGGTGATCGGAATAGATACTGAGTATAATTTCATATTGCTTTGACTAGTTACTTTAAGTCTTGCTAGGATTTTCATCATTCCAAATTTATACACGGAAATAATTTCTGAATTCATCCGGTATTTCAGCAGCCCAGTAGATCATGCTGATGGTCAGGTACCTTTAAGGACTTCCGGTTCCTTTAACTTACTTATTTTCTTTATTAACTGTGTTGATTTAAATAAAGTCACACAGACTGAAATAAAACCCAAGTATATACAATCTTGCAGTCAGAAATACAGGCAAAAGGTTTTGATCTCTGACTGCCAAATGGTGACTCATTAAAAAGGAATTTTTGTTACTCCCTTTTCAAAGGATTACTCACTACCAAGCAGTAAATACCTAGTTTTGATGCTACTGCATTGCAATGCCTGACATTGTTGGTGTATTTTTGTCCAAACTCTGTAAGATGGTTTGATCACAGGCTCCGTGAAGTTTTGTTTTGTTGTTTTTCTCAATTAAAAAAACCTGTTGGGGGATTTTCTTCAAGCTTTATCCTGTCAGTTTGAGTACAGTCTAAAATGAAATATGTTTGGATTTTAATAACAGAGGACCCTTTCCATACTTTAAGCAGTGAGTCATTCAAATTATTTTTAAACACACAGGACCATGCGAGCACTAATTTCTTTCTAATTTTGCATTGGGTAACATTAGACAAGGACATTGGAATTTGTCTAAATCAAAAAAAATCTCTTTGTCTTCCACATCAAGGCCTGTGTGCTAAGCATTTTCTAATATTGCACTGCATAAAGCTGAAAATAAATTGTTCTGAAGAGACACAGTCAAAATCCAGCCAAAGGTGTGCCCTTTTTCTCAATTTCCATATTAATCTTGACTCCCTGAGCCATTTCCTTTGTCTTCCTGTTCTTACTTATTCTCTGCATTTGATGGAAGGGCACAAAGGCATGTTTGAATCCTCAATCTCATCTCCTCTTCTTATTTATGGATTGGTTGGTTTGAACTTTACATAGCGTTGCAAGGATGTTTTCTTGGTTGCAGCAACACTTGTGTTTGACTTGAAGCAGAAGGAGAGCACGTTCGGGCTTTTCAGTCTTTATGAGAAGTGAATCTTGGTCCCTGATCCCAGAAGGTATATCAGCCTTAATTTCAAGTGAAAGTCCTGCATTTTCAAGTAACTTTCCATGTCAGTTAAAGTTCAATATTCTTGATTTCCAGAGATACCGTTTGAGTCAAATCTAAAGTTTAGGGCAAGTGTGAAGGACGTAAGAGAAAATGTAGATGTTTCTTCTGATGCCACTCTCCCCTCCCCTTCAGGGCTCCTACAATCTGTCAGCTGTAACAGAGCGATTTGATTGCTTTGTAGTGTTAAGCTAAAAGAATAAATCTATAGTGCTTTGGGAATGGGGAACCGATCCAACAATCAAAACCAAACAAGTTAATAAATGCGAAGCATTTCTGCACAGCGCTGCTGCAGAAATGCCACTTCCACAAATGCTCGGGGGCAGCCGTGACTATTGGACCCGTCAATTAGTGTGTGTTCACTGTGCACACCACCATTAATTGGGTGCTGGGGGGTGTGTGTGTGTCTTCTGTTGGTTATAAATTATGAAAATCTTGAATATGGCAAGCTCAACTGTTTGTTGCTCACCCCCTTGCTTCCTAGTCACTCTTAACGTACGTGGAAAAAAGCTTGACTTGGGCAATCTTAATTGCCCTTTCTTTAAAATCGTTCTGGCTCTACACGTCATCTACAAATTCTTTTTTTCCCCTTATCAGCTCTTCTCTTCCCCCTACCCCAGCCCCCAAAACTCTTGTCAGAAATAGGGCATTGGAGTGACTGTCCACAGAGGCAGTTTGAAATCCAAATTATCCACTCGGACTGGTTTCGGATGCCCACGTGCCAGGCTACACATGGTCTGGAGTCATTTGTAAGGACAGCGTGCATAGAAATTTTGTGAGCTACAGCAACAGTGTCAAGTGCTGTCGTGTAAGAAAACCTCTGCTCCTCGCCTGCATGGAACTGATTTTGGTGTTGGTGCTTGTGCAGATAAGGCGCAGATTGATTACGGGAAGTCTTATGCCTGTAGCTTTAATTTTATCATATCTAAGAATGGCAGTGATGGTGAACTAGCGGGTAAGTGACCGATTCTGGCTGCCCACGAGTCCTCCCTTTGGAGCATCTCTGTTGGTAAGTACATGTCTATTATGTCAGGATATAAAATGGTCACCCACTTCGCAGCCGTCAGCTAGTCCAGCGAGCGTGCCTTCATTGGCGTTCACACGTGGAACAGAAATAGGTATAGGCCTTTGTACAAGGACTGCAGAAAATGTGCCATCGAGTGCTTTGCCATCTGCTACCCAAAACGTAGCTCAGCAAACTGTTAAACTTCACACGGAGCTTAGGCCTTGATTAACTTAAATTACCCTCCTGTTGTACGTGTTTGCAATGCCGAGGGGATTAGGTGGCGTATATTTTCAAGAAATACATGTTCATTATTAAGAAAGGTTAAGCAATAACATCTAGTGGTCATTTCCTTTTGGAGCATGGCTCTGTGTCTGTAGCGTAATTTGTTTGTTTATGCATACTGCTGGATCCCGGCGAGGAGGTGGACCAGCACGGCAGGCGCGAGCTGAGCTGCTCTGCGGCGCTGGCTGGCCCGGCTGCGCGGGCTGGTGCTGCCCGAGCCACCGATGGAAAGCCAGAGACCTCGGGGCGTAGAGGTGAAGAGGTCCAAAGTACGAGGAGGCAATGGTAGGGGCGAGAGAGCAGGGATGGGCTGGGAGCAAAGGGAGGGCAAAGCCAAGGAGACAGAGGGAGAGCTGAGCAAGCCGGGCAGGTATCTGGGGGGAAGATGGAGGCACAGCAGGTCCAGGCCCACCGCAGGGGGCTGGGATCCCTCGTGTGCCTGGTCCGCCAGGGCCAGCATCTCCTAGTGCTCCCACTCCAGCAGTAAGCGTTTCCTTTGTGCAGACTCGCTCTGTGCTCCTTCAGCACTGACTTACAGACAGTGCTTTTCTCCGTTGTCTTTTTTAAGTTTGCGAAGTCCCCTGCTTTCATACCTGTGTTGCGATTGCTCTGCTGGAGAAATTGGACTCTCTTAGCAGCAGTGGAGAGATGCTCCAGGACGCTAACCCTGTGTCGCCTCTTCAGAGGCAGGCAGAGCTGCGGCCGGGAGCGGGCACAGTGCCGGGGCTGCACACCTCTGATTGCCCTGTGATCACGGGCATGTGTTGGTTTGGTTTATTTTGTTCGAAGGATTTTTCTTTGGGCCAGCACAGTGCTTGGGCAGCCCGGCTGCTGAACAGCAGACTGAAGCACACAACTGCTATTCAGTGTGCAGCTGCGGTAAGTGCCGGTTGGCTTTGAGCTGGTGCTCGCACTGGGACAAAAATCAAGGTACGTCAGTGTTGCTGTCCTTGTGCAAATTCACTGGTTCAGGCAGAAATAGTAAAGACCGCTTCCACCTAGCTGACCTACTGGTTCCTGCCAGCAGGACAGCTATGGTTGCACGAGCTAAGTTCGAGCTGCAGAAGTTGCTTAAGACTTAAGTTTTGCTTAAGACTTAAGTTTTTCTTACGTAAGTGATCTGGCGCTTGACCCACGTGGGACAGCAGAAGTGCCTGGAGCAGCATCGCTAGCCGTCCCCGGGCCAGCCTCGCAGGCACGACTGCGTGAGATCAGTACGCCTCGCCATGCCTGGGAAGCTGGTTCAGAAGATCAACCGAAAGATCAACTGAGCTGCTAATGAACCATCTTCCCAAATCTCCTTCAACAGAAATTTAGGGTCTTAAGGTGGCCTTGGATTTTGTCGGCATAAGAGGGTAATGTTCTCTTTTACAGCTGGCCCTGAAGCACTGCAGCTTCTCCCAAGTAAGGAGACAAAATTCGATGTTTATAGAGGTAGATGGGAACGTAAAAGATTCTTTGGTTCTCTCTGAGAGCTTTTTCACACGTAGAAAGAATGAGTCACTTGACATTTCATTATTGAATAGGAGCTGATTTACAAGTGTGTATGCTCCAAGATGAACGTCGGTGGACGAACTCCTATAGTTTCCTCTACGACCATGCTGTAAACGGGCCAGTTTGATGTAATTTATTCTGTGGCACTGTGCTGTCTTTTGAAATGGAAGCATCATCCTTATGATCTTCTGAAGGCTAGAACGCCGATTAACGTGGAAATTCTTGATTAGCTTTAATTCAGCTCTGCTATTCCAGGAAAGCGTAGTTCCTGAATTGCACAAAGAAAGTCTCTTTAAACACGGATCCAAATCAGCCTACTGGAGATCCTGTTGGTAGGTGTGGTGGCTATGATTAATATTTACTTGATGCCTTTCATCTTCCAAGTACTTTACACAGAAGAAGCATTTCATCTTCACACAAGATGTAGGAGTTAGGTGGAATAAGTTTTACCGTCTCTGCTTTATTAATAAAGGCAGAGAACCTGAAGCAAAGAGATTAAAGTAGTTTACTAATGGTTACAAAGAAGGCCAGCGCTTAAACTGTGTAATTTCTGGTTTCTGTGTCCAGACTAATGTCTCTTCTTTGCAAGAAGAAGCAGCAGGACAAACTTTTGAGTAAGAACATCACAAGAATTTAGTGAGGCAACTTAGCAGATGTTGCAGCTGCACCACCGTACGCAGGTGGCCTCATGAGTGATGCACTGTTCTCGTCCCGTGGCGCTGCAGTGTCTCACCCAGCCGTATGGAGGCATCACCATAGATTGCTGCTTGAGTTGCAGAGCATCCGTGGACCTTTTCTTCGGCTGATATAATGGCTCAGTTTAGTCACTAGTCTGGCTGGGTGGACCGTTGGAGACATAAGTATGTGTTGAGATTTCTGGAGTAAAATAGTTTCTGCTGGAGTGAATATGATGAGATGCATACATTATTTAATTCAACTCAATGACTTCTTGAGATGTCCCTTTGGAGATGCACTAGAAAGTGTTCAAATTACATTGTTGAATTTGAAGCGCACAAGTGGTCTCATTAATATGGAAAAAATATTTGTTTGCCTTTGGCTTGAATAGGGCTGCTCATGGAGCTCGGTTTAAGCATATGCCCCAGTGCATTGCTGAATCAGGGCTCTAGTTAACAGCAAAGGCTGTGTCACGCTGAACTGCAGGCTGGCAGAGAAGTTGTTAGGGCCCAAAGGTAGTTTTTGGTTTAAAGAGCTTCTTATCAAGATGAGTCAGTGAACAAAGCTTAGCATCTGAGAAAGTTCTTATCTGAGAAGGCATCTGACCTTTTGAAAGTGAAACCTCCCGTGTAGATGCGTACGAGGTGTGCGCACCCTCTACCAGGTTGTACGGCCGGTTGACTGTAATGGAAATCCTCATCTGTGGAGACGGCGCTGGCCGAGCCGCGAGCCTCCCTCCCTCTCTGCGGGGAAGAGCGACTGTGGGTTTGTTCCTCCAGACCCGCCGTAGTGAAGGAAGAGAACTGAAACTGGAATCTGCTCAGCGATGGCGGCTGTAGAAGCCACTTCATTTAGTCTAGGTTTGGCTATAAATTCAGTCCCCTGTTTCACGTGGAGTAATGATTTTTACACTGCAGTGAGGAATCACTCGGCGAGAGAAGGGAGACAGGAGAGCAGAGCAATGCAGCCCCGCTCTCCTTGTAAGGCCATGGTTCAAAATGTTTAATTAGTTGTTTCGAAACGGTGGCTCTTCTCCTTTGAGGAAGGAATGATGTATCAGCTAAAAGCTGACCAAATTGATGTAGCAAATCAATTCTATGGTAATCCGTTTATTTAAACTTTGGTACTTAATTTTATAAGCTCTTCTCAAGTGTTCCTGTGCTCCCGTTCATTAGCCGGTATTCTTTTATGCTATCGCTCGGAGGTTTGTGCTGCAGATCGCAAAATGGCCAGGACATGCCACTCGAAACTGCCTCTAAATGTAATTCAAGCAGGTCTGCAATAATAGTGCTAAAAGAAGAGCTATTTAGCGGCATTATTAATGGGCAAAGAGTTCAGGCAGGATTATGAAAAAGTAAATTTTTATTAAGAGTGGAGGAGCTAGAAGAATGGACTGATTACCCTGAGTCCTCTGGGCCCTCGAGCAATCAATTTCCCTTTCTAGTATTCAGTTACTTGCTAATTGTATTGATTTTTATCAAATATGTGTACAAATCAATTTTGTATTTTAGTGCTGTTAAAAGCTTCCTTCCTTCCTCGCAGGCAGTGCTGCTCTGATCATTCTCATTGTCTTCCTTTATTTTAATGCTTTTATCTTAATGCATATTTTTATTAGGACACACGTGTTTTTCTTTAGGACATTTAACCGGGCAGGGGTTGTGCCTAGATGCTCAAGGTTGGAGCAGACAGGCGTCACTGGGACAAAACCTCTGTGAACTCAGTGGAACTGTCTGCTTAAGGAAAAATGGGAGGAAAGGGATGTGTTGTGTTGTGTTGTGCAATGGGTGGGTGCAAGTGAGCGTGTATAGTGTGACCCCCCTGAAGGGCCGGAAGCACTGCTAGTGCAGGAGGTGAATTGTGTTGCAGAAAGATTGTAACTGGAAACAAAGAAGGGGATAAATGCTGAACATGACGCACTCGTATTGAATAAACATGAAAACGAAGTCGGGGCAATAGAAAATTAAACTCCTGAAATAGTGTGAGCTGTTTTATCAGTACGGCCTCCATCGTTTGTGAAAACTGAGTCGCTCGGGCGCTTGAAGTAAAGAGGGTGCTGGAGACATCTCTAAGCGAAGTGAATGTATCGAGCTCTGAACAAAATAAAGCAGCATTCTCCATTTGTGTTTGTTTATGCCCACGGCGATTTAAATTGTTCCTGTCAAACGTACCTATTTTCTGAGATAGCACACGCTCGTGCTCTCTTTTTAATGTAAGCTACACAGTTTGGACTTGAGGAGAATCTCTCTGGCTGTGTGTGTAAGCCTGAGAAATTGATTCTCATAATTGAAATGTTTGGGGTATGTACAGCGCTGGAGAGACGGTGGCAGAGACTTTGAACTTTTAATAGTGTAAACAGTAGTCACGAGAACAAGGAGAGTTAGAGCTTGGCTTTTCCACTTGCCTCTGACTTGGTATTACGCAGCAGAGTTTACGATGCTGTGTTTTCTGCTCTGAGTGCCAAGGCACTTGTTAAAAAAAATACTCTTACCCTTTTCTTTGAGAGGGAAGGGTTGCATTAGCAAGTGTCCTGGTATATACACATATGCAGTAAAAATACACTTTACATTAAATAATCTAACACAGCGGTAGAAACATAAAGCATTTTATATTTTACGTTCATCGCGTCGGTCTTTTTATTTTTGTTTCCCTCCCTGGCTCCCCTGATGTTTCTTCATTGCGCAGCGATCCCAGCTGGGAAAGCCAACAGAAACCTCGGGTGTGCCAGGAGCTGCTCCCGAAGGCAGTGGTGCTGTGGTAGGAGAAGACGTACCTGGGCCCTCCTGCCTGCTCAGACGGCCGGGGTGGTGGTTCACCGGCAGCCCCAGACAACAGCTCCGTAAGAAGCAGGTG
The DNA here is from genome assembly GCA_013398225.1 of Steatornis caripensis. Taxonomy (NCBI): domain Eukaryota; kingdom Metazoa; phylum Chordata; class Aves; order Caprimulgiformes; family Steatornithidae; genus Steatornis; species Steatornis caripensis. The sequence goes on along the minus strand of VZSC01012822.1, from coordinate 626,786 downwards.
TCTTTTGTGCCCCGTAACGTGGTTTGCTGTGCTCCCTAGCTGCCACGGTGGCTTTTCTTGCTACGGGGTGCTCAGTATTTTCAGATGCAGCATAGGCACCGCAACCGTAATCATCAGTATAATGTTATAGAAGCTGGTTTAGGAGAAACCAGTTTTATTCTCCTTTGATCTCGGTGTGCAGTGAGATGCCTCGCTGCGTTCCCAGCTGGGGCGAGGGGTCGTATTCTGCCTGTGTGAATGGCTGCCTGCCCCTGGAAGCTGGCAGGCTCCCTCAGCCGAAGGGCAGGGGCTCTGTGGGAGGAGAGCCTGTGCGAGCGCTGCCCCTGGCTCCGCATCGCCTTGCAAACCGCGAGCGCGTTTTTGTCGTTAGGTTTATACAGCACCTCTTGTACGAGAAATCACAGGCTGGATAAGCTGTACGAGGGGTCATTATAACACAGCGAAGATAAATGTACCGGTTCTGCTGGAGGCTGTCCTCAGGCTGTTTGTTATGTGTCTCTAACACTGTCACTACATCACACACTTCCTCGATCTCCATATTACCCTACAAGCCTGTCTAATGGGATCCTCTGTTGCTGATTCCGGCTTACCCTGACCTACTTCTTTCTTGTGTCCCAGCAAGCTGTCAGGAGCTATCAGAGCACTGGGAGCTGAAATAAACACTCACTGAGGGGAAAAGCAAGGCTGTCTCTAGTGAATTTAATTAGCTTTGTTTAACTGGCTTGTTTGCTTTGTAAATCACATCATTTTTAGTCAAATTTAAGGGATAAAAAAAATCTGTAATTAAAATCAAATGATGCACGACCTTATTAAAAGTCAAGGGTTTTAGAAGTTCAGTACAAAAAGTCATTAGTTTGTAACACATTTGCAGCGCTCTGAATGCTTTAGAAGGAAGAAGGGTGAATTTGAGACTCTTTTTGGTTTTGGGGTCTTTCTTCAGATTGGAGGGAGATTTTTATTATTACTACTGAGTCAGTATCTTTACCTTTCCTTGAATTTGCAGGGAGGGGGAATCACTTTTTAGAAATCAAGACTTGAGTCTTTTCATCAATATTGCAAGCTTGCTGGCTGAAATTTTTGAATCCAAATAAAGATTCTTACTGTTTCTTTCTGTCCTGTGGGCTAAGCATTCAGTATATTATCCATAGTTTGAATCCCTGCTGTTGTGTGAGTCCATGGTTTAAATCATGGCTTCCCTGTGCACTTCTGTTGCATTTTTGAGCGTTAGAACAGAATTCATTGTAATTTTGGCTCTGCCAGACAAATGAAGCACTGACTCTGCAAGTCATCACTGGGTTGAATTTGAAAGTGCTTCTAGTGTTTTTATCAGACAGTATGTTATATCTTGCAGGTGCTTTACTGTATTTCAGTGTGGCGCGTATTTCTTTTAACAATTGATGTTCTTGCTCTTGTCAGCGTAGGGTCTAATCCTCTTGCTGTTGAAAATGATAAAAGCCCTATGAATTCCTAATACGTCTTATCAAAATCTGGCTAAAATATAAAATGTCTGACCCCAGCTCCTGATTCTTCTTCAGCAGAAATATATTTCTTCCGTGTACCATGCATGCATATTGATAGACCCTCCTGAGTACATGGCTTATAGAAATACACCCGTCCTTGGCTGAGCTGCAGCGTGAACAGAAAAGGATTAAAGGACCACTGAGAAAGAAATGGGTATGGGTGAACTTGCAGTGTGCAAAAAGGTAAAATACAGGATAAAACGACTACTCGAGAGTATGAGAGGAATTAAAAATGTGTTTCACAAAGCTGCAGTGCTTCTTCCAGTCTTTTCAAGAGGATGTAACATTGGCCAACCTGTAGTACTGCACTAAGAATTACTCATGGCAATAACTGTGTTGAGGAGTAGTAACGAGCAGCCTGATTGCTCCATGACTTCTGAGTAACTCACTAACTTACTGATCACTGCGAGATTTCAGAGAAGGAAGAGGCAGATGTTTTTTCCTCGGTAGGAGTTTTGGAGGTCCCTTGGCTCCCCTGGAGTGCATGGGGCAGGAAGCTCTCTGCCATGCCAGGCATGGAAATTGTATGGAAGTCTTCCCAAAAGAAACACATTGGGACACTTCAGTAGTTTGACAAAATTGAATCAAAACAAGAATAGCCGGGTGAGTGGGGTAAACCAGCACTAAGCTGTTGGAGTCAAGTGAACTAGGTTTGCTGAGTTACAGCCGTGGGGAATGAGGCAGGGAAAGCTGAGACATCCCAGTTGAAGAATTCACATGTCTTCAGTGACTCCACAGAATGGAGACCAGAAAATTTGAAGTATTATAACTTCTGAAACTTTACTCGCATTCTGCTGCTTTACAGAGCAGCCTCTCCCTCGTGGATTGAGGTCTTGAATATTTTTGGCATCTGTAGCTGAGACGTGTAGAGTGAGAGGAATACAAGTACTTGTCCGGGGTCATCGCTCCAGAGAAAGTGGATGAGGTGGATATCGTGGAGCTTTTATCATAGGCATGGAAGCAGACGTGTTTTATAATCTGATCCAGTGTGAAGAGCAAGAAGAATTTTATGGTCTTAATACCTTAGCAGGAGGATGAGTGGTGGAGTAGTGAGATAATGAGGGGGCTAAAGCCAAAGGCTCATTTGGACCCATTAGCTGCTGCGTGCAGCTGAGAACCGGGTGTGAGTACAAGGAGACTTCGGCACTGTGGGAAAGTGGGAATTTAGTGTGTTTAGCAACAAACATGCGATAAATAGATGCGTGCATCTCTGCGACAGCACCATAGTCCCTCCATTCATCTCCCCGGCTGCTGCAGGAAGGGAGCGGGAGAGCGGCTCCGTGCTCGGAGAGCGTGTTTGCTCTTGGTGTAAATCGGGAGCCGAGAAAGGGATCTGTCCTGGCACCTCCCCCTGCGCTTAGAAAAGCGCCTGGTGTGTTTTGGGCACTGCTGTAATCTCAATAATAAACACTTAATTCTGAGCTCCTCATATTGGCTGAGGTTGTTCTGTTAAATGATGCTTTGCTTAGAGGACATAGAAAGGGGCAAGTGTTCACTAAGACTTGAGTCGTTTAACTTAAATCAACCTCCTCCTACCCACTATTGACATATCAAGAGAGCCAATGAGGCATGTTTAATTACACATGCACCAAGTTTACAATTAGTCTGCAGACAGTGATTTTTTTTTTTTTTTTCTTCTGACACAGCAAGGAAAGGTTTGATCCTTCAAGAGGTCTTAGGAGCTGCAGTATGAGCAGGGCTGGGTTTTAGGGCTTTTCTTCCATTTAAAATGTAAGTGGAATATTTTTATCTTCTGGGTCAAATGATTTAATCTGATGCTCTAATGTTACATGGTTTAGCAATCCTTCTGCTCCCCTTCTGCTTGTAATAAGTGACAAAAGTACGGCTTCTTGCTTGATAAATGGGTTAACAGTATTCACAAGGCAGGTAATAGAAATCCATATTAATAGGTGGAAATTGGCTCTTGATGCCAGGCAGGAGAGTCTAATGAAAGTGTTATTGTTTTAGCTTCCAGCTCCTTTGGAAGCTGAAAGCTAAATGCCTGTATTACATTCTTATTACCTATTTATCACACCATATAGCTGAGTGGATGTTTATTAAATTACATTCATGTTTAATGCCTGTTTGTATACTTTTCACTGAACGTGTTCTCAAAGGAAATTTTCTGGAAGTGTTTCAGAAATGCACAACTATTTTCCCATTCTCTTTTTATAAAGTAAAACCATTGTTGCCAACTGTCAATATACAATTGGCTTGGAAATTAAATTGTTTCCTGCTAAGCTGTAAGAACCAGCTAAACCTACTCTATTTAATTTAGGAAATAAATATTTAAAAATCTGAAAAACACACGGTGTTTTTGGGTAGTGTTGATTCTATTCTAGTCTTTGAAAATACCCAAGATCCCAAGAGTTGAGCTTACCTAGTTTCAGCTTTAATTTAGCATTAAATTGCTTCATCGGGGATTTTATATATGACCTTCTGTATGTTTGTGATTCTTTTGAGAGTATTTAAAATAGTACTGAATACCATCAAAGATAAGAAATTAGGAGCCTGTTTATTAATACACCTACTTACAGCACTTCTTCAGCTTTGCATTCTCATTTTCTTCTTAAGCAGCACTTTCAATTCATTCCATCTAGATTAAAAGGAAAAAAAAAAAAGGAAAAGGGAAAAATACCAACCCCCAAAACCAAATCCAACCAAACGCAAACCTAAAAACCCAGCTCAGATATTCCCACATAGCTTTGACCTGGAGAGTGCTGGGGGCTCAAGGGCTTTGTACACGTTCTGGGAGGGGGAAAAAAAAAAGGGAAGGTGGGCTTGCATTTTCTTCCACCTGTGAGTCACAGCCCATCCCCGCCGTCAGAGCACTGTGACCACGCAGTGTGGTGGGGTGCTGTGGCTTCGGTCACAGCGTGAGTCCGCTGAGGACCATGGCTGGGAGCCAAGGGCTCCTGGTTGCATCTCTGCCTCTTCCGGCAGAGCCACACCGCTTCCTTTCCTGACCCAGCATCCTGCCTTGACGCCTGTGTCCTGCCCTTACAAACCAGACAAGAGGGATGCTCGGCTTTTCTGGAAGCTGTGTTTACTGGTCCTGGGCTGCAGACACCCATGGCTGGAAATCTGTGCCAGTTTATTTAAGCCATCCCAAACAGAAGGTTCCACTCCCACTCTCACACTGAGAAATACCCTTAGCGTGTAGAAATCTGAACTCTGTGTTCTTTCACTTCACCAGGTTATTAGCGGATGCCTCAGAAATACCTGGGGCTTGGTGCAGGTGACGCTGTTGTGCTCACAGGGAGCCTCGGCGGCTCTTGCAGGCGCCTTGGCCATGGATGAAAGCGGCCCGAGTGCCAGTGAAATGCAGGGGCCGCTACCTCTGAAATCCTGCTTGGAGGATCAGGCTGTAAGACCTGGACTCAAAAGAGAAAGACCAAGAGTTTTTTAATCAAGGTTTTGATAGCTCTTGTCTGCTTGAAGTTTCAGCTCAGTGGATTGTTGTATTGATCCATCAATGCAATCTGTTTAATACTGCAATTTGAACCGTGCTTACTTGCTTATATTAAGAACAAATAAATGAGGGCTGCTACATGCATTTCAGCTCTCTGCTGTGCAGATAATAATGCAAAAACTCTCACTTCTGTAATGGGCAGGTTAATCACTTGATCACTTTTACTAAAATTTTGCTGCCACTAACCTTTGAAGAGCTACTCTTTGTCATCAGTGGGTCCTAAAAATACACAGTGAACATACTTTCAAGTTAGAGAGACTGAAAAAAAATCTGTGTAAAAGAATGTGATGTTATGCTCCACTTAGTACTGATTTACATTATTAATTTAACAGAACAGTTCAAAACACAGTTGTAATCATGCTACCATTTTTTTTTTTTAAATGGTGACGAGATAAACAATAAATCTATCTCCTGGAGTTTGTGGAGCATATGAGAAAGTAGTATTTTGAACAAATTTTAGCAGGCTTATTGGGTTTTGAAATTTCAGCTATGTTGCATCAGCAAATATTATTAACATTTTAAGAGCCAGTGCAAGTGTTCCTTAGATTTTATATATATTAAAGTGTATACTAAGAAAAGTTAATATATATTTGTGTTTGTATACATGTAAACTCAGTCTCTGTTAAGCATTTTAGATGTCATGGGAACAAGCTCTTTAAACTGTTACTGTTTCAGTTTTAATAACCTTAAGTTCCTTTTCCATACTTGCACCTCTGCTTTACCTTTGTGTTCACTCACTTTGATAAAGACTGTATGGACTAATTAGCTTCATTTCTGCTTATGGCTGCTCTCTAATCGTTTTCATTCTTTTGGCTTCTCAGGTCTTGATCAATGCTTTAGTGTGTTTGCTGTAAGCACTGCAGGGAATGATCGTTCTCTTTTCTGTACCCCGGTAAAACACATGGCAGCACTTTACTGGTTCCCCATCCTGTAACACCTTTAAAATATGGATCTGTTTGCGTGAAAATGCATGCAGTGCTTTCTTAAATCATATTGATATAAACGTTGCATTAGATCCTTTTTCACGTAATGTAACAGTACAACAGAATTTATAGCATTGAAGTCATCTGACAGACATCCGTAATAACGCTAGTATTTTCTGACCTGCCTTAATTTCTTTTCTTATTCCAGGCATCTGTAATTGACTGTTAATTTTTTGTCTTTAAAATGAGCCTTTGCCAATTGGTGTTTAGGCAAGTCTTTAAGAAGATTTTTTTATTTTCTAAAGTTTTCATCTTACTCTCCAACGGTTTGTGCGTATTTGAGTTACGTGCGTTTGGATTCTGTCTGTGGAAGTCAACATGAAGTGCTTCGCGTGAGGTAGAGATCGTGTAGATCCTACACGTAGCATGAAAGCAGTTTGTGGGACTGCAAACAACAGCAAACCCACTTACAGGTTTAATATGTTTGGATAGGGAATGCCCAAGAAAATGTATTTCTGAGCCCCGTGTTGTTTGTTAAGTCGCGTTGACACGCAACCTAGGGCCCGAGGAAAAGTTCAGGAATGGCTGAGCTTGACTGCGTAGAGAGCGAGAGAGAAACTTGTCCGTGGAGCATTTCTGTTGAGATAGTTTGTCGGCTGATTATTGATTGCGCAGGTCATTGGTGAAAGGTCAACAGCTCTGCTGTGTCGGCAGATAAAGATAGAGGAATGGCATGTTGAGGTCACATTGGAAAGGAATTCAGTCACGCTAAAGAAAGAACATTTTAAACCTTTATTTACTCAAAAAGGGTTGTAAGGTATTGCGCTTGCACATTTACAGCCCTTCAGTGTAAGACCAAGAAACCTTATTCTCAGCTTTCCCTAGGAGTTTTCCCCTTCGCTTTACAATCCGTTTTTAGAGTTGAACAGTTCTTAGCTTATCACTGTAATTCCTCGCGCCTGCTTTTGTTTCTCGTGAAGCATTAGAAGGATATTTCTTTGTGCAAAGGAAGGCCGGTAATTTTTTCTGAACAACCAAATTTTGAAGCGATTATGCTCTCATTAATTTTTTTTCCCTTTTTTTCTCAAGGTGCCTATAGAGTGCTGAGCACTGTTTATGCTACTTATTTCTATTGTGTTTTGCTTTTGCCCTATTGAAGGTAACTATTGCGTGACAGAACTGAGATTTAACACATCCAAAAGGTAAACTGTTTATGTTCAGGGCAGAATTTAAGTCAGGAGGATTTGGGTCTTGTCTACAAGGTAGTTACACCGATTATCAGCTGGTATATGCTGTGGTTTAGACAGGCTGGGTAAAACCACTCCTTTTAAATTTTGTTTACGTCCTTTAGGAACAAATTTAAATGAAAGCTAGTAGACCGTTATTATAGAAAAACTGTTCTTATACAAACAGCTTAAGTTCACACTTTTAACTAAGCCGACGCGGATTTGTTGTGCAGGTAAGGTCTAAGTAGATGGCTGGCTGTTTTCCAGAGCTGGGGTCCAAAACACCTTCCAATAAGCATGATATTTTCTCTAATGCAAAGTCCTGGTCCAGACCTTCCCTGTCACCAAATTCCACTTAATTCCTGGAAGTGGTGCTGAGTCGCTTCAGCACAGGGAACTACACCCAGACACAAGGCCGACCCTGTGGAGAGACACCTCTGGCAATCCCTTGGCGGAGTGGGTGGCAAAGAGTGCGCTTGTTTCCTTTGTCGGGTTTGGCGTAAAGGCAATATAAGAGTACGATTTGCCTTTACAGAAGATATGAGAAAATGTTTGTAAGTTGGAGACAGGGTTGCTTTGACTGATGATTTTAATATTGCCACTTATTCTGGGCTTCTAAACTCCAAAATTACATTTAAAAAAAATTCATGTCTCTTTCTCCAGTGACTCAAAGCCCCTGATTTTATGATCGGGGTAGACTTTTTTAATATTTTAATATTAAAACTAATAAATCCTGCCTCTTAGATCTTTCAAGACTGCGCAGGTAGTTTGCTTCCCCCCCGCCAGCCTTGATGCAAAGCAACTATGTGAACGTATACACTTCTGCTCTCACGCGGTTCCATGAAGACGCTCAAAACTGCTCTAGAGAAGATGCTAAGGAGCACGTCCAGGCACCGGGCGTGTCCCCGCCAGCATCCTTGTGCACCCTCTGCATCAGCACTGCCAACCGGGGCTTCTGCTTGCTCGACTGTATAGGTTGATATTTTTAAATGCAGTCAGTTACCTTCTGTACCTGAGAGGGAACACAGTAAAAAATAAATGTTTCACTTGTGTTTTGCAGTCGCGTTATCTCTGCTCTTCCCCAGCAGCCCATGTATGTGGGTGGAAGATGACAGCGTTCTTCCAAGCTCTGCCCGTGGAGCAGGGTCCATCGGCCGGGGGCGGCTGATGTGCCCTGCTCTGGCACGGTCGGAACAGGACAGAGCGACAGAGAAGCTGCTTCCAGACGTTGGTGTAAGACAGCTGTGGTGGGGGCTGCGATTTGGGTGAAACTTTGGTAATATGGGAAAGCAAGCTTTTCAGAGGCTAAGAGTGATGTGATGCCGAGCGCAGGATTTATTTAGTGTTACTGATGTGTGGCAATACCGCGATTCCCCATAGGTCTTCTGAATACTGGAGGAGAAGGGTAAAAGGTGTGTATGATGTTAGACCGAAAGTGACTGTAATAAAAGAAAGACCAAAGTAAAAATGAATAAACTGAATTTTAGTTTAATTTATTAAATAAAAAAGGAGTCTAGAGAATGGAAGTGATACACTGCTACTTGCCTATAGTTGCTGAATCACATCCTGCTTTGTCCAGAAGTAACTACATGTTGGCATCTAAATGCTGTTGAGTCACCTCTGCAATATGAGCTGGTGATTTACATTCATACATCGGAAAAGTATCTCGGTTTAACAGTGAGAAAACCCAACACCCAAGCAAAAAAAAAACCATTAATAATCCACTTTTGCAACGGGCTGCCCCAGAAGAAAAATCTTTGTAAGGGGTTAAGATTTCCATTGGCAATGGGGAGGGAAAACTTTGCGAGGAATCCGAGGTAGCTGCTGGGAGAAGGTGCGGGGATTGCAAATACCCAGCTGGCAGCCTTGGCCAGAAACACGTCCCGGCTGCCGGCGCTGAAGGTGCAGGAGCTACAACTTCCCCCCTTGCATTATTGCGGAGTCCCGAAACCTGAAGCGGAGCCTGAGGAGCAGACTCCTACAACTACCGGCCGAGTAACTCGCCAGCATCGTGCCCAAAACACCATGACCGTGTTTTCTGGTGTGTGTGCCCTCCTCTTGCAGAGAATCAGGCCTTTGTCTGAACGACTCCTTTCTCCTTTCCTTTTCTTTTCTTTCTGAAGTTTTCAGTCGGCGACTGGGAACGCGGGGGGCCAGGGGGGAGCCTACAAAGATGAAGCAGCTGATGAAAAGAAAGCTGCTGAATAGGCAAACTGTTTTATGCGGACGGGTTTTGTGTTCCTGACTCGGGGTTGCAAGGGAAGGTACAGCAGAAACAGTGTTCTGGCTCATGCGCCCTGCTCCAGCCAGGAGATCGCTCCTTCTCCTGCTGCTTCTGGTGCTCAAAAGCTCTGAGCATGTGTTACCTTTTTTTCTCCTCCCCCTAAAGAAATCCATTCAGTGCTGATGGCATTTCTATTTAGTAACGGCCGTGTTTACACACTGTAAAAAATGTGAACTAGTTTCAAGGGTTCTGCAGCTTTGTGCGCCCCAGCAAAGTGGTATTTCCTATGGCAGTTGACTCCAAAAAGGTCCCGTGTTTCCAACCTCGTTTGCTTAACAGTCTGGAAGGAAAACTGCAAAGTTTAGGATAAAGGATGTATCATCTGCATGAGCTTTAGAAGGAAATTTGAAAGCCCAGGCTCAGGATCCCAACTTGCTCTGGCATTGGCTTAATCTTCTGCTTCTCTCTTCTTCCTTCAAAAAAACTTTAGGAATAGCTGAGGCTGTGGTCGGCTGGTGGTCACTTTGGTAGCCCCGTGTGATCCCAGGCTCCAGCAGCAGATGTGTTGATAGTCTTTGAAACGGAGAGGCGATGGCCTCCTTATTATTAAAGGTCATCAGGCATCTGGTATGAGCTGAAGGGATTTTGTGCTGTGAAGGCAAAAGAGCAAAAAGGATATATAAATTTTTAAAAGAAGAAAAGAAAAGAAAAAAAGATGGTAGAGTTAGTTCCTCAGCTTCAACACTGCAGGGAGGGACAGGAAGGTAGGACGTATGTGTCCAGGCAAAAAAAAATCCTCGTTAAATAAGTCCTGTTTATTCAGGGCCCTTGAAAAAAGAATTCCTCATCTGATGTGACTGGGTTTTTTTCCCATCCTGAACTGTTCCAGTGAGACACTGAAATCCTCGTCAGTGGTGGGGGAGAGGAATGGGGCTGCTGGCTTCTTATGTGCTGAAATTGTAATTTAAGAATAAGGCAGGTTTTAGGGCTGCTGGAAGTTTTCTGGCTTTTCATCTGCGTATGAAGTGCTAAGGCATCCCCCCCGCTCAAAGGTAGAAAAACAGCGAGCAGGACTCTCCGCAAACACAATGGCTCTATCTTGCTCTATTATGCCACAAAGGAGTGGCTTGCTTAATCTCCGAAATTAATAGAGCAGAGAGGAAACGGCTCTTAAAGAGATGTGTGTCTGCTTCCTTCCTGTGCATAGCACGGTGAGCCTGGGGCTGTGAGGTAATGTCATTTCACATAACTAGAGGGCTCTTCTTATAAAGGACAATTACAGTAAGTGTAGCGGCTCTGGAATTTTTGACTTTTCAGTGTTTTTTTTTCTTGCTACGGCGGTGGGGATTTTTGTTTAAAACCTGACATTATTTTGGTGAAAGGTGATGCTGTGAGAGTTTGTCCCACATTTGATTTTCAAGAGTTTTTCTTTTTTTAATCTGCCTCTTGTTTAGTGACATCAGAGAGAAACCAGCCTGCTGCTCTGTTCCCTGCCACGCTTAGTACAATAGTCTAAACGCATTTTGAGCTGTTGTCCTAGGAGAATGTCAGCTCAGCCAGAGTTAACGGAGTGTATTCTAGTAGAACAGCTCCTTTTTCACACTGCGTTGGCCCTTTATAGCAGTGTGTTACTCTTGGTGCGAAGCCAAATCGACTGATAAGCACTGGACTAGATTTTCCTGCACGTGGTCAAGGCTGCTCACATCTATCCAAACATTTTTAGCTTTAGGAAAAAGACCTAGCACTTAAAAAACGAAACCCCACCTAACTATTGTTGCTTTGGAGGGAGTGAGAGGAGAGAAAAAACTGGCTTGCTGAGAAGCCATCAGGATTTTTTAATTGCTTCAGGGAGAAAGATGGGAAGACCAGGAAGAGATACCGTAGGGACCAGGGCTCCTGGGCACCGTGCTGCCTCCAGCCCGTTTGAGTTGGGAACAGGGGGGTGATGCTCAGCAAGTTGCAGGAGCCGACTTTAGTTGGGCAGATGAAGCTTTGCTCTGCTTTCGTTCCATAACTTTTGTTAATAATTTATATGTGATACTGCACAGTAGAAATATTGCTCCTACACTGTATTTTAAACCACTGTCTAGAGCAGCATAACATAATGCAGCCATGCCGTGTATCTTCTGCATTTATTAAAAAGAAAGGGTGCATGAAAGGTTTGTTTTCTGAATCACAATCAGGGGGAATCTGTAATAAAATTACTATCTATAAAATGCAGGACAGTTCGTTCCCTACCAGCAGCATGATCTATTTTACATATGAACAATAGTAGGTTGCTTTGCAGAAAATGTGTTTTTGATAGAAAGATTATCAGTGCTGCCACCCTTGTTCCCTCATTTATTATTGGACTCACCGCAGCAAAATTGCTGAGCTCCAAGTGCTTTTTCAGCTTTCATTCAGCTGCATGATTTGTAATGACTGTTGTGAGCTGGGGAAAGGAGGAAGTTTAAATTTGGGCAGTTGTGCATCTATCCACAGTTAACGAGGCATCTAATTTCTCTGCAAATTCAATACAGCTTTACCAGAGTCCTAGCTGTAGCTTCAAGCATGCTGTGGTATTTTTCAATTTGTTTCTGTACTTTGTTGTTATCTGTGTGTGTTAAGCTCCATCTATTTTGGATTTTATTTATCTGAAAGATGAGAAAAGAACTGGCTTTGTATCAGGGCTGCTCACTGATGGCCAGGGAAGCTCGGGAACCTTTTGACTGTCTGACTCTACACTGCCCCTGTACACTCCTAGCCACACACGGAAGAGGGCCAGTATTCAGTTTGTTGTATCACTGCAGTGTCCTTCACCTCTTGATGCGTTTTCAGGAGCACCAAGTAGCTGCATCCGTCTGTCTGAACCATCGCTTTAACGCCCTGCACCAGACCTCCCTTCCAAGTGTCCATAAAGCTTAGCTTCAGAGTCACTGCAAGCTCTTGGGGGCAGGGACCGTATTTTCTTCTGGTTTTGGGCAAGTGCCTAGCACCAACAGTTGCGACCCTGTCTGTCTTGCAAGAAATTACTGGGATTCACGTAATACTGACTAAGAATGGACGGCAGCACAGCACAAGGTGGGATGGCTGCAGTTTAAAATAGAAGATGGCATAATGAAGTTCTTAGGCTAAATGCCAACACAAAATTAGCATTTAACCTCCCAGTTAGTATTTGTCTGTTAATTGGGTCTCGCTGTCTATACTGGCATAGTTTTTAGAGATTGTTACAGCAATATCAACATGATTCAAATGCATTGCATAGAATTATAGCCATCAAAGTTTTCTTCTGGTGGGGTCTTGGATCATCCAGCCCGCAGCTGGGAATGGTATTCTTTTACTTGTTCTGTTATAGACATCCAGACACATACACAGCCCTCAGACGTACAAGAATGTGTCTGCAAAGTGAAATAACAAGCATATACTAGACCATCCACAGGATTATAAGGCTATTTAAGTGAGAATGGAGAAGTTGGGGGCAAAGATGAGAAAGGATGGAATTACATGGCTTGTAATGATACTCCTTTTCACCTTCCAGCTAGGACTTCTCAAACCAGATCAGGGCACTGGGCTTTCTCTTCTTGAAGCCTGGTCCAAGCATCTGGGAGCAGGGTAGAGGGGATTTTGACCTTTGTGAAATCCTGTGAAGGTCTGGGGTCCAGTACGTGCGGGGCTGCCTGTTCCTTATACATCGCAATGCCCACCTTTCCTAAGCAGTCACTGTCTGTCTTTGGGGGCCCATCCACTGGCCTGTGATAGCTCTGCCCGTTCATCTTCCCCAGCTGCATTTCTCTCCCCCTCCATAACCAGCACAAAGTCAGAGGGGGGCNTTTTTTTTTTTTTTTTAACTAGGACTTAGTGCAGTGCCTTTTGTGAATTTTGATGTCAGGTTTCACCAACTTGCAAAATGTTTCTACTTCTGGCTGTTATTCCAAAAAAGACCTGGCCCCGAGCTGCTATTCTCAGGCTTCCTTCTGCGGCCAGGACCTTTGTGAAATCCTGTGAAGGTCTGGGGTCCAGTACGTGCGGGGCTGCCTGTTCCTTATACATCGCAATGCCCACCTTTCCTAAGCAGTCACTGTCTGTCTTTGGGGGCCCATCCACTGGCCTGTGATAGCTCTGCCCGTTCATCTTCCCCAGCTGCATTTCTCTCCCCCTCCATAACCAGCACAAAGTCAGAGGGGGGCTGGGGCTGGATGCAGGCTCTGGGGTCCTGTGCCGTACACCGCAGCAGTACCAGAAGGCAGGCAATTTGCATTTTAATAACTCCCTCATTATGTATTTGTCTGATCTTGTCAATATTTTGCATTTCTTAAATTTTGCTGACTGCAGACGTGGACTATCAAGTCGATGATTAGATTGCCTGATTTTAAACACCTCAGTTATAAATCAGAGCAGCCCATTTCTGTAGCCCAGCGCTTTGGCTGGAAAGCAGCTGTCCTGTATGTGGAAGGCGAAAGATTTCAGGAAAGCATTGCATGCAGATTTACTGTTGTTAGGAATTCCTTGATGAACGTACTTAAAATGTGGGGGATTGATCCTTTTTCAGAACTAAAAATTACAGAAATTAAATAGCATCACCTTGCCTGCCAAGGAAGCATGGTTCTTCCTGCACCAAGTAGGGGTGCCGCAGACTTCACATTCAGTTTATTCCAGCTGTCTGTTGAGGGGTTTTTTGTTTCACCTAAAGCCTGAGCTAACGGCAAAAACATTAAATGCAAATTGCACCTTCAGGGCCCCCTTCGAATCGCACCACAAAACTTGCGCTGCAGTCGATGCTAGGTTTATCTCGATTGTTGTCTAAAGCTGTGGAATTATAAATGTTTGTGTTAGACACTCACTTTCTCTTCCGTGTAGTGCAGTTCTTTGTATTGCACCTGGGGTTTGAAATAAGTCAAATGTGGTGAGCGCAGCAGCAATAAATACATGCACAGGTATGTGGAAGGTGAGAGTAAGTGCTGGTACCGTTATAGAAGTTGTGGCAGTCATTTCATTCTCAAGAGAGCTAACCATGAGTAGATATGCAGAGAAACGCCCACTGAAATCAGTTGAAAAGTTTCCAGTTGTTTCAGCAGCCCAGGTCTGGTTATAAAGCAGAATAGTGACTATTCTGCATACAGAATATTGCGAAGACAGATTTCAAAGAGCAAACGACCAAGTTTGCTTTTATTTTTAAAAACACTACTGAGAAGCACTGAGGTACCCAAACAGAAACGCGTTTGATGCGTGAGGCAGTGGAGAGCCTGGACCCGATGCGATCTGCAGTTGGCACTGGAATGTGGCAAAATAAGTCCTGGGAGCAGATCTGCACAAAGTGAGCACAGAAAAAGACAAATTTTGCTTCTTTACATTCGTATCAGGAACGAAGGGAAAGTTGTGTGCAAATGTCTTGGAGAGGGAGGCAGAGGAGCGTTAGAGGTTGCATTATTTCTCTTGCTGTAAATAGCTTTTTGTTCAGCATGGAAAGACAGCAGCTCTTCCTGGGGTTGTTTGCTGTTCTCACGTGACTGTTTGATGGTTCAGCTCGTTAATGGACCAGACTTCTATTAAAAGTCTTTAGTTGTTTGACAGCCGTGTGCCTCAGAAGCCAGGAACATACTGCGTGCTGGTGAAGGCTGCTGCTGCTTTCTCATATGGAGATAAACACAAACACGTTTTTAAGGGGTAACAAAAATCCCTCCGTGTTCTTGGATTACCCTTAGAGCTAAGCCCAAACCATTAGCAAGTAAAGGAAATGCACTTGAGGTTAATTCCCTTCCCTCCCATTCAATCCATGAGTTTCTACACACTTTAGGGAAAAAAAAAATTTCGACCTCTTTCAGAAACCCAAAACTAGTGTGTGGCAACGAGAGATCCAGACTGTGGCAATGCGAGAGCTGTCTAGGAATCCCGTCGCAGCTCCACTTTGGCATAATTAAACGGGCAGTCCTGATGAGCTGGTGGTTTTCGGGGGTGTTGTGCAAGAGCTGCCAGAGGCGCCCTCCCGGCAGAGCCCTGTCCTGATGGGCGCCACGGCAGCCGTGCCGCCCCGGAACCAGGGAGGTACTGATGAGCAAAATCTCGTCTTGCACAACGCTTGGTGAACAAACGTGGTGACACGGCGTCTTATCGGCTGGCGCTGCAGTTCTTGCAGGGAGTCACGTTTTCTTCGCCGGGCTGAGGAATCAGGCCTTTCGCTTGCCGTCGGTGCAGCTCGCTTGCAGGCAACTCCATAAGCTGCTTCCCTGCAGTTGGGTTTCATGTCCCACATTAGAAACACAGTATCGCAAATGAGTAAGTTTATTTTCAGGGAGTTACTCATATTGACGCTTCTGGCTTAGTGTCTGTCTTGTTGTAGAACGGATGTGTCTTCCAAAAATCAGGAAACGCCATGTAAGCGAACACACGGTGTGCTGCTGGAGAGGAAACTTCCTTAAATCAAGTCTACCCCAGTGTCACCCCATTTCTCCCATGCATTATTTTTGGTGTCTTGTTGTGTGCTAACAGAAAGTACCTCAAATTGGCTTCAGTATTGTGAGTTAATTCTCAATTGGTCGTGACCAGATACAGTACAGACGTGACTTTTCAACAGTGATCAGCAGTACAGATGGCGTGATCTGGAAGACACTGGACGATCAATGAGGACCTGTAGATTCTCCAGTGATATAATAAGGCATATTTTTTGGCAGTAGATAGAAAATACAAAAAGGTAAGACAACTATTGTAAAAAGAAAGGACTAATCCAGGAAGGAGGAGGGGTTTTTTTTGATTGGAAGACTGATAAATTGTGGTGTATTTTTGCTTTAAAGATACACTTGACATTTATCTTTCCTTGTTAATATATTAATTAATATGGAAACAAAAGAGTAAAATTGTATTTCAATTAAAGGTGTTTAAGAGTAAAAGAGGGGTCATTTTACTAGAGGAAATACATGCTGTATCTGATTCCACTTCTTTATTCCTTATGCTGTCATTTACACTTGGATAAAATGAATATAAGATGTGGCCAGGTTAGAAAAGTACTATTTTACATCCATTATCCAAATGATTGCTCAAAGAAGCGAGGTGAAAGTCTAGGTCTTTGTTGGTTTTCTGCCTTGAATTTTTTAACAGAAGCAAAATTAAGATGACTGTAAAAGGAAGATGGAGAAGTGTAACAGCTGAAGCCCCCTAGCTCGTGTGCTTCATCGTAGTACACCTTTTTTGTGCATCAGCACCTCTCGCATCTGTACAGAGCTCCAGGAATATCAGTTCTTTAACAGTCTTTACACTGGTACCAGAAGGAGTAAAAAATAGGTTGACTTTTTAAATTTTTCTTGATCTTACAAAAATTTATGCAGTTAAAAATGCAGTTTGTTTTAGATTTGAGTACAAATAAGTATAAAACAGGGTGTCAGCCTTTTTCATTTAAAAGATAATAACTGGGCAACGTGCTTGGCTGGTTTGTTTTTGGCTCTAGATCTGACTCAAACGTTTGTGTAAGAAAGACTGCACTAAAAAGTGCAAGGTCAGGTCTTGGCATGCTGCTCAGACGTGGCATGGAGGGAAGGGGAAGAATTGCTGCGATACATAAGGTTAACGTTTCCTGTTCATTTCCTATATCATGTCTGGCAAATCTAGCGACTGAAGCACAGGAAACCAGGTACGGGTTTCTTTGCAATCCCTGCAGGCAACTTCAACGGGAAATAGGTGTTTTGAAGAGCTGGAGCCCTCGCCCTCCAAAGCAATCACAGCGTGGGATGAGGTGTGCTGGGCTGGATATGCACCGTGCCACGGTGTGGTGCCAGTGGCGCTGGTGGGCACTAACAGGGACTCGACTGAATATTTGGCTCAGAAGAGAAGTTGGCTCTCTGTTAGGAGCTTGGGAACGGGAGACTTGCGTATCAATGCTCACGATGCATGCTGGAAATGCTGTCAAGAACCAAAGCTAAGCTGGCAGGAGCTCTGCATAGCAGTAAGGATGGAGGTGAGGGGTTGCAGCTGTGGTAAGCACTTGGAAATGCTCGTGTTAGTCCGTTGGAAGAAGTTGCGTTCCCTTCTACAAAGCAGTACCTGACAGCCTCTGTGCCAATATGAAATAAAATGAGTGCCCTCAACGACTTTTTAGTGGCTAACCTGTTTCAGTCTCCATTGCACTTGCAGTCAGTCAGTGCTTCTCAGCTGGAGTTCAGCATCTTCCACCTGGGGGGCTGTCGTTTCATAATACAGAGGACAGGCATCTCACCATGCCTAAGACATCCCTGTTCACCAGCACTGAATAAGCAATGGGGAGTTTCTCTCAGTGCAGTTTAGCTTGAGATTGCTGAGACTACCTGAGCACAGCACACGTGACAGCCTGCTGAGGTCCCAGCGAGGCCCAGCGTGGTGGGTCACATTAACACAGTGCTGACCCATGCTAATTAGTCCCAGAGCTAGATCAGTGCGGCCTTGGCTTTGGTATGTCTGAGCCCCAGGGAAACAATATGGTCTAAAGTGATAAAGGGACCTCAGGGAGCTCTGTTGAAATGATGCGAACCTCGCCACTTTGGGCTAGGGTTGAGCTGGTGCTCCTTCAATTCCCTTAACGCCCTGAAACTTGAAGGTGGACACAACACTGTGTTTAGTGATAGATCAGAGCACTTCCAGCAAATCCAAACTTTTGTCCCAACTCTGCAAGTTCCTGGCAGCTCCCTCGTAATGCTCCGGAGTGCCATCCGACATGACAGTTGTTTCCTGATCGTTACAGCAGTTATATCCTCGCTAGACTGTGTAACTGTAACTGAAAGAGGAAGTTCCTCCCATTCTTTCAGAAAAAATGAAGAGCTGCCCTCCTTCCAGCTCTGAGGAGATTTCGTAGTTCTTTCAGGTTTGCAGAGTTTGGTGCGAATGGTTGCGTGTGGCTCGCCTGGGCAGCGACTTGCCGTCGGCTGCTATCTGGGCAAGTCGGGTTCCTGCAGCCCCTTCTCCTTGAAGGCGGACAGGCTTCCCCACGCACGCGTCTGCTGGCTCCCTTTGGGGAGGAACGGCTCTGTTCTTGACAAATTGCTGGATGCAGTGACGGCTGTGCTAAGTTAATGCAGTAAAAGAGTTTTACCTTCACTTTCCGACACTGGGAGAAAAGCATGTTCTTGGGCTTGAAAACTTTTAGGGGAAGTAGTGTAATTCTTGTGGGTAAACTGAAATGTCATAACTAAAAGGCAACAACAGTTTTTTTCATCCTAAACTAGGTACATACAGTTTAAGTGTTCTGACCTTTCAAGAATGTGTTTGCTCAACTCCAGACATCGTGTCTGTATTAGAAAATGGAAGGGTAATTTACTGTTGATGTTCGAAAGCATGCAGTGAGTTTTCCTGTAATATCATGGTTTCTTAGTAAAGGCCAAGTCTTGCAACCCATGGTTTTCAGTTGAGGAGCCCCTCGTAGGATGAGGACGATACCCCAGGACATCAGCCTTGCATCCTGGGTGGAAGGGAAGCCTCTACTCATTTAAAAATAAAGTCCTGTGAGAAAGGGCTCAGAAAAAACAAAGTACTTGTGGTTTTTTTTCTTTTCTCCTTAACCTGATGCTCATGTTACATAATCCGAACACTTTAAATTGATAGCTGTGATAGCCTTGATTGAACATGTGCTATGCCTAAAAGCAAAAAATAACTCTGACCAAAAAAAAAAAGACAAAAAACCCTGCAGATTTGTATTGTAGACCTAGTGCCTGGTATGTGCTGCTGCCTGGGCGCTGCCTCCTGTGCGTCTCAGCCTTGCTCTGGTGCTGCTGCAGAGCCGAGGGACACGCTCCTAGCCCTGATGCTGTTTCCCCAGATCTCACACCTCCCAGATACACGGCCATACCTGTGGTAGGGTAGAGGAAGCTAATGAACACGGTTTGTTTGGAAAGTCCCATTATCATTTAAAGAATTCTAACAACAGAGTGTTTGATAGCATGTAGTAATGAGAGAGAAGATAAGTGTAAATGGGGAAACGAGGGGCCCATTTGTGAAGCACTCGCAAGGTCTAAGGTTTTATAAGGGGTTTCAGGTTATCTTGTCTCCTTGAAATTAAATTGGAGCCAAGTGTCTAGGCTCATCAGCAAACCTCAGCTAAGGCGCTTAATGAAAAAAATAGTCCCTTTACATAATTCCCTTCCCTTCACCGTTAACAGGATATATGGGGTTCCATCGGTACTTCCTCCGTAAATCAAGATATCAGAGGCTATTGTCTCCATATGCAGCTCCGGCTCAGCACGGAAAGCATTTCAGATTTGAAGCTTCAAAGGTCAATCATCTGATTAATACTGCCATTCCCACGATGAGTTTTTTCGCTCTTTGTGGCAAACCTGTAGTTTTGAAACGCCCCGTCCAGATGATTCAAAAAATGTTTCCTATGCACTCAGACCTGACGCAGCTGCTATGGTTGCATGTTGGAACTGGTGGTGCTGCAGCCATTTTCAAAAGTTTCTCTAGGGAATGAAGGAGCAAGCTTGGGGCCATGCCCCGGCCATCCAGGAGGCTTCTGTGAGATAGTCCCACTACAGTCAGCAGTAAGTTTCAAGCCGTTTTCTTACCACTGCAGTAGATTTCCTTCCTCGAGTTTCACAAAGAGACCAGGACCACGTACAGTATTCCCGAACCGAGCAGCATGCTTCATTCTGTGTATTCAAAACTACCTCCTCTGTTATGACAGATAACGGCAGTCTGGCTACAAAATCTGTAACAGGGATTGGTAACCCTCCAGGATGATACTTGGCACTCAAGAGCTAACACATGTTTTTGTTACATGAGCATGAGACTAATAAAATGGCTCACTGGTTTAAGATGCCGCTTTGTAAAACAAGACGCAGTTGGATTTAGAAATTGTGATGATTTGGCAAGTTCAATTATTAACTTCTCTTGCAGGGTTAAGCTTTGACTAGAAATTTGCCGTGAACCCATGGGCATATCCTGCTAGGAAACAACATGCAGAAATCCTTCACTGTCCTGCTTGATTTATGTACACAGTGCAAACTCGGCGTGTAGAGCTGTATTTTCCCCGGAGGAAGTCATGGCAACCTCCATTGCCACTCCAGAGCAGAGTCCTCTAATGTTTTAATGTTTTAGGACTTTGATATAGTTCTGCTCTGCTCAAGACACTGCATCTAAGGAAACTCTGGCAGGTCCTGAAGTGGCCTGTTGCATGGTCTGCTTTCACCATGTTTTGGGAGAAAAATTGAATGTGGTGAAGAGCCCGAGCTATTTTAGCTATGCAGTGTCCTGTGGGACTGTTTGTGAACACAGCAGCTAAAGATAGAAGTGCACCATAGAGACGCTAAAAATACTGTCCAGCTCTACGGTGGTTGTTTAGCATTTGGAGCGCTATAGTTGGCCTTGCACAGACAAAGGGAAGATGCACTTTTGCAATTTGAATATGCAAATGAAATCCTGATCTTGCAAATGTGCAATCATATGCTCGAATCTAAAAAGACCGCTTGTATTCCTGAAGTTAAGCACTGGCAAGATTAAGAGTTTAATCAGTCAAACACGGTGTCATCAGAAGTTAGTGTGATTGCATGGCAATGTGGAGACTTTGCTTCAAAAAACAACAAAAAAAATCACATTGCGTGATTAAGATCAGACTTTTAATTCCACATGTTGATACTTGGAACAGTGTTGTCTGATAAATCAGCTCTTATTACCGCAGTAGGTTCCAAACAGTTTCTTCTTTACATTTATATGCATGATTTAGTAAATAGTATTTTAATATCAGTGGGAACACATGCTATGCTTCATAGCTTTCAACTGCGTGACCTTTAAAGGCAGAACAAAGGCTTAGAAATTAGGGTTTATGTAAAACTGAGAAGTCTGGAAAACTTGAAACACTGTGTAATTCACTTCAGCAGCAAGAACACAGTTTTCTCTAACATTGTTTGCACAAGTCAGCATTTATGTTGTCAGTTTGCAGTGACGAATGTGTGATTAACATTGCTTCTAGGACAGAGAGGAACTGGTACCTACAGCAAGTGGAGAGATCCGCTGGTTAAAGACCGAGTAACTTAAGAATTGCGTTTTGTGCTGGAGAGAATTTCTCCAAATCCTGTGTATTTTTAATTCAGTCCTTTAGTTAATAATAATGAAAGAGCAAAGAGTGAAATGCCATCCCTGCTGGAGTCAATGTCCCAAAATATTTATTTCATTGAGGCCAGGATTTCAACAGCTTTATACGGGGTGAGGGCTTCAGGGGTGCGGCAATGGTCTGCATTTGGTTTGGGGTTTTCAGTACCACTGTTTTGCAGAATCTCTTTCAAGGCCCCTGCGTCAGTGACAGATAGTGTTCAAAGTGTGTGTGTTGTANATTTCATTGAGGCCAGGATTTCAACAGCTTTATACGGGGTGAGGGCTTCAGGGGTGCGGCAATGGTCTGCATTTGGTTTGGGGTTTTCAGTACCACTGTTTTGCAGAATCTCTTTCAAGGCCCCTGCGTCAGTGACAGATAGTGTTCGAAGTGTGTGTGTTGTAGGAGCCAGAGCTGCGTGCTGGTCCCGTCATCTTGCTGGTCCAGGAGGAAGGAAGCCTACAAATAACATGTTGGCAATGAACCATGTTCCTATTCCAGTTAATGCATGCTGAGAATAGTGGACTTGCTGTGTAGGTAAAGATGAAAGTGGTAGGATAAAATGAAGCAGTCAGAAACAAATTAAATACTTGCTACCAGACTCTTCTGCTTTACAGAGCATTTCTGCTTCTGGCTCTGTAAAGACTTCTCTGCACACCCAGGTTCAGTGAGAGACTCACTAGATTCATGGTCTTTCTATTCTTAAGTGACGCTTGTTTTTATGGTTCTGTATTAATCAATATCCTGTATATTGTTTTGGGTTTTTGAAAGGCAGAGGAGCATCCAGGAGGCTAACAAAGGCCCTGGATGAATGGGTAGGAGAGGAGCCATTCAGGACCGTTCCCTTTCCTTGCCTGTTTGTTCCATCCTTCTTAGAGGTGTGCTCCAGTTTCTGATAGCACTGAGGAGAAACGTCAAACTGCTCTTTTAAATGTTTTGTCCCCCGCCAAGCCTAGAGAAGAGCTTTGGATGCAGTAATGCATTGCTTTCCAATACAGAAAGTAAGCAGGCGGCCACTCGGCAGCCACCCGGGTGAGGCTGGAGCTATTCTTTGGGGGAGTGAGGGTGAGCGCTAAAGCTGTTGAAACAAAAAAGGCTTTTTTTTTTTCCGACTGAAATCCCATTGTTTCTTAGTGTTTTGAGAATTTGAGAGCTTTTTGGCCCCAGGTTTGACCTAATTGAAGGCTTTGTCTCCAGGCTGTTAATTCCCCAACCGTACCTTTGACAAAATGGAACCTGTAGTTTGATAAAACACAGGAGTAAGTCTTCCGGGGTTTTAAAAAATAATGCAATATGTAGCAGAAAAGAGGCGTCAGACCGAGTTTTTTTCTGGTTATCTAGGAAATGGTAAACCTACCTCATAATTTAGGAACATATACAGCCTGTTTATTATACTTAGCTCTTGTTAACTTGTGGTCATTGCGTAACTGTGCCAGTGTTAGAGGCTGAAAAAGAAGGGACAAGAGTATCTTTCAAATCCCGGTAGACCCAAGTAGACAAACCATCACTTTTAGCGCAGTGGAGAGGATCTGCAGTTCTCCAGCCTAGCTATTGCCATGAGAAATTAATGTAGTCTACAAAATTACTGCAAAGTGTTCCACAGGACTTTGAAATTAATGGACTATAAAAAAAGATATAAACCGATACTGCTGGTATTAAAACTGAGGTAAGGTGAGGTAATACTGATGGAAAGGCGTTGAGCCTAAGATTGATCTTGATTTACAGCCAGTTATGAAAGAAACGCTCTTGTACTACAGCTTAAAAACCGAGAGGCAGAGAACTTGTTCTGTCTTCAGCTGTCTAGTTAATAACACTTGTCATTAAATGGAATGTGGAAGTTACAGCCAAACAATATGCGTGACGTGATTGCTGTAAGTCTTCAGATGACTAATTAAGAGGCATCTGTACAGAGATCTCCTGCTAGCAGTACAACACCGGAGCAAGCAGTAGTCCTGTTCCTCCAGATCCATTTGTCAACTGCAATTTTTCCCCTGGAAAAATTTCCACTTTAACAGTGNTACTACAGCTTAAAAACCGAGAGGCAGAGAACTTGTTCTGTCTTCAGCTGTCTAGTTAATAACACTTGTCATTAAATGGAATGTGGAAGTTACAGCCAAACAATATGCGTGACGTGATTGCTGTAAGTCTTCAGATGACTAATTAAGAGGCATCTGTACAGAGATCTCCTGCTAGCAGTACAACACCGGAGCAAGCAGTAGTCCTGTTCCTCCAGATCCATTTGTCAACCGCAATTTTTCCCCTGGAAAAATTTCCATTTTAACAGTGCCANTGCTGTAAGTCTTCAGATGACTAATTAAGAGGCATCTGTACAGAGATCTCCTGCTAGCAGTACAACACCGGAGCAAGCAGTAGTCCTGTTCCTCCAGATCCATTTGTCAACTGCAATTTTTCCCCTGGAAAAATTTCCACTTTAACAGTGCCATTAATACCGAAAGCAGATGAATTGCTAAGGAAAGACAAGATGGGAAGGCTCTGAACGTTTGTTTTGATAGGGCAGATCTCTGTTGGTGCCTTCTAATTGCCTGAGACTGGCAATTCTGTCTGACCTCAAAAGGAGCAAAGTTACTAGTTCAGGGTTTTTTTTCCTTTTTTCTTTTCTTTACAGTGAATGTTACTTGGTCTGTTGCATGCAGCTGGCTGGTGTGGGTTAGTAAAATAGGCATGTTCTTGGCAATGTTTTTTTTCTCCTTGGAACTGTGAATCTTACGTCGATAGCTTCACACGGACATTAGTGACGTTGCCTGTAATTTTACACAAGGGTAATCAGAAAAACCTTGTTCACAAACATGCTGCTGTGTAGTCTGTAAGATGTTCCGGTTCAGGATATAGATCGCATGTATTTCTGTCACTGTGAGCATAACTGCACTCACACACATCGGTATGAGAAAATCATATTTGTAGTATTTCCTTCCCTTTATTTTTTGGTTAAGATTTAGAAAAAAAAAAAAAGCTAGTACCTTAGGCTTTTGGTAGTCCAGGTTGAATTTCCTGTTACTTTCTGTGGTTTAAGCTTATTGTAAGATCACATCTTTCCGGTTTTGTATAGTCATGATGTTTTGGATTTTTGTGCTTAGCAGCTAAACGCTGCAGTTCTGAGTCTTTGCAGCCAGCATTACTTCCTATGCTGTGTGGTGGCTTGGGGAAGAAAGCCACGTAGACGAAAGAAAGTGCCAGGTTGGCAGTCACCATTTAAAAATTCACATATATTCAACAGTCAAACAGGAGGCCTGTTGTACTGCAGCAATGTAACAGAGAGGGGGAATTGGTTGTAGCTCTGCAGCGACAGTGCAGGCTAGCTAAACCGCTTGTCGTGGGCTCTGGTGATGTACACGAGGTGTATCTGTCAGCCCAGGTCCAGGCAATGCATACGGGCATGGGAGGAACTGCCCTGCTAGTCCCGATGTTTTTGCACTCACAACAGGGAGCGTCACCACCTTTATTAAGGGAAAGCACACACCTTGTTTTCTTCTTTCTCTTTTAGCACAGCTTGAGGTCCCTGATTTACTGAGGGAATAACTGGAGGAGATCACAGTGAGTGGTGACAGTAATGGGGCAAGCGATCACAGCACGTTTCTGTCAGGTCAACTGATGTTGGCTGTACTGATGGGAGATCAAATTCTACAGATGTAGCAGTGGGCATAAGTAGCAACTTCCAATCTACGTTCATATGCTTGTTTTAAAGATGGCAGATTTCATAGTGCCGCATACTGCCACTGTAAATTATAAATTGGGAGAAGCTGTAGTTCCAGGTAAAAATAATCCACATAACACATGCAAGCTAGCTAATAACCAGTGCCCTTTCATGGTTAAAATGACTGCTTACATCCCCAGTTCCTCTTCCTACATCCTCCCTTCGAGTTGCCTATTTCCATGAGCGTCATGAATAGAAGGAAATCCACCCCGTGAATTTTCCCTATTCATAATCCTTTCTCCACTACCACACCTCATTACAAACAGATCTGCCACCTTTCCAGCCTACAAATACCCAACAGACCTTACTCGGGTACTCCCCAGCTGAGGAGCTGGGGTGTTGCTTTTTTTAAGCGTAGTAAAACACATCTCTGGTAGCTTGGACTTGCAGTGTGATCTCTTTCCTAACAACGTGAAATGACAACTTTACATCCACCCATGCTGGAATTGCTTCAAATCAGAAGGGTCAAACAGCCTAAAGCAGTAGGAAGAATGTGATTTTAGCTTATGTTTAATCTTAGTGTGGAGAAAGTGAATGGTAGTTTTAATTGCTTGAGCCTCCTTGAGTTCTCCTTGTAGCCTGAGATGTGACTTTGATAAAGCATAGTTTATGTTCCTCGTAGTCATGGGCTGCTTTGGCTACTCACTGGTCAGCAGGAGGCATTTTTCCTCCGATTCAGATATACAATGCGAGTTTCTGTTAGCAAACTGCAGCCAGCATGCATGAATGGAAATTTAGCAGATGTGCTAAATGCACTTAATTCAGTGCCAGGTTCTGCTGTAGTTAAATGGGATCTCTGCCCATGAGCATTTGCATTTTGTTGCTCATGTGCAAGCCATCCTGCTACTGAAAACAGTGCGTCTGATAGTTCAAGCAGGGCTGCCATTTAAAAGGTAATATTATATCAGATCCACTTTCCAGCCTTCAAACACACAGTGAAATTCTCACCTCTTTTTCATGAACTGTCCTCAAAGATTAGTAGGCCATTAAAATCTGTCTAGAGTGTGGATAAAGCGATAGGGAGCACAAACCTTTCCAAATTGTGTATTTAAGGCACAGGAGAAAAATTTGTGACGTTTTCTTGTTTTATATGGAAAATTGCCAGTTTCATTTTCTCATTACATGACTGTTTTTGTCAGGACAGATAGAAACATTTTAGGCTGATGGGCAGATAGCTCTCGCTGAAGCTTGTTGAAGCCACAGAGACTGAAGTCTTGATCGCTGAATGCTGCAAACAATTTGCCTCTGGCAAATACATACTTCCAGTTTTGGCAGTGTCTAGTGTTTGAAAGAGACAGAGAGTGATAGATTCTGTGGTCAGCTCAGTTGAACAAACCTTAGACTCAGGTTTTATACTTTGCAGAGGGAAAAACCAGTTTACAATATACCTTGAAAGAATAGTGGAAAAAAGACTTCTCATCTCAGGCTGCTGCGTTGCTCAGCTTTTCCACCAAAAAATAAACATGCTCTCTCCGTCAAAATAATTCAGGTACGCCAGGTCTTAGCAGCCTCTTGGTGACCTGGATTCCCCAGGCTTCTGAGGCACCGGTGTCTTGCTCTGAAAGGCTTTGTGCAAAGCTGCCACAACGCTAGCAAACCCCAGTATCTGTGGTGAGACTGAAATGCTCCCCACCTGCCTCGTCTCCTTTTACCATCATGTCTCTCGTCTCTTCCATCAAACAAACAGAAAAGCCAACACCTGGCATTTCCCAAGAGTTAGAAGGGTCTTGAGATTCCCAGTGAAAGAAGGTTCTCTGACTCACGTTCTGGATATTCCAGTCATGGATCCATACATTTCATGCTGGCAAATCAAGAGTCTCCAGCAATGATGGTGGATGCTGGAGACGGGGAGGTGGATCAGCCGCCGAAGGAGAACGTGGCACAGACTCTACAGACATTGGTTCAAAACGGCAGCGTCGCATCGGGCTCAGTTCTCACTTGAAGAAGCCGCGTAGGTGTGGGAATCGCTGCTGTAGGTTGGATCTCTCAATGGCAGTGAGTGGGGTGGGGTGGTTGCAGATCAATAATGAGCACCCTGCGGTCGCTGTAAATCAAGGCTTGAATCTCTGACAGCCTGCAGAAGCCAGGAAGAGGCACAGAAATACCCTGCCTAATGTTTTTTCCTCTCTCTTGTTTCTGCATTACATTGGCCTAAATAGGAATCTCTGGTTAAGATTTGGCTTCTTCCTGGCGGACGGGGGATCGTTGCAAGGCTGGGGAAGCGAGGCTTCCCGAGCGGGCCGCAGCGGCTCCTTCCCCACAGATACCGCGCAGGCGAAGGAGCAAGTGACGGGTGGAGAATTAACAGGGGCTGGCAGCAGGGCCATGGGGCAGCCTGGCTCTCGTGGAGAGCTGGACCGGAAACTGAGGACAGCTGATGTACTAAAGAGAGGAGGAAGGCTGAGCCACAGCGAGGCAGGGAGCCGGTCCAGAGTTGCCCGTTCGGTTGGTTATTAAAATCCAATGGAACCACCACAGTGTATATTTATTAACAATTTGATCTCTCTACTTCCGTTTTTGCCACTTCCAGCCTTCATTTCTCCCTTNAGCGAGGCAGGGAGCCGGTCCAGAGTTGCCCGTTCGGTTGGTTATTAAAATCCAATGGAACCACCACAGTGTATATTTATTAACAATTTGATCTCTCTACTTCCGTTTTTGCCACTTCCAGCCTTCGTTTCTCCCTTCATTGAGAAATAGTAAGTTGCTCAAGGCCAGCACCACCTCCTGAGTTTGGAAAGTGTCTGACGCCAGAAGTCACCTGAGCGGGCAACTTCAGAGAGCTCGG
Source organism: Steatornis caripensis (assembly GCA_013398225.1). NCBI lineage: Eukaryota > Metazoa > Chordata > Aves > Caprimulgiformes > Steatornithidae > Steatornis > Steatornis caripensis. The sequence goes on along the minus strand of VZSC01012822.1, from coordinate 598,905 downwards.
TGTAGGAGAGGGTGCAGCCGAGGACTAGTTTTGTTTGCCGTGTCCACCTTTTCTTCCTTGTGCAAGAGAAGCCTGCGGAGCGCTCTGTCCACACGTAGGGAATCCGTTCTGTGTGAAGAGGTAGCGTGTGACAAATTAGATGTTTGTAACCACAGCTGTATAGCTTCCTTGGACGGAGCAGGGTAAACAGTTATTATTTATTCTTGTTATACCGCCATTGCGAGCTAGCAGCGCTACTCGTTTGTAACGCGGGTCTTTCCAAGAAAGACAGCCTGTTGGTTTTTAGAGGATAGGAGCGCTGGGATCGTGGCACCCTCACTTCTAAAAGCAAACCTGCGATAGTGGAGACCTCATAATCGGATATTCCCCAAATTGGAGGGCCTGCTTGTATTTCTCAGGTATTCCCAAACAGAAGTTAGCCTGTGCATGCTAATGCATTTTAATGAATTTGGGCAAGGTCACAAGAGCCCAGTTGTTGCTCGTCTGCTTTGTCCTTGCTTGCACACATGAATGAAGCTTTCCCATCCTTCACCACATACAACCCCTAGTCAGCTTAAGTGTGTGTTGTGTGTTTATAGTTTAAAATATTTCTATTCACTTGTCAGATACTCAGTTTGAAACAGAGCTGCCCAACATACTAATCAGCAGAGAAAGGGGAAGAACGTATTTTGGTGCCGCTCTTACTTCCGTTGATTTTGTCAAATAGCGTAAGCCCTCTTGAAGAAGGGGAGGAGGAGTTGGAATAAATCAGCTCCTTCCTGAGGAATCCGGGGACAGACGAAGGAAATGGGTAGTAAAAATGTTTTGAGTAAGGGAAGAGTCTAGAAAAGGATAGATGGGTTTAAAAGAGATAAGTCTTGAGACATCTGAGAGTACTGGATGATCTGCAATAAGCAGCTACTTGANTCTAGAAAAGGATAGATGGGTTTAAAAGAGATAAGTCTTGAGACATCTGAGAGTACTGGATGATCTGCAATAAGCAGCTGCTTGAATGAGTTAGGCCAGGTGCTCCGGGTCCTAAAAGTCGTGGTGCCTCAGCGGCCACCGTTGCGCTTGGCATGTCCGAGCCAGCCAACGTCCCCGAGTATGAAACTGCGCTACTGTCCCCTGCGCTGGTCAGGGCTGCCACAGTGGCACATGCGTGAAGAGCAGTATCCGGGAGCTGGGGACAAAAATGCTGGCTCCTCACAGACAGCACGAGCACAGGGCGTGCTGCATGGGAGTAACAACCACGTGTGTTGCAGAGGGGAATACCAAAGCAAACCTCTCGGCTAGCACATCCAGCCGGGGAAGGGATTTCTGTATGTAGTTGATACTTCACACTTAAGTGCCTGGTAAAACACTGTCATCTGTTTCTTTCATTTGTGATGTGCTTGAAGCAGAGGACTGATGATACCCAGGCGTCCCATCTAACCAAAATTGTTCTGTGATTTGTTTAGTTGCTGTAAGGACGGTATCTTTCTCTCTCAAATTTGGGGCTGTACTCAAATAGATCTGAAGCAAAAGTGATGCTCCTAAATTGTGTGGAGTTATACCTGCCTGCACGGGGACAAATTGGTCTTCCGGATTTCATGGTCCTTGTGCAGATACTCACCTGGGAAACAGGAGTCTTGCTTTTCAAGAGAACATGATGCCCAGCTAATGTCACTGCCCCTCTTACAGCCAGGCTTCTCACGAGGGCTAAGCAACAGCATCCTATTTAAAAATCCTGCCCCAGTTTCAGAATGCCCATGCCATCTGAAAGCTATGGCCTTGTTTTATCTGTTTATATCTAGTAATAGTCTTGGGGAAATGGAGTTTTGTTTTCCCATCACATTTACTCCCCAGTGCAACAGTTAAAAAACTCTTTTTCAAAGTGTTCAGAAAGCCCAAATTTTTCCCCAGTAACTCAGAGCATAGGAATGTCCTATGGCAAAGGAAGCGCTGGCAAGGACATGCATGCCAGCATGTCAGCTGGCCAAGTGTGGGAGATCCCCCACCACTTCCTGCCTGAAGGTTCCCAGGGTGCAACTTGGGAACACGCTGTGTTTGTTTTGGATGTGTGAAGCCCCTGTAAAGATTCTCTATGCATGTCTGGGTTTAAATATATGTAGTAATGCTCTACCAACATGTTTCAGCCTACGCAGGGCAACATCTGTTGAAACATGCAACTCTGGCTTACTTTTAGCAAAGAAAACGAAGGAAAACAATTTCATCCATCGCTAGACCAACGCTCTGGAGAAGATTTACGCCTTGTTCCATTTCCTAAAGCTAAGCAAATTTTGGCCTCATCAGCCCAGAGGAATAAGCAAATCGCTGATGCTTCAGCTGTCTCTGGCTGTGATGTAAAGGCGATCTCTCACAGAGCAACGGTTCAAACCACGCGTAGCACAGCTGACCGAAGAGGGCTGTCAGGTAACCAGTGAACGGTGCTCCGAAAGCAACTCTCCCCATTCAGCATCAGTTCTCACTTGCCGGTGGTTTTTTAGTGCAACCCATGTTAAGGCAATGCACCTGGAGATCACAGGAGAGAAGCACTGATTGCTCTAGGAAGGGATAACTCTTAGATGGTAGGGGGAAAAATATCGATCTTCAAAGGTCTCTCTGTCACAATGCCATACAAAACTGCTGTGCCTGTTGATGGGGGGTAGGTGAACTCCTAAAACCTGATCGGCAGCTCTCCGTAGTATGTAGACGGGCTTTTCCGTCTGCCATGATGATCATGTACAATTAACTTGTATCCTCTCACCCTCCTCCGAACGTCTGTGTAAGCTGGCTACTAGCAAGGCAACATCTGATACTAGTCCTGAACTGCATCTGTAGCGTAAGCAACTGTAGGCACAAATCTGCAGTCGTCTCTCTGCCCACCAATTTAGAAATAAGTGATGAAAGAGCACTCATGTGAGTCCAGCTGAGTGAGCCACCGGGCATCTCTGCCACATTCCTAGGTCAGAACAATGCATGTTTTGTGATCAATTGCCTGAACATAGGCTGAATTTAGGGGTGGACACCGGCTGTTTGCACAGTGACCTCCACGTGCACATTGCAGAAGGAGCCGCACGAGGTGTGCCCACTTTGTGCCCTGCAGCCTCCGCAGGCCCTGCGGTCATCGTGCCGTGACACTGTTGTCCAAGAGCACCAAAGCTGCTGGCCGTTGCGTGGTGACTCCTAGGGAAAACGGTGACGTGCTTAATAATTATTGTAAAATTCAGAAGTCAGTCATACCCACACAGCCCTGGAGTGGATCTGGTTACACTGGGGTTAGGTGCTGGGGCTTTTCTGGTGATATGAGCTGTTATTAGATGTGAATTTTTTTCATGGTACTAGATGACTGGCAGCACTTGCAATTGTAGGGCAGGGCAGGGAGAGGCTTTACTGTGAGCCAGCTTAGAGGAACAGTGGCTTTCTATGGTTTTCCCACTGCTGATTAGATACTTTTCTAAACGCTGCCTCCTTCTATTGATAAACAAGGACATAATGCTTACTTCCCTTAACTTGAAGCAGCAATGTAAATGTCTGATTAATCCTATGACATACAGGTCATGCTTGTTAAAATTGAAAGCCACAGATTATTTTATTTGGGCGAGATAGCCGTATCACTCTGAATTGGTATTAGAAACATTGTTTTCAGTTTCACTTTCTTTATGTGTTTAAGGCAGTTTTTTTCCCCCTAAGATTTGTTGATTTACAACTCTGCCATTGCTTGTACATCAAGATATTTATATAATTGTATTTTCAAAATGCTTCCGTTTTTATGAATGAGTTGCAATCCTTCAAAAGAACAAAGGCCATACTGCTGTAGACTTACAAGAATAAACAAAAATTAAGAGGTTTAGCTGTTATTTACTGGCTTCTGAAATCTAAACCATCTGTGACTAGGAAGCTTGAAAGTCTGTCTAGATAGATAGTTGAGAATTTGTTTTGGTGTGGTTTGTTTAGAAAGTATGCCAGTTATTTCAGATGTTCTGCCTGTAAAGAATGTAAAACAATTGAGTTGTCTCAGGTCTGAATTTAATTCGAGTTACTGGCAGAAGGTCACTAAATTCAGCCCAGGGTTTCATTCAGATTTGCCATTATTTAGACCTAAAAAAATGTTACCATAAAAATGTTGGCATGTTTGTTATTCAGGGAGTATAATGTCTTAATTGAAACGGTACCAGAAACTATTCAAAAAACTTCCATTACAGTTCATGTGACAGACAGTATTTTATAGCTTTAACATCTGTTTTAAGGCCAACATGTGAGATTTAGCCTTTGTCTGACTATAACTCTTCTGATTTCAGTGAAGTTGCACCCACTTAAATCCTGATTGAATTTGTCTCACACAATTGGGTTTTTAATTGTATGATTTAATTTTCTTTATCTTCAACCCAGTGTTAACAGCATGGAGCTTCAGAGCATGGTAGAATAAGGTCAATAACAGATCCTTTCTTCTTCCTTTTTTATTTTCCCAGTTACAGGGATCCATTAAAAGAAAACTGGAAGATGATAGCTCTCCTGCCTCCAGTGGCGTGCCTGATGTCATTTTCCCAAATGACACTAAAAGACTTTGTCTTGATGACGTAAACCTTGCCATGGGCCAAGGTGCCAACCCCACCGTGGCGTGTCCAGAGATGCAAAGTTCTCCGTTCTCCACCAGTCACAGCACTTCTTCCCTGGGAGCCGCAGGTCATTCAGTGCTCCTCGAAAACAACCACATGAATGGCGGTGGCATTGGTTCCCCGTTTTCAGTGCCACCCAACACGGAAATAAATCAGAAGGGGTCAATAGGAGGGCAAAACAACAATATTGTCCACTATGAGGAGAAAGGAAACAGCTTACAGTCTGTGGACCAAGAGCTGCAAGATCTATTGGAAGAGCTGACAAAAATGCCTGATCCTTCTCCCAATGAGCTGGATCTGGAGAAGATTTTGTGCAGCAAGGCTGAAGAGCCACTTGGGCTGAGTCATTCTCAACCAAGCATAAGTACCACTCCAAAGTCCTCCCCACAGAACTCCCACTTGGAGAACCATGTTGCTAACAAAGATTTTTCTCCGGGCTGCAATCCAACCAGTGGAGGATCTCCTCAGATGAGACCATCATCCGCTGGAGCTAACTTCCAAGTTCCTCCCTCTCACAAACCTGCGGCATCGCCCATCTCTACAGCAGCTCAGAGCAAGAACCAGCCACCGCCTATGCTTCCGGTACCCTTACCCAACATACCTGGCTCCAACTGGCACGCTCAGCAGCTAAAGCAGCTGGCAGCTAGCAAGCAGGTGTCTACTACTAAGCAACAAGTACAGGCTCCAAGCTGGCCAACTATGTCTCCTCCTGGTCTCTCTCCACCTTACAGGGCAGGGTCATCCCCACACCATCAACCTTTCAGTCCTCAAAATGTTATGGTGTCTGGCATGCCTGCTAATAATTTACCAGGGAACAACATTCAGAGTCCTCAAAACAGTCTGCTTTCAAGCATGACTTCCAGCAGCACCCCATCCAATGGGCCCTCTCCTCCGTATGGGTCTGAGAAGCTCTCCAGTCCGGCTCTGAACCAGCAACCCTTCAGCCCGCAGAGCTCCATGCTGCCCACCCTGACGGCAGCCAGCTTACCAGCCAACAACATTAAAAGTCCGCAGAACAACTTGGTTGCCAGCATGGCCTCTACAAATACTGGACCTTCTCCACCGTACAGGCCAGAAAAGCTGTCAAGCCCAGCTCTGCATCAGCAGCCCTTCAGTCCTCAAGGTACATTAATCTCTAACATCACTCCCGCCAGCAACCCCACAAGTATGCAGAGCTCGCTTTTTAAATCAATGACTACGAACCAGTCCAAAAATATGAACATAATTATGCAACAGCCATCCAGTAGCTTACAGCCAGGTCTGGTGAATGAGAGCCCTGTTAGCCAAGACCAGTTTTCTTTCAGTAACACCAAACCACTGTCTCACTTTGCCTCGGAGTCAGCTACTCAAAAGATGTCACCCCTGACAGCAGCACAAGGGCAGCAGTCTCTCATTCACTATCTCCAGCAGCAGCAGCAGCAGCAGCCGCCGCAGCAGCAGTCCCCAGCCACGCAGCAGTCCCAGCAGGCTAACAATAGCCAGTTTCTCCAGCAGCAGTTTCGACAGCTGATACAGCCACATCGGATGCAGAGACACATGCAGCCTGCCACGTTGCCATCTCAAAGCAGACAGGTGAGAACGTCTCTTCTGCCTTATAGGGCTTACGTCAAAATATTGAGTCATTTATTTTCTTATCTTTACTTTCCTTTCCTCTGTGTTCAAATGCGACGGCACTAAACTTCTGGGGTGCGCACAGTGTGTACAAGGACAGGGCAGTAACAACATCCTGGTGTTATCAGAAGCAATTCTATTTATTTCTTCAGTTGAAGTGTACTGTAATTCCACCATGCATTGTCTCTTCTAGCCCAGTGGAGAACTTTATGCTATTAGGCAAAACACATTTCATACCACTAAAATGAATTATTTTTATGTGTATAGGTGGTATTCTTATATTGTAAGCTGTAGAGATTTTCCTATAACATGCTTCCCATAAGCTTTTTAGTGGGAATATGTATTTTTTTCCTTAGTGCCCTTCAACAAATTCACCTCTGTGTTAAGCTTCTGAGGCTTGAAAAGATCAGGTGGGGTGAGAAGTGAAGTTAAAATCTGACTCCTTCAGGGACAGCAGGTCAAGCAGTACAGCTCCCCAATAGCAAAGAGGCAGACTTGAAATACCTGTTACCAGCGTTGCCAGAAGCAATGCCCTGCTTTGGATGAGGGCTGTTCCCCACCCTTTGTTGGTCTGCAATACCAACCGAGCTGGTAAATGCAAAAATGCAGCTGGCAGGAGCGAAGCACAGCCCTGATTTCCCTGCAGCAGCCGCCTTCTGAGACTCAAGGAGCGGTGCAAAGCACTGTCTGCTGCTCCCCCAGATAAGAGACTTTTATTGTGAACAGGGACTTCAGAGCAAGGAAGGGCTTGGGGATTCAGTGCGAGAGCAGCCTAGGTCTGAGGAATAAATATCTACCTTTTTGTTAGGAAAACTAGTAGGAAACAGACGGAACCTCCCACCAAAGCCAAGTACCTTGTTAGGCTGAACCAACGCTTTGGAAGCAGAATCCTTCAAGCTGCTTAGCACACGCAGGCGCTCCATCAGCTTCTCTCGAAGGACTGAAACACTTCTCACCCGGGAAACCAAAGGCTGATCCCCGAAGCTCTGCTAGGATCCACTTGAGAGCATGGTGCTTAGCTGGGAACACACTCCAGAGCCTGGGTTTCTTTGCTCTTCTTCCCTGCTAAGTGACTGGTTCTTAAGGAGGTGGATTTCTTCAGTGTAAGTGGCTTGGTGTAATCTTGTGCTATGATAGCAGTGAGGAATAAGGGAGTAGTTACTAAATGTCAGCTTCTTAGTGGTAAATCAATGAGGTGCATTTCCACTGTGCCACTTCAGGATCGACTCCCTCTTGTCCAAGCTGTGCACGCTCGGTACTCCCTTGCCTCGACACAGCAGCTTAAAGCAGACAGCTGGGAAGGACTGCTGACTTGCTGAATTTGTTTATCCAAATATATAACATGTAACAATATGGCATATATATTGTTCAATCTAAAGGGTTAGCAATATAAGGCCCCTAGTTCAACAAAGGCCTGAAGCAATGGTGTTGCTTTAAGCATGTGAGGACCCTGTTTGTGTTCAGTGGGACCCAAATTAAACACAAAGTAGAGGGTCTTGCTGGCTTGAGGTCTAGCAGTATGGATGGACTGAAAGCGAGTAAGTTGCTGCAGCTTCACGAATTTCTGCCCATCAGAAGTTTTACTCTGGAGGCAGCGTGGGCGAAGAGTACATTCACGGTGTTTTACTTCATCTCGGATGATGGCTGGTAAGTTGTTAACTGCAGTAACACGATCGCTTTTGATCGTATGGCCATAACCTTTGAGCATGTATTTTTCTTCTGGCTCCCCTGCTGGGTGTGTGGAATTGCCTCGTCCCTGTCAGATTCCTGAGGTTTCCTGTGCCCTGGTTTTCCTGGCTTTGCATTTTTGTCTTACACCTCTGAACCCCCTACGTCATTGATTAGCAAAAAAAAACCAAAAAAGGGAGATGAGTTCCTGCAGTAAGTCTCTTTAATTGGACAAAACAGCCCCTCTTCCAGAAACTTTCCTAGTGCTCTGCCTGTGCTGCCTTTTTAGCTGATTCTCACCATCAGAAAGAGAGTTGTTATAATTTGGCCGCTATCAGTAAAGATCAAGGACAGTTAAGACAATGATTACAGATGATGAGCATTTTACATTTTCAGACTAGTTAGGTAAGCTTATGGTGCCTCCCTTATTTTACAAGTAAGACTTACTACAATAAGTATACACCAGATGATAGTGCTTCAGTTTTACAGTCTGTTCAGCTGCTGAAGAAAGATGGTGGATGTTCAGGAGTGGAACATTTTGTTAGGTTTCGATAACTTTACTGCAAATCTCATGGAAGAAAATGGATCCCGAGTGCTGAATTAAAAGAAAAATGACATGGAAAAAATATTCTAGGTAGAAAACCTTAAAATTTGAGGATACTTGCTATGTTTCTTTGAATCTAGCGTGTAGGTCTGTTATTTGTCTGCAGTAGATCTCTTGTTTACATTGAGACGTTGATACTGAAATTTTGGACCCGACCTGCTGTGTGCCAGTTTTAGTCTATTACAGCGAAGTGTAATACTCCAGCGACTGTGGTTTTGATTCCTGACAGCGTACCCGGCGGTGAATTTGAGCTTTGCAGAATCTCGGTGCCGATTCTCTCCTGAGGCAGGTGATGAATAGGACTTTTAAACCATAGAGCAGTTGTTTTCATTAAAAGGCAAAATGTTAAAGATTCAGAAGACAGGGAAGACAACTCCTGCATCTTTGAAAATTAGTAACATTCTGGTGGAAAATTGCCTTTCTTAGCCTCGTTCACAGAAATCTGCTCAAAGAAAACTAACAGCATTCCCTGGAATGTTCTTTAGTGTTTAAAAGCCATCGCCTTAGCCTGTGTGTGTGTTTGTAAATGTGACTAAAATTTATAAAAAGAAGGCATAGTACTCTCTTCTTTGGAGCAAGAGGTGCAGCTTTGTGCAGAAGAAGAATGTGGATGGTGGCCAGTTGGAGGGAGAACAATAAACCATGAAATTTGATCCTTGTAGCAGGCAGAGCAACATGGGGAAGAGAGCAGCGGCCGGGACAGAGACCCAGAGTGAGCTTTTTGCTGTTGTTTTAATGCGTATTAAAGCAAAGACTTCACATTCCAAAAGCTGAGTTACTAGTGGCGCCTCACACCTCTACCATTTCTGTACTTGACGATATATCTCTTAAGCAGAATCAGTCTGCATCCCAGATCCTGTATTGCCCAGACAACTGGTAAATCTGATAAGGGCTAATCTTTTCCCATCTGAAGCACTGTGTCTTTATTGTTGAGCATTGATGGATATTGATTGAGGCACTGACCGTTTGCATTGTGCGATATTGCAAAGCCTGGTGGTGCTAACACTGCTCTCGTGGATATGTGCAGGTTTTCATTTTACTCATGTAGGCCTGATACTTGCTGAGTGAAATTATACTCAAAGGTCTGGACTCATAAATCCACAATATAAAGATGCTAGTAAATGCCAGAGAGTCAAAGATAGTCTCCAGAACTCGCACACACTGTTTTCCTGGCTTAAGCTTAGCCACTTGACTTTATTGGCTGTCTCTGGGTGCATGAAAAGCTGCATTTGCCCAGGCAGGTTGAATAGTCGGGCATCTCCCTGACTTTCATGTCAAATACAGTTTGTACTTGCAGATCTCCTATTCTGGCATGTCAGCTATATTGGGCCCAATTCTGCCTTCAGCACTGCTAGTGCAACATCAGCGCTTCCGGAACAGCTCTTGCACCTCGTTGTGAACGGAAAGGAGACAGGAGGGTTCCCCTCGAGGCAGAAAAACAAGCCCGTGATCTCTGCAGTTTAAGTCAAGCTGGAATAAAGAAACCCGTCAGGTGGCCGTTACTTTTCCAAGCCCAAATTTGTCTGAGTTAAAATTTGAGAGTCTGGGGGATGAGGGCAGGATTGCCCACTGCTCTGTGTGTAAAATGCCAAAAACCGAAACACAACTTACAAGGTTGTTTGGTTGGGGGGATGCGGCTGATAAATAGCCATTGTTTGGGGGGGCACACACGGTGCATTTCTGAGCTCCACTTGCGCGGTAGGAGCCAAATGTGCTATTCTTAGAGCTCTCCGCATTCCTGCTGGCATCCCGATAGTTGTACGCTGGATTGTCAGCGAAGGGTATGTTTGTTTCAGCTTCGTTGCCAAAAATGATGGTAGAGGAAAACTGATAGGAGAAGAGACAGAGAGACAAATAATATTATTTACAGTAAAAATGGCTATATTTTACTACGTGTGGACTTCATATGAGATAGTGAAGAACATGCTGAAGACTAAAATAGACTTTTGAAAAGGACCCTCTTTAGCTGTGGTAAAAGCAGCAATACAGTATCTGAGTTGGCAGAGTAAATTATAGGTTGCAGAGGAACACCAAAACCCCTGAGTTAGATTAAATATGCTAGGGGAAAAAAATTAAACAAAAAATCTTGTTTCTGAGCATGACTTCTCTAAATATAGAAACAAAACTGAAGAAGAAATGCACCATTATAGAGAGCAAACTGATCCAGAGCTTGGATGTCAAAGGTTAAATAAATATAATGGAGTGCAAAATACAGCTTTTATTAATATAAACAGAAACATTAATACCACTAGTTGTCCTATGCTATGCGAAATTGTTTCTGCCTGCAAAAAGTCAGCGCACCACGCCTGCTAGGTGAGACTGTCGGGAGTGAGCAGCACTTCGTGTTTATGAGCTCTGGTGCAGATTAAGAGTTTGGAAAAGCAGAGACGCAGCCCACAGCATCTGAGTACATAAAGTCCTCTGGTAAGTACAGGGGAAAATCATGTTTTATTTGGGATTTCTGCGATGTCACAAGGAGTCTTCCTAACAAAGAAAACAACTACGGTATCATGTATTATTAATGAGGCCAAAAGTGCTGGCCAGATTTCATCTGCAGTTCCAGCCCCCCCTCCCCCCGCCTTTTTCTTTAAGTGTCAAACTTATCTTTAAAGCCACTTTGAAGTAAGTTCTGATAGTATTTCCTGCTCATCTTCTTCCTTTTTCTTTTTTATCCTTTTTCTTTCCCCTCTTTTTCTTCCCCCCCTTTTCCCTTCTCTTTGGAAAAAGTTTTATAAATACTACTTTTTTTTCCCTTTTATTAATGCTGTGGAGAAGAAAAACAGATTTGATTTCAAAGGGCAATGGTAGCACAATACGAAAGCAAAGCCTTTGAGGGAGTGGAGAGGTTCTGAAGGCAAAGCAACAAGCCCTTCAGCTAATTAAGTGCCTTTGAATAGGCGAATAAAGGAAGCTGGTGATGAGTCTGGATTACAGAGCGCAGTAAGGCTGAGCCTGGAGTTTGACCTCTCCACAGATATAAAAACATCTTCTTGAATGGTCATTTCTGAATTTATATTTATCCATGCACTTGCAACTGAGTTGATTATTTTTGTATTTCAAACTTGGAGATTTTCCCGTCCATTCTTTGAGGAGAGTCTGAAAGGAGCTCGACTGAAACTATCAGACTGCTGTCTTCTCCCTTCCCCTCCCTTGCCTGCGAATAAATAATGCAAGATAAGTTCCAGAAAGTAAGGAGTAAACTTCTGGAAAGAAATGGGGTGTTTGGCCTCAGCGTGCCAACAGAAAGACATTCTCAGAAGTGCAGTAATCAAGATAAAAAACTTAGTTCACGTCATCTTCTTAGCCCATTGCGCTTTGTGTTTTTTAAATCACTTGTGTTGTCTTCTTCTGCTAGCTTACAGGTATTTCAGAGCATTTCCCTGTTGTGCTGCAGCCCTTGTAGCCACGTCTTAACCTTCTCAGTTCTTTGTTTTGTATTCCAAGATGTTTACAGGCATTGATATTTCTAGCAGCTCTGCCTAATGCACTCGCCATTCCTTCCAGTTTAGCTACCTGGCTCTAGCCAGACAGCTCATTTGGACATCACATAGCACATCAGTAGGGGAAGCAAAATGCAGAGGAGAAGCTTGTAAATAGACCAAATCCTTCTGAACACCATGTGGAGGGAGCATCCTCCCCCACCCTCACCATCGCCCTCCTTTTGGGTCTGAAATGACTGTGGACGCTACATCAAAGCTGCAGCACTTTCCTCAGTCCAGCCGGGTCTTTCCCTTAGGTATGGCCTGTTTAACAGAGTGGGAGATGTTCTGCCAGCAAGTGAGCACTCAGGACACAGACACCCCTATGGGAATCTCACGCTGGACAAATTAAAATCCACTTGGAAAGAAAAAAGGGACTCGGGAGGTACTATAAACACTGGTGAGGGGTGCTGGGAGGTGTTCAAGAAAGTCTTTCTCATTGGTACCTGCAGGACGATGAAGCGATGCGTGCGCGGGCTGACGTCGTATTGCCCAGGGTTTTGGTGGAGAAAGATGAGAGGAAGTAGTACTCATGTACTGTGAACATGCAGGTGGAAATGTGACTTATCCCAGAGAAATTTAGGACAAGGCGCTGAATTTCAGCCCGACAGGCTGCTTCTAGTGGGTTTCCTGGTGCCCAGGACGCAGGCTGTACGTCGGTGCTGTACCCCGCCGCTCTGCTCCTGGCAGGGCCGTACAGTGGTGAGCAGCAGAGTGTGCCATCACACAGAGGTTCTGCATTAGCTCTAAAAAAATCCTCCCTTGCTTTTGTGGTTTTGAGCTGTAAGCAGCAGACAGTTGTTTCCTCTGCTCTGCTGTGCGGGGTGGGAGAGAACCTCAAAGGTGTAGGGAAAGTGGTGGTACTGTGCTAAAAAGTGTCTGATTCATTTGATGTGAAACCATATTCTGACACCCATTTGTACCAAAATCACTCGGATCCTGCCACCCTAGGTGGGCAGTTTCTCTTGGGTTTTCTAGGCAGCTTCGTAGCAGTATTCATGAGTTTTCCTGGGCTAAACATTGGCTGAATCAGGCCCCAACTGCAGATTTTCTTTCTTTTTTTTTTTTTTTTCAAGTAACCCATTTTGCTTTCTTTATTACCACAAAAAAACCACCCAACCTCCATCCATATGCAGAAACCTTTAATTTATAAGCAGTTGAGCAAAAGGTTTTGAACACGTATTTTTTCTCAACTGTGCCCTTAGATGCAAAGAAGTTGTAAACATCTAGGGAAAAACTCAGTGACCGTCTCACTGTCTGGCTTCGTAACGAATGCCATGACTTCCTTCTGTGTACTATTCTTAAAAATAACAACATGAATAGTGGTTAGTGATGGGTAAGACACACTACTTGCATCCTCGCAAGTCAGTGCACCCAAAATTCCTACATTGCAAAGGTGTGCTCGTGGCACGGCGTGCTGTTGAATAGCAATGAGGAAATGGTTTCCATGACCGTATTGTACACCCAGCTCGTTTCATCTGTGCTGTAGAGTCTCATTAATATCAGAACATCTTAATTCCATTATTTCCCACATTTGTGGAAGGTGGGTTTGTTCGTTGTCTGTGTTTTCTGTATCTTTCTTAGTAAATGGCAGTTTGGGGAGCTTATTTTGAACTAAAAGCAGCCTGGCTTTCACAAAATGTGCTCAGGTCCCTCAAACCATGCCCTTCTCCCTGCCTCAAATTTGATGCCTGAATTAATAATTCATTTGAATACTTTTTGCAGTGGTACTAGGAGAGCGTGGTTTCTACCCTTGATTTTTGGGGTGGTTTCTGCCTAGTGCTGTCTTGTAGTAATCTGAAATTAATCTGTATTCCACAACGCTGAAATACTGACAGAACCAAAGTCTAATGTAACAATTAGAATAAGAAGCAAACGAATAGATGAGTCTCTCAGATGCTGTTAGATCGTGTGCCTGGCGCCGGACAGCGGTTCGGGGGGGTGGGGTGACTGGAGCAGCCTACTTTGTCCTTCTGCTCTGCTCCTCCGTCATTGCTGCCTTGCTGCAGTAAAGGCTGCACACAAAATAAAAGTACAAACATGTTTTGTTTCGGATGCAATACCTAGAAATAACTTTCCTGGTAAAGTGAACTCAGTCTCTTTTTTCTTTCTCTCTGGGCATTTTGGAGAAATTTCGGTGTGTGGGTGGGGGAAAACAAAGCCGTGGCTGTAAACAGGAACTGATATTGTCTCCGGGTCTGAATGGGGAGAGAAGCTGAACTGGCCTCGGTGGTTGTCTCGTACATCTGCGAGTCTGGAAAACACTGGGATGATTCACAGTTTGCTGATTAATACAGGAGCAAGCGAAATGGTGTGAATTAACGGCCATTACAGAGCTGCGCTGGATGGCAAATATCCCCCTAGAACAAATGATGGTTCACAAAGATTGCTTAGAGGAAGAGGTAATGGGTCTTAAATACAAATTAGAAGCAGTCCCATCAAAGCTGTTAACACTAAGGTCTGAAAGCCAAACACTATTATGAGCTGTCTTAAAAAACTGTACATTTAGGAAGCATATCAGTCTGCCGTGTTGGCTGTGTAATATTTCTGTCTCGAGCACTTTGGAGTCTTTCAAGCAGCCGGCACTAATAATTGATAGAAATCCACAGTCAGAAAGTAGCAGCTCTTCTTAGGGCTTTGAAGGCTAATCACTCTTATTACATGTACGTTTCAAAGTTAAATTTTTAATAGCACATTTAAAGGCAAATATTATCATTATCAGTACGTGATTCTTAAAAGTGCTGCTGTTAGCAAAAAGTAATCCTGTATTGCAATTTAACCCTTTGCATGTGGGAATGGTAGAAGATAGGAAATACATTAGCATAAAAAAAATATTCTCTATATAACCAGCAAAATTAGTTCACATTTCTTACTGAAGTAGTGAAAATGCAATACCTTAGATCAGCGTCAGACACATGCAGGTGTGAATGCAGGTTGTGGACAAGCTGTGCCAAGCTGTTTTTCCACATTACAGAATAGATAAGAGACCCACAAGGGGGGTAAGCCCTGTAATGTAGACGAGATAGTACGATATCCCAGTCTAAGACGTTACATTAACAGCTTGATCTTGTAAAGATTCAAACGCACACACCTAAATTTACGCAGTGGGAGGTCACTCCGGGATGACTACAGGATTGTTTCTGAGAGCAGAGTGAATCACGTATGTATATAGTCTTTGTGTGCTGAAGAAAGACCAAAGGTGGAAGAGGAGGATGCAGCAAAGCGCGCACTAATCATTGGCAACGGCATATTAGTGCTGCGACAAAAAAAGAGAAAGAGAGTTGGAAGCTTTGATGCGCTTGTCCATACCTCAGCTGAAGTTTACATTTGAATTATTTGTTGGCTTTTCTGGGGTGTTTTTTTTTTTTGCTGGGGGTTAGTAGCTGCATTTTGTAAATGTGCCAAACTTTGCCTAAGTTTATGTTTTAATCAGTCCAGTGATTATTTGCAGTCCTCTGGGGTTTGTTTTTTTCAGTCGTGAATTTCAGAAGCAAAATTTGGCCCTTGCAGGAAGAAAAGCTGCCCCTTGCTCTTGTGCACAGCAATAACAAAAGCAAATGAGGAAAAAACCAATTCTTAACAAAGACTTTTCCCCTCTCTTTTTCTTTTGTGATTGCAGGCTGCTAATGTTAATGTGTTTAATGGGTTTTGCTTCCAGAAAGATGAGGACATACTATCCTGGCATACCAGTACTGTGTATCCCTGTCATAAACAAATCAATTTCTCTCAGTACTGAAATAGTCAGTGCTTTTGGAAGCTTCTCTTTGCATAATAAATGTGTTTAATATTTCCTTTGCTCTCCGACATTATGAAGTGTAAACTGTTACTGTACTGGATTGAAGGGTAGTTTACACAGCACTTGTATTCAGATAGTCTGTTTTCTTTTACCATTGCTCCGAAGGGCGTGTTTAAGCAATGAATGAATGATTGTATGAGCATTGTTTTTTTGTTTCGTACAACCCCCTTTTTCTCCTCCTTTCCAGCTCAGTCCACACACTTTCCACAGCGGCATTTTAGTTTTCTACGTGGAAATGGGGCGTTTAGCAGAATAGACGCATAACAAGGATGAGATACTTTTTTCTCCTTTCCCTCTTCTCCCAGGCGATGCCCTGTGACTCCCTCTATTAGTCCATTAATCGCCGTAGCTCAAAATTCAGCCTGATCAAAGGAGCAGAACGAGGTTGAAAAGTGCAGATTCTGGCAATTGACTTGACTGTTTAGATTCCCCGCTGAGCTCATTTAGAGCTGGAATTAAGGTATTCCTGCTGTATTTTTCGTCCTTGGCTCGGCAATAGCGCTGTGCCCAGCGCAGCACTGGGGGAGTGCGGAAGGCAGCACGGCCGTTCCCCCAGCCCGGACCCAGCCTGCACCAGAGAGCAGCCTCCAGCATCTAAAGAGCTGTGCCAGGAGAAAGCGGAGTAATCTTCTCTTAGTTTGATAAGAAGGTCTGTGTTTCCATTGCGTTAGTTATTCGACTCCAGAAAAAGCGGAGAACCCGTGAACTGAAGGTGCCGGAGTAAATACTGATGATTCTGTGTTTTTTAATTTAAGCATCGGGTTTCCGTCTCTTGCAGCTCTCTTTACCGAGGTTGGTGTGCGTGTTGTGAGTGGGAAGGAAAGAATTTAAAGAAGATGTAAACGGGAAATTTGTAAACAACATGAAGTTTCTTGTAAAAGCTTTTCTTTACGATGTAATGACTCACTTAAGGAATACAGTTGTTTTTAATGCCTGTTTATATGTGCAGTTAGAAACTGGTGCTGTTTTCTCTCATTAATAGTCTTGTTGGTTCTTGTTTGCTTAAGGCAAAAATGCAGACTGCCCATACCTGTGTTGTTCGCTGCAGATTAACATCTGATTTTGCAATCCTTACACATCTCGAATTGCTATTGATGTAACCAGGAGTTACAAGTTCTCCAGGAATAGTGCTGCACTCTGGATGTCGTTATCGGTGATTCCATAGTTCCCCAAAGTGTGCTAATATTTCTCAAACAGAGGTAGAGTAGTTTGATGCGTGAATTTTTACTCGTTAAGGTGCATCATTGTTACTGAAATGTGAATGGCATTCTATTATCACAAAATATTATGTATTTAATGGTTTAAGAGTGCTTAAGGTCAGCAAGAACAGAGAAATGCTGCTCACGTCACCATACACTGTGTGGTGGTCCTGAAACGTGAGTCAATCGTTAACTGAAAAAAGTTTTGCGAGAAATATTGGTATTTTCCCATAGTTTAGGACTTTGTCTAAAATCCCCAACATTTATTTACGTTGTATTTTACTTTTTTAAAAAATGAGAAAGAAAAACTGACCATTTGGTAAATTTTTTTTTAATTAAGAAAAAGTTGGTGAGGGGAGAAATGGACAAATCCATTTTGTGCCCAGTCCAGAGTCTGAGCTTTTTCCTACATAGGTGGTATATATCTGTATGTCTATAAATTTTAATTTTGAAAGAATTGTGGCCTTCATCAGGGACCCTATGTGGAATAAGATTAGAAAGGAACTCCTGTTCTGGGTGTGCTGCTCCATTCTAGGTTGACACAATATATAAAAGTACTGTGCTTTAGCTTACAGAGTTTTCCTCAAATTTCGTACTTTATAAAGCGTTTGTCAGGATGGTGAGCTAAACTGTTGCGCTCTCTGCGATTTCTGATTTTTTCTGCTTATGATAACGGTATTGAGGCTTTTCATAAGACGAAATGCTGTCTAGCTGCATTTAAAATACACGGGTTTGCCTATTTCCGTCTTGATTAAGCTAGAGGGAGGGTACCCACCTGCTGTCTAGATTACTGTCAAACTTAACCGAAAGCGAAGCTGAAGTGTACTCTGTTCTCCTAACAGAGCCTATTTTCTCCTTCTGACCGGATACTAAAAGACTTTTACTGCTGCACTAACATTTTCCAAATAAAACGTTTTTGCCAACTTCTGAAGAAACAGCAGAACAAGTACCACCTTAGACATGCTGGAAGGAGTCCTGCGCCGTGGATTATAAACTGAAACAGTTGGCCAGAATAAGGAATTAAAGTAATCCCTGATATTAGGAACATGAAAATGAGATGACCTTCTGTATATGCCTTGTGTGAGTTTCTAACCCAGTTGCACTGTAGGCTCCCCTTTATTGCGGCTCCTCTATACCTTTACTGTGCCGAAAACAAAAGGCTGGCCATTCGGCTGGGAAAGTGCAACACATGCTTGCAGATATTACGGGCTTTAAATGCATTGTATTTTTAACAGTAGTTCGTGATTGGAATGACAGGAAGGAAATGAGCAGAAAACATCCTATTCTATCTCTATATAAAATCTTGCTTGTGAAAGATACAGTTACCACAATAATGATCGGACGCTAATTGATTCATTGTGCTGGGAGACAAGCGCTGAGCAGAGGAGCCAGCAGGGTCATTTTCTTGCTCCAACGCCACTTTGGTTGTTTGCTGAGGAAGGGCAGGAGAGGGTTAGAAAGCTGCTGCCACTACATTCAGCGCATGTTTTTCTCAGAAAAGAAGAGACACTGCCAGCCAAGATCTCTTTCCTTTGGAAATTGTGGCTGGGAAGGGCCCCTTTGGCTCGGCAGACAAAGTGGGCAGTCAGACAGCCCCTTTCCTGAATCCCAGGCAGGCACCAGACGGCTGAAGGAAGAGAGGCACCAGGCTGAATTAGATTGCCTCCTGCTTTGGACAGTAAGGCAGAGAGGCAGGCTTAATTGCTCGGCAGCTGTTCATTTTTTCCCCTTCTCCCTCCCCTGCCCTCCCCTCCCTCCTCCCGGCTGACCCCGGCGACAGCCACAGCTCTAGCCCCAAGGAGACCTCCCCAACTTGGGGAGAAGGATCAAAGGTTTCTGGACTCATTTTTATCAGCCTTTATACCCTTCCCTCCAGTCTAGCAGCAAATGGGAAGAGAAAGGAAAGTATTAAGGAAAAAAAGACTCTTTGGCGTAACCTAGTAGTTTGTCGCTTTTTTCCTGGGTTAGTTTGCACGCTGGTTTCAGACCGCTGCTTGTGGCACGGGCCAGACTGGGACAGGGGACAGGGCAGCGACCGGCAGATGTCTCGGGTGACATCCTTTCGGGAGAGGCAGCTGGGTGTCATCGCTGGCAGGTCCTGGCATCCTGTCCGAGCAGACAAACTGGGAGAGCCTTCGAATGAGCCCCCTGCGATGTGGCACTCCCCGTGGCAGGATTTACGAGACATTTGAGACTTCCTCTCCGGAGCTGCGATACCATCTACAGAGGTCTCCCAGCCTGCTGCCTGGCACCGTGCGTGTCAATGGGGATTGGTCTGGTGGCGCTCTCACCAGTAGAAGAGCCTTGATACTGAAATGGTCTTGACCTGGCTATGAAAGGAAAAGGTTTTTTGAACCTCGGAGAACTCGCAGGGGTCTCCAGCCCTCAAAAACTGGCTCAGACCAGACTTTCAGATGTGCATATATCTCATAATCCCAAACTGTCTGAACCTCATGTTTGTGCAGGAAACAAGTTTGTTGTCTTAGTTGCTCTCACTCCACTCCCGGATTCAAACATTTTAAAACGTGTTTCTGTGCCTTAGCAATGAGGCTGCAGTCGGCTTTGAGCTCACCTGCTTTGCGGAGAGGGGCTTTGCTCCTCTGCTGCTCAGCCAGCCTTCCTGGGTCTGTTCACCTCCAGCAGCAATGTCAAGCTAACCCAGTTTTGCAGCTGGTATCTATCGAGTGCCAAAGGCAAGCTTCGTAGATGTCTCTTTAATTCCTGCACTTGTAGAATTTAGTGTGTATTTCCCCTCCAGTTCCACTGGCTTAAGGGTCCTTGGGGGCAGAGGCAGGGGGAGAACAAGAAGGCTATAACCCAGGTCTAATTTACTCATCTGGTAAAGCCAGTCATCAATAAGCCTTTCCCCTCTCTGTCCACAAAGACAGTCCCTCTGGGGAGCCTGTTTGGCCTCCCAGTTATAATTACGGTATGAGTAGTTTTGTACTTGACTGTTCTCCTAGGCCGACTGCTTCTCCTCTGCAAGGGTGTCGTGTCTGGGTGATAGCGTTAGAACATGAAATGCCCGGTGAGCCGACAGCACGACACAGGGCGCGCAGCCCAGCGTGGTTCAGGAACACGGTCTGTCACGGCACGCTAATCTCTTCATACGGGCCATACTTTCTGCTTATTTTTTATGATCTCTTTGACGGCGTAAACCAGAACCTGAGGTGGGCACCAGTGCAGATTTTTAGCACGTTTCTTTTAAGGCACAAAGCGGTGATGGGGATCTCTGCTCAGGGCCACTGGAGACATGGAGGGTGTCATTCTGGAAAGGCAGCAGAGCTACCAGATGCTTTGGTGGTCAGAGGGGTTTGTGTCTGTAAGAAATGGATTTTAAACTAAGCTACAGTAGCATGTAAGTTGATTTTCTTTTTAAAAATCTGTTCAACATGCAGTCTACAATAGCTCTGCCGGTTAGATTTGAATTAAAACCGGCTCCACAAGCTACAAAGGCTCTTGAGCCTCATTGCCGGGACCGGAAATCCATTGTGGCGTCCTGATTAGTGCTGGTGAAATCAGAAACCTTTCTCGGGGCAGATAACAATCTCGCAAATGAAAATATAACCTGTTAATCCTGAATTTTAACAAGGATGGTTATGCAACTCCAGGCCAAATCCCGGATGTGTCCTATCCGTATGCCCCTTGGTCAGAAAGCATTTACTGATAGGGAAGGGTGGGATTGCACCTCTGCAGTACCCTCTCCCAAAAGGACCCTTGCTTTATGGCAGGTCTGTGGCCAGAGGCAGGAGGAGGGGTGTGGGGGGTGAGGCTCAGGGCAGGAATTGAGGTTCACGTCTTGGGACCGACCTCTCTGAAGCTCTTGGCTGAAGTATCTTAAGACGGGGCCTCTGTTTAATGTTCCTCCCCATGCCAGTCGCCGCTGCCAAAGGAGGGGTGGTCTGGCTGGGGCCATCCATGCTTTTGCAGTCCCATAATAGTCCCTTTAATTATGGGTAACAATAGATTCTGTTTTTTCCTATGTTAATAACAAGTTCCAGGGTGTAAGTAACTCCACAATTAAAACAAAACACCTAACGATTTACCATTTGACACCTATGCTGTCTGCCGGAGCCTTGGCTGTGCAAGGAATTTTTTCTCCTGCCCTGAATATTTTATAATTGTCTTCCAAAGAGCACATGGATGCTCCAGTCATTAAGAAATGCCAACCAAGGTACAATGTGGCACCAGGGAGCAGAGAACAAATAGCTATGCCTGTGCCGAGGCCAGAGAGAGCTCTCATTTCGGAAGTGCAGCCATGGTTTGTTTGACTACTTCTGTATATTGACCTTAGTTTTTTAAGAAAAACACAAACAATCAAGATTGCTTTATTGTAGGACCCATTAACTCCTTCAGAGACTTTGCAGTGTCTGTTGATAAGAGCAGCACACGTGCGGCCACGTACCGCAGTCTGTGAAACACCTCTGCCGCTCTGCTGCACTTGGATGTTTGTGGGCAGATGCTGCATGTCCCTTGCTTTGTGCATTTGGAAGAGCCAGTCTAGACATAAAAATATGTGGAAATAGGCCTGGGGACTCTAATCATATCAGCCAAGGAGAGAGGGGCCATGGGGAGAGGGGAACTCTGCTTTCAGTGGGCAGGCTTGGAGCGCTGTCCCTTGCTTCCGAGCCTGGCTGTGATGTGTTTGATGTGGAGCCTGTGAATGGAGTTACTTAAATATACAAGCGTGCCTAAAAATGTAAAAATAAAAGCAGTGCTATTTGAAGACTCTAGAATCAGGGATTATAAATAGCCCGACTGGTGTGTTACTCCTGGCTGGGTGTGTCGGTCCTAAAACATGACCACAACTGTCACTTCCCTTTGAAGCATCTCATCGGCTAATGACCGCAGTGGTGGAGCCTCCCCTGCCTTTCCACGTTCTCTTGATAAGTACAGGTCACTGATAAGATGCTCTCCAGGCTGATGTGTCCATCACATGAGCCCTTGCTTTGACAGCTTGGGCCTGTGAGCACAGCCCAGTGGAAGGGTGGGCGCACGCTGGTGGGGAGCACTGTGGGGCTGGGATTCAGTGGTGGGAGGTAGCGTTAGCAGGGTAAAGCGGAGCTCACTCTGCTGAGCACAAGCCGAGGAGCTGGGGCTGCCGAACCCCAGACAAGAGGCAAAAGAGTTGCATGGTTAAGCGCTCGTTTGGGACTTGTGAGATGTGTGTTTAGCGATGTGCGTTTAGCGCTCTCCGTTATCAGCCTTCCTCAGTGACCGGTTGGGATTCATCTTCCCGCTCCCATCTCCTCCTAATTTAGAGGGTAGTTTCACCCCAGCCTAATGCGCATCTCCGAGATGTGATGGAGAGGTGTGCTCTGTCTGTGCTGAGGGAAGCCTGGACAGCACGCTTAGGCTTGGCCCTTGTCTGCTGCAGGTACCTTTATTCTCCATCTTTGGAGGCAGCAGCTGTGGTGATCCAATATACAAAAGCCAGCAGAGCTGAAGTCATAGAGGTACCTTAAACAGCTGACTTCTGCCTCGGAAAGCGTTTTTGTTTCCGTCCTGTTTTTCCAGTGTGGTGGCTGGAACGAAGGACCTTTGATGGTGTTCCATTGCCTCAGTACCACGGGCGAGCGGCTGGGGACAGGCGTTTCTCTAGCGGCTGTTTCTGAGAGGAATTCTGGCTGGCTTCTGCACCAAGTAATGATATGTTTATTTGCAATATGTGGAGCCAGGAGATGTCTCTGGTTGATAGGGATCTGGAGACTAGTAAACAAAAGAAGTCAAGGTTGGAACTCAAACTGTACGAAGGCTTGTTTGGGTCTGAAGAAAACAACCATAAAACCAAATAGTGATGGTGTTCTAAAAGGTCTGCAGTGGCGTATCTCAGGATACAAGGTGCAAATGTATCTGCCGAGGCCCTGCGCTGGTAGGATGCCAAAATCTGGATTATCCTTACAGGGAGCTCTAAGCAGCCAGTACCCAGAAGGTGAAGAAAAGGGAGCTCGGTGGCTGCTCCTTCTTTTCGTAATAGAAAGAAATGGGCCAGGAATCTCTCCTGGTGCAGCTGAGGCTTCCCTGGAAAGGGGGAGCTTGTTTCATGTTCTCTGAGTGAAGGAAAGCTTGCAAATAGCTGTCTCTGGCATCTCCAGAAGAAGCAAAATGCCCTGATGTCTGAAGGTCCCCAAGAGTTCATGCTGAATTCTTCCTCCATATCCTGCTTGTAACACAGAGGAGCTGTGTCCGGACGTGATGCTCCCCTAGCGCAGAACAAGCCACTTGTGTTTTATGGTGATAGAGAAGATGATTTCCATCAAGAAACGAATGGGGGCGACAGCAGTGACGAATAAAGATCTTACGGGTTCAAAACCGATAAGCTGACAGCTCCGTTTTCAAACCTGGTTGTCTTTAACTCACCACCTAGAAACAGTGCTTTGGCAGTCTGCTGACTGCAGTGGGCACCTGCGTTCTCTGCACTGCTGACAGTCGGGGAGCTTCGGGGCGGGGGCTGGATGTGAAAAGTTACATTAAGTGCCAGGTGAAAAATTAAAACCTTTGTCCGAAAGTGAAGTTGTTACTTCGGTCTGAAAACGGAGGCTTCTCCCATTGCTCACGATGGTCAGAGTTGCTCCTGGAGGGCAAGAGGAGGGCTGATTCAATGCTCCATGTCTTTTTTCTTTTACGCTGAACTCTTAATTATGCCAGCATTTCACTGCAGATTAGGAGGGAGCGCGGTGCGGAGCCCGAGACCCCTGGGGTGCAGCGAGTGCCCAGATCTCTGCTCTGGCCCTGGGGTGTGCTTGCAGACGAGATCTGTGGCTCTGCGAGGGTGCACCCGCACACTGTTACGGTATGAAGAAGCTCTGTTTGCTTTTTATCCCTCCCCCCCTCCCTTCTTCTTTTCCATAATCGTTGCAAAACAGGAACAAATGAGTGTGTCGCTTTAAACCATGAAACCACTTAGTCCGTAAAGACAGATTTGGCGTCTTTGTGCTGGCAGTGACAGGCCAGCGCGGCACTCCATAGTGATCCCACTGTTCTCCCTCTGCCCCGCACCCCGCCGCCGCTCCCCACCCCCTCCGAGGTTTGCTCCGTGTTTGCCTGCCTCTGTTCTTGTGGTTGGTAACCAGCGAAAGAATGGAATGGATTTAATGATTTGTTGGCTGCGGTGCCGGCATGATTAAGTCAATAAAGCTGCAAGCTGAAAACAGGCAGTGTAGTTACAGTATATGACTTTAACCTTGTTAATGCATGTTTATGTCCTCCTGCCCACTGTATAGCTGTACGTTGCATAAAGAAGATCTGACCAATCTTTAACCCATTAAATAATTCATAAAGTGAGCGCAGACATCAGCTACTTGCGGAGCGGATCAGTAACCATGGGGTCAGCAATAACTTTGGCTCCCTGGCCCATATCTAGCATGTTTAAACTCGGGTGATGTCACCAGGCAAGCTTCTAACCTTAATCATTTGGATGGGAACAAAGGGAAGTTAACTGTTGACATGCAGTGTCTCCGCGAAAGAAACGCCTGCAAATGCTCTGCAACATCGCTGCCTCGCAGGGAACGTGGACTAGCTCCAGCCTCCTTGCTTCTTTTATACACTTCCCTCTTTCCTTACAGCAAAAGCGTGGCTGGCCAAATGTTCAAAGGCGTGTTTCCTAGACTCCTATTATCTTAAGTGACAGAGGCACCAAAATCCCACAGAATTTCAGAGAAACATTGGCTGACTTGAGAAGATGGTGTTTGGAGGCACTTGGATGGTTTTGTCATCATGGATAAATTTTGAACGGAAAGTATCTCCTGCCGTGTAAATGACACAGAAGGATGTATAATGGGGATGGAAGGAGGCAGAAGCCAGGGATGCAGGAGAGGATGTGAAGCAGGAAAGTTCTCACCACAGTCAAAGCTCTCACAATAAAATATCAAGCAGGGCTTGCAGGAAAATCCTGGAATTCTCACCCGTAACTACCTCAGCCAGCCTCTTGTGTTTTTTCTTACCAGTCAAAACACAGGGCTGACTTCTAGCACACAGCCCCCTTTACACAGCTCCCAGCTGGACACCGAGAGATTCTCCAGGTGCGGCCATGTCCGTAGTTGCTGCAGCTGCTTCTTTTGCTGGCACGTAAGGGGCGAGTCATGGGATCACGGGGCGTGTGGCGGGGACACGCTGCGCTCCGCTGGTTTGTGCAGCCAGGTTAGAGGCCCTCGGGGACCATTACGAGTCGGTGTAGTTTAGTGCTGTTCTGAGATGCAACCAGCTGTGGCCGGACCCGGAGGAGAGATGCGGAGAGGAGAGCATGACAAAATCACATATGCGGAGTGAACCAGAAAAAGCCCTTCCGCCTCTCACCGGTGAGCGGCATGGGGCACAGTTCTGCTGCAGGTCTCGGGGGTCATAACCCAAGGGCATGGGAGAGGCACCGTTTCAGGAGGCTAAAGACATAATCCCCATGCTGCCCCAGGAACTGACCCTCATCCTCCTGTTCAGTGAGAAACTTTGAATTCCTTTTTGGGGGAAATGGGCGGAGAGAGAAGTGAAGTGACTTGTCCATAGTCACCTGAAGAAGCTATGTATGATGGAACTGGAAGCCGAACCTGGTCCTGTAAGCCTGAGTCCATACGGCCGGCTTTTATCCTGTGACTCGGCCATGAAACAAACTCACCTTTCAAGATCGTCTCCCTTAGGGGTGGCTTGGGAGTTCACCTTTAATGATCCCATTTTCTACGTCTCCTTCTGACAAATTGCATGCTCACAGTCCCATGAGCTAACCCGGCACTGTGCGTCCAAAGGGACACTTGCTTGCGCACGTAAACCCATCAGAGGCTCGTGCGCCCATGTGCACAGCATATATCCAGGTGTGTTTGCAAACAGACCTCTTGAGATGTGCACGTCATCATGTCTAGGACTATTGGGGCTATTCAGAGCACACAGGTGAAAACTCTCGCATAGTTATTTGAGAGCCAGATGGCTATGTACAGCAGAGCATAGCTCAGAATCCACTACATCAGCACAGGAGTGAATTTTCCAGGTGTCAAAAGATATGCACCTTGAGGTGGAGATTAGAGCCGGGACCTTCAGTCTGCTGTTGCTGGCATCTGCAGTGAGACACCGAGGGGGGAGACCGACCCCCAGAGCTAGTGCTGATTATTCTCAATCACTCAGTTATTCCCTGTTGCTTTATCATTGTGTTAGTAAAGACTCTCAAATTAATTTACCCTGCTCTTTTCTTTTTTGGTTGGTTGGTTTGGTCTTGTTTTGCTGTAATCCAGAGCAGCAGTCTCTGCTTTGGAGAAGATGCTCCAGAATTTATAGCAAGTCAAATCTGATCCCAGTAGAAATTCCATGTTCCGTTTTCTTTGTTTTTAGCTTGGAACGTTTTGTGATGCGCCTGAAAATCTTTCGTTACTGGTCTATTGAGTTCGATGAATGAACCCACATACACTTAGTGATGTTTTATTATCACTCACCCACCATAGGGTATATAGCAGCTGGTAATTTTTGTGCATTGACTGCTTTTTTTTTCTGCTTGCTGGAAAACAAAGTCACTCCAAGCGTATGCTAATGCTGAGTGGGGGGGGTCCCAACTTCTGACCCACAGCTAATATCCTGCAAGTCACATGAAGCTACCAAGGTTTCTTCAGCTGGAGTTCGAAATGCCTATTTTATCAGCAAATAAACACCATTAATTGCTTCTAATATGTCATGCAGTGGTTAAATGACAAGATCCTTATTAATATGCATGTATATCAGCCTTTTCAGTGTGTATGAGGGGGAGTACGAAGTGGTAAAATTATTTAAAATTAGTGGGTAATATTTACAGGAAGGCATAAAGAACTGTCAGTTGAGGAAAGCAGCATTTTATGGTCTTGTCCCGGATGACCTTGCTCCAAGGACAAATCAGAGCTTGATGAAATGAAGCTGCAGATGGCTAGTGATCTCAACTCTGTAATAATGAAATGACACAAGAAAAAAAAATGAGACATCTACAGTTTGCAAATACAATCTGAATGGAAGGGGAGAAAAGGAATTTTTAAGGGGAGATTGAGTTGACTTGGTTACAGCAGTTCAGCTTTGGGTATTTTAATAATAATTTCCATTAAAAAAAAAAGGAATCACTCCTGGTTCCCCATACTCAGGGTCACCGTAAGAAATTTTTCTTTTTTAACGTGTCAATATCTTGGTTTTAAAAATTTGCTCATGAGGACTATCCAGTCACAGCCTACTGTCTATCCGTTATTTTAGCATATTCTTTATCACTGGGTTTTGTTTTCTAAGTAGCGGTGGTGATTTTTGGCACCTGACTGGGTAGACGATCTGGTACAACTGTTTTAGGTGTTTGAAGAGTTTCAGCTGTCAGGAAGGAGCAAGCTTGTGAGAGGTTTACTACTCAAAAAGCGATGTGATACTTTGTGCCAGAGCATGCTTTGTTGGTGCACTTACGTGAGAATTCAGGAGTATGTACTCTTGGGTTTTGCATGAGGGCAGGTTTTCATGCGAAGGGCTTCTCAGAAGCAGCTGGGCAGCCAACTTCTTTTGAAAGTTAGCAAGACTTGGGCATCTGCCTCTGCAGATTCAACCTTTGCATGAGAAGGATACAGAAATTCTTGGAAACATTAACTTAGAGAAATGAAAGGATTCGCAAATCTCTGTGGTCCAGACCACCTCACTGCAGTTCGCAGAGCTTTTCAGAAATGGGCAGGTGGAGAACTGATTTCTCCCGTTAGCTCAAGATTTCCTGACTGTCACTTTGTTAGAGTGAAATCTTCACTTCCTTTTTATCGGGTATTTTCTGCTCTCCCTAATACATAAATTTACCAGCCAGTCATTGCCTTTCTGTGTAGCAGCTTCTGCCGGGTGCTGAGCTAACCCGGCTCCTTTTGAATCTCATCGACACCTCTGAGAGCATGCCTTGACATAACACAAGGATTACTTGAGTCAAACCGCTTTATAGATACGAGATGTTGTAGTTTGTCATCACAGCTAGCGCAACCTTGTAGAGACAGGCAGAAGGACTACCAGCTGAAATTGGGTGAGATAAATGCAGTCTTAGATTATCTCATTGAATTTATAGGCAAGCTGCCCTCCATGGGAACAGGAGAGTGGTGTGAAGGGTTGGAGAATGATGATAGCTATACAAGCCAAATATAAATATTTTGTTCTTTGTAGAGAATTCAATTTTGGGTCTTGACTATATGTTATATAGACAGGTGCAAACCGCCCATCTCTGCATCTTTGGGTGTATACACGTAAAAACAGTAACAGATACAGTTTATGTTACAGTACGGTGGTACAAAGACTGGTGGGGATGAGTCCAGCCCTAGAGCGTTGCTCTCAGGTTGAAGGGAAGCATGTTAACGCTGTGGGTACCAAGGTCCCTGATGGCAGAGCCTCTGTGGGTCTCGAGTCCTCACTTGGGATCATGGAGCAAAACACTTCTCTGGGCTGCCTTCACCCATGGCCTGGCAGGTTGTCTAGGCCAAAGGATCTGTTTGCAGAGGAGCTGCTGTCGCTGGAGTGTTGATCGTGCCTCCTTACACGCGGCGCAGTCCCTGGGAGGTTGTGTGTGTCTGCAATACACCAGCTCTCCCATCCGCGTTGTGCCTCAGGCTCTTGGCTGCTCCCAAAGCCATTTCCCATGTTCTTTCTAACAACGTGGTGCTGGTAACAGCATCACAGCTTGATTTTGACTTGCCTGCTAGAGGACGCGTTTTCATCTAAGAGAAAAATCCCCATCACAATAATTCACTCTGGATTTTCTGTCTTTCTGTTGGTCTGCTTGCTGCTGCTCTTCAACGGCACGTTTTGATGGATAAAACCAGCTCTGAAAATACTGGTGGAGTTTCTGCAGGAAAGCTTTAACTAATTCTATGAATTTTTTTTAAAGAGAGGAAGTGGACTCAGTTTCCATCTTCTTAAAATTCCGGGTGCATTTTTAAAAGCACTTTGGATACTTTGATGGGATTTTGTTTTGTTTTGAACGGCATGCAGTATAAGAGCAGCTATAGGGAAATCAGTGTTTCATCTGCTTTGCTTGAAGGGAGGAGATCCTGATACCATTGCTAGCCAGGTGTGGGGATCGTGTCATTGCTCCTAGCAAAAAAGGAGGACTACGTTTGAAGGAAGCTGTGCATGCTCATGCCATATGAAAAGAAAGAAAAACTTAAAAGAACTCTTTTTTTGAACAAAACCATACACCCATGGATCACTTGCAGTCTTCAAACAAAGCTTTTTCCTGACTGACAGCCCCCAAGATAAGCTTAGAAACTTGAGTCTGGTAATGTTTCACATGCTTGTATATCAAGGAAGTGGGTGAAAGATGGGTAAAAAAAGATCCACTGAGCTGCACAGTTTGTCAATGTTCATACATTGTGTTAAAACAAACAAGCAAACAAACAAAAAGCTTTGGAGCGTTTCTGAACTGAAAGGCTGTTTTATCTTGAAGAGCATCTCTGAATTGTGAGCCGAATAGAGGAGAGAAAAAAGACGGAAAACCTCCAAAGAGCAAATGGAGAGTTTTGTTAGAGGCAAGAAGCATACGTAACCCCTGACTTCTGTGTGAAGCAAATGATCCTGGCATCTCACAGACATCACACTCCTGAGTGGGCTGACACGATCATTCTGCCAAACCAGGACCCTGGATTTTGTTTGCTTCGTTTGTATGCATTGGCCAAACAGATTCACCATCTTAGTATCTACTTGGAATAGTAGATTCCACACGAGCTGTGGAAGCAATGATCCTCCTTTATAACGGTGGCATCAAGGTTTTCTGTGGGGCAGCGCAAGGTTACTAGACAAGGGGAGTCTGTATGTGGCCTCGCTGTAGATCGAAACGTGAAACTCTTAGAACCATGAAATTCTGTGGGTGAGGCAACTTTAATACCATTAGCGTTGTAATTGCTTAGTCTCTAGTGTTTGTAGAGTGGTTGTGCCTAGGAGTCTTAGTCCTGGACTTTAGAAGGAAGTGCTGCCCAGACACAAAAGCCCCACCAAGGAGGTGCAGCACACCTACTAGGCAGGAGACGATGCACCGGCAGGCAGGCAGGAGCGCAGGGAAATGCAGAGGCAGTCGTTTGAAACTAGTTATTTGCATTTCCTCAGCAGAGTACGGGACTCCCCATACGTAACAGATGTTCTTAAAATACAGAACAAAACTTGGTTAATGAAACTGCACCCCACCCCTAGAGAATCGCCGTCCCTGCTGTGAATACGGACCCACCTGAAGTCCCCGGCCGAGCAGCCGGGGCCTCGGAGCGGATCAGCAGCACAGGCTCCTGTCAAGTCCCGTAGCCATGGTTTTCCTCTCTGATTTGGGTGTTTTTTTAAACTGTGTGGTGTCTCGGTAAATACTTCAAGCGAAGTTATCTTTGGATACAAAAAAAAACTGGTGGAAAAAGCAGTTTGTCCCTTCCTCGTATTTACAGCAAAGATCTACCCCGAGCCACCCATTTCCTTTGGTCTTTTCCTTTTATTCTGGAGTGCAGCGGCTCATCTCAACAACCCTTCTGTTTTAAGCTCTGTAATTACTAGGTTTGGCTGGATGGCCCATTGAAAGGGGAGGGAATATTTCTCAAATCAACAGCGTCTTTTGAAATGGAATAAACTTTTTAAATGCAGGTACTAACTGCACGTTTGACTAGACATGTTTCCGTTCTTCCACTGCTGCTAACGCTTTCAGTTAGGAAGTGCAGTTCTTCCCCGACTCTGCAAATATCTACCAAAATTTGCAAAACTGCCTGTGTCTCTCTCAGTAACCTTGCTGTGACCTGGTTATCTGTTAGAACCACAAAGAATTCAGTCTCTAATTAGTCCATCTGTTAACTATTGAAATTCATGGCTTAGTTTTATTGTCTGGGTCTGTAACATAATGCTGAATGGTCTCACCTGGCAGCTTATTTCTTACAAAGCAAATGTGCCTTTCCAAGAGCCATTTTGGTGCAGATAACTGTCGTTTCAGCATTGGACAAATGACTCTGTCTAGCAGCCTGCAGTCCCCTTCATGCCCTCACTGAAATAAATTGTACATCTCCAATAGCTCTGGGCTTAAGTCAATACAATTTAACATGTACATTTCTTTGTTACATTCTTTGGAGTCGCACCGTAAGAGCAGATGGGAAAGTTTAATAATGATAAATGAGTTTAGTGTTTTCACATAGTCCTAAAAAACAATGAATGCTCTTTATTAAAGATTAGAGGGGTTTTTACATATTTGCCAAAGAGAGATTAAAGCTCTAGCTCAGCTCCTTAGAAAGTCTTGCTTTCAAATTCTTTTTGGACTGTTTGTTAATGAGGAGTCAGAGGAATTAGGAGCCATAAATTTCTTCATTCTCGCTTAAGTGAAGCCACAAAGTGATTACTGGATATATAACTAAGTGCTGAGGACTGGAGTTTATCAGCCGCGTTCACACAGAACAATTCATCTCCACGCTTATTTACTGCAGTTGTGCATCTTGTGCGTAATCAGATGATGGGGCTGGGCAGGTCAAGCTACTCGGTGTATTTTTAGAAGGATGTAGGTTCATAAATGTACGTGGTAGGTCTCAGTGGGACTGTTCGCACGCTTTGCATTAAGTGTGTGCCCGAATGTTTTGTTGGGCCTGACCCATGCTCACTATAACTGGATGCGGTAACCTGCAGATGTGTTTGCCCAGCGTGAACAGCCTGCCATCGTGCGCAGGCTGGGCTGCTGGGAGGGACTGGTTTCACTGGGCTGTGCGGTGGCAGCTTTCGCAATTACAGTCAGCGGCTGAATACTGACACAAACAGTGTATGTTCCTGCAAACCTGGAATCTGATTCTTTTCTCCTTGCTCTTGAAACTAGTGCATGAGACCCTAAGTCAAAACCGTGAAGCTAGCCCCAGTGCCTTTTGAACACAAACGGCCACATTGGAAAGCCTGGGGAGTGCTGCAGGAGCTCCAGACCTGCTGTGCGACAGTTTGCCTAGCAACAGAAACACATGCTCTCAAACACATGCTCTCCAGTTCCAGGTCTGCATAGCATGCCATTTGGTTAGGGACTCAGCCCATTTGATGTTGTGATATGAATTTTTGGAGGGAAAAATGACAAAAAAATGGATAGCTACATGCTAACGCTTTTTTTTTTTGAAGTCGAAGAGTAAGAATCCTCTGTAGCCATCTGTATCCTCCAGTGTAGCTTACAGCTGGCTCAGCCCCACGACCCTTTGGGCATGATCACCCACTTCCATCGCTCCCAGCTTCAACACTAGAATGCTCCTCTCTTTGCTGTCTTCCTGGATTTTAAAATGGGATAGTCCAAACTATAGACAAGTTAAGGCTATGGCTTGTTTGGCTTGGCCTTACTATGGGAAGGAAAGTGATTTTTCTTGGGGAGTGATGAAAAGGAAAAATGGTGGAAGTTCATTAACCTTTGGTACAGATAGCAGTGTCCTTTAGACTACACCAGAGCTATTCTTAGTCGTGACGTTTAGGTGGTTCTTTTTTCTTGTAAGAGAATACAGTAGTTCCCACTAGTGGTGAAAAGAGAGAAGGTTTTCCTTTTTCTTTTTTTCTGTTTCTTTTTTGGCTTAACCTAAATGTGAACTGTAGAAGGCAAGATTTTGAATTCATCCCTTGTCTTCCCATCTATGCTACTTTGTCCTAATTTCCCCCAAAGCAAAATTTATATCTATAGATTGTTTCTTTGCTGGCTAATTAAGTGTTATACAACTTTGCTTGGAAAAACTCAGCAACCAATTCTGTGTATTTGCAAATGAACTTCGCTGATTGTCATTATTGCTATAGGGTGCCCACAGAAAATCCCATATAATTAAGCTGTTGTACTACCACAGCGCAAGAGCCGCAATTAGTAATGTGATTTACACTTCTTTACCATTAATAATATGGAAGAGTCAACATTATTTTCTTGATGATGTTTAGGAGAAATTAGAATGAGGTGGACATGATTAGGAAGAGAGACTTTAATGTTATGACTTGTTAATGCAATAGCCCTGAGCAAGACATCAGAACGATTGTCCTTGCACTAAACTCATTTGCTTCAGTAAGCACAGACCCTCTGCACGCAACAAGACAAGTTTGGAGGAAATTGGATAGATGGCAGGGATTTTGGTGGTATGAACATTGCAGTGTCTTTCATGTGCAGAGTACACAAACTGAATCCCTGCACTTTCAAGTATTCCCCTAGAGGCAATCTGCATTATTCAAAGCTTAACTGTAGCTGCAGAACCCTGTCTGACATGAAAGCAGAGTGCTAGCTTTACATGAACTTTCATATTTACGTCTGTAGTAAATAATATTTACTTTTTTCCTCCCCTTCCTCTTTTTCTGTGGGAGTGAAATGGGTAGGAGGAAAGGGGGAGGAGGAGAGGTGTCCAGCAGAATTGTAAGCAAAGCACCAGTAATAAAGTCTAGTCTTATGAGACTGCCCATGAATAGGAATGATAATGAGAGCAGTGATGAGCTGCAGGTTTGTGTCTTTTAGTAAATTATCTAGCAGGCATTTACATTTCATCAATTGTGCTTTTGCATAATAGACCGAAGTGCTACAACAAAAGGAGGCACCATAAAAATGAGTAATTTCAGTGACCTTCTTGGTAATTGCTCTTACGAAGAATATCTTGGAAGGAGCTGGGTGATTCCTCATGGTGAAGCTGCTGTGGAAAGGCGCCCCAGGCCCGAGAAGCCTGCCTGGTGACAAATGCCTTCCAAGGCTTTCTTCTGGCCACACTCGATCATGGCTCGTATCCTGTTTTCTCCATCTGAGCATGCTTCTAATTGTCAGATGTCAGAAGGCAACAACCATTTTCTTCTTGCTTATCTCCTGATAACATTGATTCTCAAACAAAGGATGTGGGCTTCCATTCTGAAAACAAAGGAAGCATGGCCCAGCTAAGGATGCGGGATATAATATACATACTTCTCCCTGCCAATAATAACAAAACATCATAAATAATGTAGAAGCTGGATGTGAAAAGGGAGAAAGGGGAATACACTGGTACCGCTGTGCCTGGGTACAGCACTTACGGGTTCGCTTCCCTTCTTGTCCGCAGTGAGGCCTTGACTTCTTCCCTCATTTTTCTCTTGTACTTCCCTGGCCACTTGCCAGCTCCTGAGATGTTTAGACTTCCATATTTTTAAAATTCTTTCTCCCTTTTGGGTTGTGTCTTCATGGTATTCTCGTGAGGCTTTTTTCCTCTTCTCCCCACAGTGCTCTTTCTTTGGAGGCAAGTCCTCAGCTGGTGAAAGTCAGCTCAGATTTTTCATTGGGGACTTCCAGCGAGACCAGCTTGCAGCAGCCAGGAATCAGGCCCACTGCATTACCGATTTGTGCCCAGCCATGATCTGACCCTGCATTTTCGCATGTTCCCTTCTCCTTTCATAATTAGCTCTCCTTGTTTGTCCGACCACGGAAGCCACAAGAACCACTTCAATCCCAAGTCCACATCTTCCCAATGTTTCCAGGTCCCTGGTTTGATGGCACTTTTTTCCCCTCTTCTGCCTTTAGTTTGCTGTTTTCTTTTACTGTAGGCTTCTCCTTTATATCCAATTGCCAAATCCTACCCTGGTGCAACTTTTCATTCCTTATGTCTTTCAGTGTGACAGTTGGGGAACTAGTGGGAAATGTGACGCTTTACTCACATCCCTTCTGCCAGCCAGGCAGCCATGTGACTCCTGTCATGGTAGTGAATCAGTCCCGTAGCCTTGGGCTAGTCACAAAGAATTTTGGATTAACCTTCCGCTTCTCTCTCTTCTTCTTGTGCAGATCCTCAGAAATCAGAGCAGTCCCCTGCCCCTCGCTGTCTTCACCGTGACGTGCGGGTCTATGTGAATTCACAAGGTGTTTTGGCCTTGGGACAGCCAAAGACCGGAGAGAGGGCATCAGCAGAGAGGATAAGGGCTTCTGTTGTTATCTCCCTGATGAGATTAATTTTCTTTTTTCATCTTTCTTGGCAGGATCAAAATGCTGGAATTGTTGCCAGACTTCAGGAGCCGGGCTCCATCCCAAGCGGAGGCTCTGTGCCGGCACCAGCCACGGTGAATGGGTACACGATGAGGAACCATTTACTGAAGCAGCAAATAATGAAACGACAGCTGATGCAGGTAGGATGCCAAGTGCCGATGTGGGTTGCTGTGCTGTCCGCCTCACTGGGAAGGACAGGACTAACTGGAATGGGGAAATCACCAGTCAGCAAACACTAAGGAGTGACCCAGGAATTGCTGGGTTGAGTCAGACTAGGGCAGCGGTGAGTCCAGGATGTCGTGCCCAAGAGAAGCCAGGGCCGAGTGCTGCTCAGCAAGTCCGAGTGCACATCTGCCCACTCGTATGCAAGGGAAGGATTCAGTCACCTCTGTGTCATTGCCGTCATCCTTGGTCAGCCGCAAAGTTGGGAGGGGAGATGCAGAGAAGGGAGGCTTGGAGAGTGAGTCAGCCCCAGGAGAGAGATTCTCCATGCTTGCTTTTCTGGTTCCCTGGGGATGTACCAGAGCAGATGTTAGGCTCCATTTTGTCCTGGACTGGGCTGGTCTCTCTAGCAACAGAAGTCCTTGTACGAGGTTTGTAACATGCTGCGTGAAGGAGCGGGGATGGGGAAGTCCCACAGATAAGTTGGGTGAGGCAGCACTGAACACATGCCTCTGACTTTCTGAGCGTGCTGCTGGATTTGGATCAAGGAGGCTCATTTCCTTGGATGGGAAATGAGATGAGAAGCAGCTCAGTAAAACCCGCAGCAATGTACTGTCCTGCTCATTGATCAAACTCCCCCTTCAAAACCAGCCTGGCCTCCTTGTCATCAGTTGGCTTCAAGCTTATCTATGCTGCTCTAACACAGCAGGAGCCAGGCCTCAGCTTCCACCATCCACAGAGAGTTCCCCAGGTCACAGCTGCTGTCCACAGCAGCGATGCGAGTGCGATGGCGGGTGCTGGGGTTAAATGGTGGGAGACATAAATCAGGTCACTTGGACAAAGCCAGCAATGCCTTGCTCAGGGAGCACCTGCTGAGGATCCCTGGCTTCCTGTGGTTTACTGCTACGCTCTGGTTAGAAGTGGCAACCAAGAAGCACAAAAGGTGATGGTACACACGAGCAGAGCCGTCCTCCAGACAGGGTAATGGCCACCAACAGTCTCCTGTTTGTCAATGTGTCCTTGCAATGCTGCCGCAGATTCTGTTCACTAACAGACTTTTGGGCGCCTTTTGTCCCCGGATGTGGTCCTTCAGAGAACACGTCCAAATAGTCAGTACGAGAGGCGCTGGGGAGGCACCAGGATTCCTGCAGCCTCTGGCTGTGCTGCGCTTCACTCATAAGCTGGTGATCACGAGGGGCTCCATGTTCATCCAGCTCCCCTTGGGCCACCTGCACAGCGTCTGCTGAAGGCTGCACTTCCTAATGCTGGGCTGTTGTCAGGACACCTTTGCAAGAAGGGGCATGTGAGCAGTTAAGATCCGGTCTGAAATGAAGCGCCTGGGCTGGGTCTCGTCAGAGGTGTGCGTGCATGTGTGTACACAGGAGAGGTTGTTAATGATGACAGTGCCTACGCTTTAAGTGTTTGCTGCTATTCTTGTTTGACAAGAGATTGCAGGTTGACTATTATGCCCCTTGTTTTCCAGGAAAAGCAGAGACAAAACATGCTGGGAGTAACATCTGAGCAGAGGAGTTTGTTTGCAGCTCAGCAGATAAATCAGTTTCAAGGTAAGGAGGGAAACGGCGTGCTATGAACAGCCTCGAGGAGCCAGGGCCTGAGTTTGAACTAGAACAGAACCAGCTCTCCTTTCAGTAATTTTACCTTTAAGTTAAGTCTCTTCTAAGTGACTGCACTCTCTGAAGTTAACGATGGGGCACTTAATGATTCTCTGCCCTGAAATAAAAGCATTTCGCGTTTTATCATGAGGTTCACCCGTTTCCTGATTGCTCCTGTAATAACTCTGTTACAAAGGACACATGGGAGAGGCCCATGCAATGAGAGAGAAAGATGGAGCAGCAGCCTTTTCAGGCTCTGCCATATTTCCAGGGCGAACGTGTGCTCACCAGCTAACGTGTCTCTTTGTACACAGCCGTGCAGCAGCCCATTCCTGCTGACTGCAGCCAGGTGATGCCAGCTCCTCCACCCAACCACCGCATGCTGCCGTCTAACCCAGCCATGCTCCAGAGCACCTTGGGCTCTGGCATGGCCCCAGCCACCGCCAGCCAGAGCAGCGGGACGATGGTGATGATTCCACACAACCCTGGCAAGCAGCAGGGGATTTTTCCACCTAATTCTGACTTTAACGTCCCACTGCGGCCGAGCCAGAACTCGCTGGGCATGAACTCGGGGTGCCAAACAGTGCATAGCCACTCTGCTGTGCGGCCGGGAATGCCGATGGCAGGCTTCAGTTCTGGTTCCTTGGCAAATCACTCTGCAACTCAGCAACACTTGAGGCAGCCGAGTATGCCAAGAATCCCTAACGTCTACCCCAGCTCATCTGCCCAGATGTGGACGCCGACGGCTGTGCCAAGAATGCCAAATCAAAGCCAAATGGATACCAGCATGCAGCAGTTCTCCGGGAACACTCTCTTCTCCAAACAAAATGCGAGACCGAGTGCACCGAGTCAGCAGTTCTCCCAGCAGGCTGTAGTGCCGCCTAATCAGATCGCTCCCGGCGTCCAGGTCAGACAGATGCAAAAACTGAGCATGGGGCAGTCTGGCCAGGGCTTGAGCTCAATGAGTAATCAGAACTTGAGGCACAATTTAACCAGAGGACCGTTGCCAGCTATGAATGTTATGAAATCAATGCCGCAAGGCGTGTCCAGTTTTAACCAGCTCAATCCTGCCTCGGGCCTTGGCCCGCCCAGCTACCCTTCCACAGGCCAGCCGCCCGATGCCTTCAGCAGGATGAGTGCCACTGCCGAGCTGCCGCAGTATGACTTTGTGTCCCAGCACAGCAGTTCCATCATGCCTGCGAACTGCAGTGACACCGACTTCCTCGACTCCCTCATGAAGAACAGCAGCAGCAACGATGAAGAGTGGTTGAACAATCTGACAATGATAGACGACATTTTGGGACAGCACGCTCAAAGCTCCGGACATGTTTAGCTCGTTGTAAATAACATACGTATGGCTTTCGAAAATAACAGACAAGCCGCGAAAGCCGCCTCCTCTTTCAATACAGAATGAATAGACTCAGCCAATTCTTTGCCTGCATCAAAGTAATATTGGCAGTTTTTCAGATGACTGTATATATTTGAATATTTTGTAAATTATGTTTTCCTAAACCTTAAATGTAGAAGTATTTATACTTCTTTGCCGGACTGTTTGTAAATAAATCTATAGCATAACTTTTGGTTTTATTATAGGGATTTCATTATACCTTGTTATAAATATGCAAATAATATTGTTAGTTTCAGTAATACTGTGTATTACAGCATAAAATACTTATGTTTTTGACATAACTTAACACATGAACTAGGGGTGTCATTGCAACCAGACTAAGCAGAAGCCAAATGTGGCATCTGTTCTCTCATATCAAGAGGAAAGATTGAAAAGTTGCATTAAAAAAAATCAAATCCATGAAATGAGCTGCTGATTCCGTTGTAGCTCAGTCTTGCAGCCCAATTCTGGTATGTCGGTCCCATCCGGGCTCCCATTGTGTTCAGGGATTGGCCCACAGAGATCCGTTTGCAAGATCCCGGGCAGTTTCTCGACTTGATACACTCCAGTAGGTCAACTTGACGCTGATGACACGTCGTACGTCGTCCTGCAGTGAGTGTGTGCTTGTGATGCTACAGCTGCTGACCAGCGCGCATGCATGCCTGGGCATCGTAGGAGGCGAGGCACCGTGCCGCCCGAAGTGGGTTCCGCTGTAGAGGAGGCGTGGGGCGGACACTGCCGTGCACCCTTCAGCCACAGGGCAGCTCTGGTTTGCGCACCTCTGCCATGTATATTTGTAGTGTACAGGTGATTTGTTCCTGGTTTTAAGGCTTTTCAGAATTTCTGTTTTAATGTGAGACTTTTTTCAGGGGAAAGTCTATAAACATTAATAGTTAATTTTTGATGTTTTTCTGTCAGCTACTATTGTCCTATGTATATTTAAGAGTCTGTTTATAAAACATTCACTGTACTGTAAACTTCTTAAAATGTTCATACTTTGTGTAATCATATTTTAATAGTCACGTCATACTTCGCAATACATTTGTAATATAACGTCAGCTTCAAGCACAGAATGTTTTTTTCTTCATACCATAATAAACTGCCAGGGGAAAATTGCATATACTTCATGTGCTCATTTCTCAGCTACAGCATTTCGTACCTGCAGATATTTGAATTAATTTGATTTGTCCGGGATGCTACAATGTCAATATAATAACATGTACAAATGTGTTCGTGCCATTAGTAGAAGAAATGGGCTAGATGACAAATTGAAGAAGGCTTTAATTTTATTTTAAGATGGGATTTCTTAGGTCTACTCTCCTTTTCCAGTGTAATTATAGGTGAACGTGAAATTAATATGTTGGGTTTTTCTACATAGCACCATGTTTATTTAAGTGACAGTTCTTCTTTATAAATGCCCATATCAGTTGGCCCATCAGGAAGTAAAGCCGTGAGGCGGTGAGGAGGGCTGGGGGTCCGTGGCGCAGTCCCACCTTGCTCACTCAGCAGCGCCTGCAAGGGCGATGTCGAGTACGGCATCTCACTCCTTTGACACAGAAATCATCTGATGGAAGAGCTGGTGACTGCCCTGGGGGAGTCGAGGCTGGGATGAGGGGTAGAGAGAAACAGGAAAATTTTAGCAATCTTAAATAAATGCACAAATAGAATCTGTAGCTGTAACTGCCTCGTTTAAACAGAGCCAGACGCCGTCGGAGCTTCCTAGGGCTGGTGGAGAAGACATGTCAGTGCTGCCCTTTGCGTGGGCACGGCAAGCCGGAGGGAATCGGCGGGGATCTCCCTCAAATTGGTCCACGCTGGAGGGAGGGCTTTGGCAAGGTCGTCCCATGGAGTGGGTCCTTCTAGAAGCGTTTTCTCCAGAGTGGGATGGCAGAAAACAGCTCCTGAAGTCAAAAATCAGAGGGGACAGCCAGGGTTTAAAGCAGTCGGGTCCAAGCTCTGCTGCCGGTGCTCAGGTGGGCAGGAGACCTCTTGCAAGCACAACCGCCTTGGCAGAGATCCCTGTGGCTTCGTGATGGCAAAGGCAGGTCCTCGCAGTGCAAGAGGCCCCGAGGGGAATGACCTCCAACCACCTTGATCTCGAGAATGGCACGTACTTGAGCCAGGGTGAGGAGGAAAGAAGACATTTTTTCCAGCAAAGGAAACCAGCCCCACCAAACAATTGCCCAAAACAGGCTGTAAAACTCGGCAAGTGTCTGAATGAGACAG
Source organism: Steatornis caripensis (assembly GCA_013398225.1). Lineage (NCBI taxonomy): Eukaryota > Metazoa > Chordata > Aves > Caprimulgiformes > Steatornithidae > Steatornis > Steatornis caripensis. The sequence goes on along the minus strand of VZSC01012822.1, from coordinate 558,699 downwards.
AAATGCCGGCTCGCCTCCAGACAGCAGAGAGGGGGAGAAATGCCTGTGAGTACGTCTGTGGCGAGGACAAAGGTGAGTTTGTTTGGCTATGAAAACTGGCACCGTTTCAGCAGCTTTTCTGTCGTGAGCCGTGTCCTGCCAGGGAGCAGCGCTGGCTGTGGCCAGGCCTTCGCTGCTTCACGGAGCAGCGGGTCTGACCACAGGTCTGGGAGCCAGCAGCGCCTGACCCCCTCCCGGTCAGCAGCACGGCAGTCACAGATGGCAGAGAAGGCTACTGCCCACACACTCCTCTTTAGGATATTAATAAAAATAACACAAATGCCTTCTTTTCATTCTTCGTGCTGTTTGTGTCAGCGGACCTTTCAGCTTTTCAGTTCTGCAGGATTTGGGTTACAAACATTGCGGGGTGATGCCTTCAAAAGCCAACTGCTTCCCACAGAATTCATGGGAAACAGTTTATATTGTAAGTACGTTGTGTACCCTCTTGTTTTCGCTCTGTTTTTTTGTCTAGCTTTTGAGCTGGTAGAGCTTTTCACCCCTCCGTATCCCAGTTCCTCATGTCTCAAGGGGGAACGATGATTGTTCCTTCCTACAGGTGCTGTGAGGTGTCAGGACTGTATCAAGCTTGGAAGAAGAAGGGACTAAGTATTATTACTATCTTGCTGTCTCTGGTTGTGCTTATAACTGCTGATTCTTAAATGTATCTTCGGGGGGGCTGGCTCGTAACCGCAATGGCCAGTGCTCTGCTTGGGTTGCAGCCCGAGAGCTGGGCTGCTGCCTCTCCCTTAGGTCAGCAGGCGGCTCGGGCTGGAGCACAAAGCACAGGGGTGTGCGGGGTGAAGGCAAGGTGACCACAAGGTAGCAAGATTGCAGCAACTGGAGCACNGCAATGGCCAGTGCTCTGCTTGGGTTGCAGCCCGAGAGCTGGGCTGCTGCCTCTCCCTTAGGTCAGCAGGCGGCTCGGGCTGGAGCACAAAGCACAGGGGTGTGCGGGGTGAAGGCAAGGTGACCACAAGGTAGCAACATTGCAGCAACTGGAGCACTGGCACTGCGGTTCTGGTGGGTGTCAGGCTGTAGAAGGTAATGCCTCTATCACAAGAAATTGGCTGGTCCTGCAAAAAATGCCTTTGTCTGTACTTTGCCTTCCCCTTTTCTTCTGTTTAAAGTGTGAAAATACCCAAAGTCTGATCCTGCCTTTGCTTTCATGCTCCACATCACTCAGGTGAACAGTTACAACTAGTGAGGGAGTAAGACTAAATGCATCTGCACAGTTCTGCCATTGCATTCACTGGGCGAGCAGATCACACCACAGGGCGTACGTAGACTTATGCCATGAGCCCGATTCTGCTGCCTTGCAGGCAGTGTCAACATGGAAAAGGTCTCCTGAAGGCAGCGGCGTAGCACAGGACTTACACAAGCGTAAGTAAGGGCAGCATCTGGTGCCGTGGAAGAGCAAAATTAATTTGGATTTCTAAAATAGTTACAAGGAACGAAGTGTCTGACAGCACTCGCTGTTGAAAGCTATCATTTATTTCCCAAACAAGTTACGTCACCAGACTGCCCTCATAATTATGGCCGTGAAAACAGAGGCAAGGCAGTAAGCTTTTTCCTCTTGAACTCTAAAATAACATCAAATGCCTATAAAGGCCAGAATTTCCAAAGACCTGAGCTCACTAAAAGCCTGTCTGTCTGAAAGGTTAGTAGCATAGGTAAATCAGACTTGTTGCAGCAAAATTCTCTTTGTGGATTATATTAATCTAAAGCAGCCCATTTTTGACAAAGGCAAAACAGAAAAACACACTCATCAGAAAGCATGCAGGGAGCACCTAGGAATAGATGTCATGGGAGCCTGGATCAGGCAATTTCCCCGGGAAGCCTAGCCCTGACTCACGCAGAACCCAAGCTCTGCTGCTCGGTGGCTCTCCAGGATTGATTACATGTCTTTCTTAAGAAGCTTTCAACAAAGGAAGCTGCGCTGATGTTGAAGTGTAAGGTCAAGTTCTCCTCTTGTGCAGGATGTTGTAAATCAGGAGCTATTCCACAGCCTGCAGCAGGGTAAGCCCTGATTTACACCAGTCTGGCAGCGGGAGCGAGCACCTGGCGAGAGGCTGGCCCTTGCCTCGTGGTCCTGCCCTGACGGCCCTGCGCTGCGGGAGAGGCACCGCAGATGCGCAGGGTGGCCCCAGGAGAGGACTCGCTCCACGCTGGCACCTGGCTGCAGGGCAGGCAAGGACGAAGGAAGGCGTGAGGGCGAGCGGCCAGCCGCCGCGCCGGCTCTGCCTCCTCTCCTGCCGCGTGCCTGCGCTGAAGGGCAGGTGGCACACGCTCCCGGGGGGACACTTGGCCCTGGCACATCTGCCCAGCTGTCCATTCAGGCTGAGCTCAGGTTTTGGTGCTTAATGCCAAATTAATGCCTGTTTCACCTTCTATTCCCTGCTGTATATATAGCAAATTAAAAAAACCCACAACAATAAAAGACTCTGGAAGAGAGTGAGGTGTTTTAAATACCAATAAGGGTCTCTCCTGGGCAAGCTAAAACACAAGTACTGGTTGGCAGCTGCAGGAGTTACTGAGAACTTAAGACTCTGGCTGGCCAAGAGGCCTCCTGTGTACAATCCTGCACAAAAGCGGGGACAGGCACCTTATTAAAGCAGCCAGGCTGAAACCGGTAGAGCTGTAGTTAATCACAGCCATTTTCTTTGCTCCCTCCCCGCTCACTCGATGGTTTTGTGGCACTGCGCAGAACAAATATGCTGTTTTACACGCGTCTTAATCCACTTAACGCGGCAGGTTTGAGACTTGGCTTTCATCCCCGCTCTGCCCGAGGCAGCCATTTGCCTAACAAGGGCTCGCGCTGTCTGCATTGGGCTGTGTGTGCTGGTGTTGGGCTGCGTGCCCTCTTGGTAGCCAAGGACTCATGACCATGCACGTCGTGGAGACACAGAGCTTGATTCCTTTGCTTTCCTGAGCTCAGGAAGAAGAGATAGTTGGATTGTTTTTATTTTTCTAGAGGTTGGCATGACAGTGGTCCGAGTTGCATCACGGCTACGCATCACTTAAAAACAACCCACAGCTACAGCAATGATTTGTCCCCACATCCCAAAGGGCCCTTTGCTGTGCAGCTGAACCCTTCTGCTGGTCTCACAAGTGTCAAAGACAGAAACCAGTGAGAAGCTCCTGGGTTTTGAGCATCATGTGGGTTTTGTCCTTATCAAGGTTTATCATGCTGCAATTTAATGCATGAGATGTAAACAATTTGGTTGGAGAAGAAAAAAGAAATGCCACTTTAAGCTCAAAGATGGATTTATATTGAAAAAGGACATTTTAATTGTTATGATGTTGTCCTAATCCATTTTCAGGGAGCGAAAAGACCTGAGTCCTGACCCTGCTTGGATCTGTGCTGTGTTCGATGAATGGCTGGGACACACAAGACCTGGGGCCGTGGCAGGAGGTGGTCAGACTGTTCTCACTCCCTGAGGGGAAACCAGCCTGAAGCTATAAAGTTGTGAAATCTGTTTTTTTCTTTGCTAATATAGAGCTGTGCCTGACTCCGTCCAGCTGCAGAAACATGCTTTGTTTCAAGTTTACAGACTGCTCCTTGTCAGCCCAGCTGCCTTTGTACAGCAGCCGGGGAAACAGAATTACCTGGCAGACCAGGACCTGTGTTCCTTTCCTCTTCTCAGCCCATAAATTATTATTCTCTTTCACGTGTTAGCTGGCTGCACTGTTTGCCTAAGCGGTTCCCATTAACCCCCTGTTTAAGCCTCACAGTCTTTAATAAATATATATATTTTCCTGTGCCCTTTCAGGATAGTTGATGATATCCATTAGCAGCAGGGGACCGTGAGGCACAAAAGGCTCAGGTCTCGAATCCCAAAGATACTTAAGTGCCTAATGAGGCAGGCAGACACCGGTGGGATGTTTCAAGTGTAGTTAGGCAGGACTGGCAGCCACGTCTCACGGCCAGTGGATTGTATTGCTGTCGGTTGCTGTGCACCAGTTTGGACTTCGTTTTACACAGATCTGGAGGCTAAGCTGTTTGTTTCTGTATGGCCTGTTGTGGGCAATATGGGATTGTGAGTCAGGCCCCTTGGTGTCTTAAATTTTCCAACCTCAGGAGCCAGTTGGCTCATCCCAGCCGGGGAGAGCATGCAGCCCGGCAGGTAGGCAGTGGAGGACGAGCCATCGATGTCACCTATCTTCTGTGCAAGCTCTTCGCTTTACTCAGCGCCTTGTTCCCAGCTCTGGAATGTGGTGCACATCTTGCCCTGCCAGAGGGGTTGGGCTCATGGTGAAAACGTGAGTGGTTCACACTTCTCTGCTGGTAATTGTGCCAACAAACTCTTTGAAAGTGCCACCTGTGCGTCTTAAGAGCAGGCGGAGTCCTACTTCTGCTTCAAACCAATGGATCTTTACTCTGCTAAGGTTTTTGGCTTATGACCCATGGTTGAAATAATGTAGTAGTATACTACTAATGCAGCAAGAACCCAGACAACTAGCAAGGGTAAGAGGATCTGTGGGGATCAAGGAGGAGAAAAGAGACAGATCTGAGTTCTGATCCATCTCCAGAGGAAGCAGGACGTGCCCATTCACAGCGGGGATGACGGCCACACGTTCAGATGGGGAGCAGCCTGGCTTTAGCCTCAGCTCCCTCCAGTTGGGCTGGGGGACTGGTGCTGCCCTGGGTAGCAGGGCACAGCATTACCACTCTAACAGCAGGCTGCCCAGGGCCACGTTGCCAAAGCGGGACTGCTGTGAACATAACCACCTGGGGCGAACCCGAAATGAAGGATGGAGGGAGGGGGAGGGCAAGTGGGTGCACAAATGCACCGGAGATGGATTTAATGGCAAGGAATACACTTACAGCCTCAAGTGACCCCTCTGCACAGGGATGACCTTTCCCCAAATCCTGTGGCATCGTCACCTCCCTCGGAGCATGTGCTCGGGCCAGAACATGCAGAAATGTAACGGTGTCTCTTTGTTAGTGGAGAGCTGGGGCTGTGGTTGGGTGGGCTTGCACAGCCGATTTGCTACCGGGTACTCCTGTGTTGCTCTGCAGAGCCCTTTCCTTCATTTGAGGAGGCTTTCTAGCTCAGTGATGCGCTCGTCACTGTAAATCAGAGGCTGCTAGCGTCCCAGCTAAGCTCTGCACCTCAGTTTACCTACCCATAAAATTGAGATAGACACTCTTCCACAGAGATAGTTTGAGGGGTAATTGGTTAACACTGATAAAGTGCTTTAAAGCAGCTAGAACTGTAGAAGTGCCAAGTATTATTATTAGTTTCATGTCTTTGCTTTACTGTGTCAAGCAGATCAAAGAGCCTCCTGGTACCGTAGCAGCCTCCTGCAGCACCCACTCCCCATACAGCATGGGCCACGCAAAGCAGATTAGCCTACAGCTGGCCTTTTCAGGCCAAAAGCGGCAGTTTTCCAAAGAAAAATTTAAACGAAATACTTGTAAATGCTTGGCTGCAACAGGCTGAGTTTTGCTGCTTGAGTGACTGAGAACCCAATCCCTAGTTGAAAAGGGAAAAAAGGTTTTACACCAATGAATTTCAGGCCACGCTCTGAATCTACCTAGAAAATTAGCGTTTTGTTGGTGTCTCACAATTTGTGTGGGCAGTTGTCCATTTGTAATTATTTGCAGCCACTCAGAGATTGAATTCATGCTGTTCAGCTACATGAGTACTCCAAGAGGGTATCTGTCTGCTCTTGGATTCGCAATTCTGCTTTAACATATTATTTGACCAGTTTTTCCCTGAACAGTGCAAGTCATTTCTTACAGATCTGGCATTTATAGCTGTTCTGACTTTTTAGCTAAGGTATGCTGTTTTGGTTTTTGGAGTGGTTTTTTTTTTATCTATCTGCTCACACACCTATAAATTTTCTTTATTTTCTTCACGTAGTCCTTCACACACATGACCATAACCTGTGGCCTGCCATGTCTGACTGCAAAGAATGGTTGATGGGAATCTAAGGCCCTAAGAGGTGAACTGGTGAGTATTTGGAAAGTGACCCCCTTCTCCCTGGCTGTCTACTCTCTGAAACGTAATTACCTTGAGACCTTTAGTGTATTTTCAATTTCGTACAATTAACCAACAGTTCAAAATCATCTAGTGCGGGGAAGGGGTGGTGCCCAGATACACACAGAAGTGATTGCATCAGACTCATTCTTGGAGGAAACTGGCTGCAAGTGAGCTGTGATACGAACACAGCATTCAACAGAGAGGAGCCAAACGTTATTTACTAGAGGTAGCAAAAAAAGGTACTTGCATCCTGGAATGGTTACCAATGTGTAAGCCAGAGAACCTGCCCAATTTCCAGCTGCTGTGCCAAAAGCTAACATGCTAAGCCATGTGTAGCTCTACCATCACAGGCGCACGCTTTTCCAGCACTCTCTAACTCACAGGGATATGTAACTGCTTCACCATTTTACCCACTGTTTCATCTTGCAGACATCACCATGATCGACCGGTTTAGAAACTCAAACGCCTGACACCTCTTGAGCTTCTTATGGATGGCTAATGTACCCAAGAGTGTAGCAAGACACCATCTGCAACCGTGCTTGGCCTGGCATGAAATCAGACAGGGAGGCTCTTTTCATCTCTTGCATCTTGAGGTCTGATCCCAGAATAATTTTTTCGTTTTAATTGTCTGTCAGTAGGTAATTTTATTCCTGGTGTCAGCATCTGTAATAAACATGAAAAGAGTTTTGCCTCTGGCTGTGGCAGTAATGTTAGCTGTAGTACCTCTTGTCCATGTCCTCAAATCATCCTCAGACTTAAAATGTGAACTATTCTAGAGAGCAAATATAATCTTTGTCTATTTTATGCAGCACCCAACACAACGAGGCCCTGGTCTCTAGACGCTAATAAATAATAACTCAACACTGAGATTAACACTGCCACATAGAGACTTTCTGATTTGGTACATTAACTTCTTATTCTTTTCATGCTGTGAAGGTAAGCTGTAGCTGGAGATACAAAGCGCTGTGAAGATTACTGTAAGTACTCTGATCTTCTGAACCCTGAATGGAGGTCGCTGTTGTATAATAAATTGCATTAAAATATAAATGAAAAGAAATCATGTACAATTTTTCCAGCAAGAATTATTCACAAGAAGCTTCATGGAAGAAATTACTGCATTAGCTCCAATAAAAGCTATTACTTCTTTCAGGTGGCTGCTTGAAGCTTTGCTAATTGTCTGAAGAAACCTATATCAGCATCTGATGTGATATTCGGGGCTTGTCTCAGTGATTTTGCAGAGCTGAGAGGGGTTTCGTTTCACTCATTAGATCAACTAAAGAAATTCTGCTTCATAATAAAATGATTTTCTCCTCACCAGAGTGCAAAGATGAGCCGGGATAGCTGATCCACAGCAGCATGGCTCTTTCAGTCCCACGGGAATGATCTTTGGTCCCACAGGAGTTGAGAGAAAAACCTTCATTGACTGCTGCAATGGAGATTCCTGCTAACACCATGAATGCCAGTTGTTTTTAATCCTGTCAATAAATGGCAATTTTCTCTAACAATGGGAAAGAAAATTGCATCTGAAACCCAGTTTCTCCTCTCCCCACCATGACATATTTAGGCAAACTGACTGTGGTGGTGGGTTTCTTTTTTATTGTAAAGAATAACGCCTTAGAATAACAAGATTAGATCCATTTTCCCTACGAAACATAGTCGGGGAAATGTGAATTAAACCAAAATCAATAAAGCATGAGCTTTGGAGAACCCAAAAGAAACAATATTATCAATTCCTCTAGCCATGCACTGGGAGCCTCTGCTGACACGGGCTGAAGTTCATCACCAATACCTGAGAGTGCAGAGTTTATTCCAAATTAATGGATCAACTGGGCTTTAGAAAGAGAAATCAGTGAAGCTGTGGTGGGTAGTGGTGCCTGGAACCGCTTGCCAACTCATTGATTTCCTATCCTGCATAAGCAGTCACTTCTGTTGACAATATGACACCAAATACTATCATGGAAACCAAGCCAAAATACGTTCTGATCTAAACAGGTGCATGTTTCCAAAGAGGAAGGAGGAAAGAGGAAGGGCTTTCCCTGTGCTGATCTTTCTGCAGGCTTTCTGGCTGGTCTTGTCACGGCAGGATTCTTCGGTGTTCAGCAACCGCAGTCTGCTGCCTGGAGCTTGTCCAAATTTTAAAGCTAACTCCTCTTCGTTGAGGGATGACAGCTGAGAGGGGCTGTGCTGTGTTTTCAAAATGCGCAAATATTCCACTGTGAGTAGTAAATGCTGGTGAAAATGTTTCCCTTCCTGCCCCATCAGTTGTATGACTCTTGTACTATAAAACAAAGAGTATTTCTGAATGGAGCATGTATTAACTCTGCTCTGTCAGCCCATCTCTGTTGTGTTCACAGGCATATTTAAAATAATGCATAAAATAACTCTTACATGCTGAATTGTAAGTGATTCTGACACTGCTGTAGCTTAAGTTGTACACGTGTGGGACCTTGACAATAGAAGGAGGGTGTTGGGGGTCCATCTTACACAGTTTTTTCACGCTGATAAAACTGTTTGATGCCAACATGCCGTGCCTTTACAAGGCATTTTAACTTTAACCACTTCACTGCTGCAGTCTCAGCTGCCCTGTGTCACTAGAGTTCTTTCGGGATTTGAATGAAACCTTCAGCTCTTCAGAGAACTTCGGAGCACAGAGCAGAGCACTTAACAGGTATTAGTCTAAAAGGTCCTTCTGTTTTATGAGCTATATTTACACATTTAACATGTCGCTCTCTATTTCAACTTACATTTAAGTGCACTGGAAGCCTATTCCTTTGTGTGCTGTTTAATTTAAGAGGATTTTCTTCTATTTCTCTTAATTTGGGGCATTGTTCTGACAGTACTAGAATTAATTCCACTAATAGTTCCGGTAATTCAGTGGATATTACTAACTTCCATTTGTTTGGTTCTTTTCATCCAAATTCATTCCAGTTCTCTTAAACCCCTTTACTTACTATGCAAATTAGGCATGATACATGTGAGAATGACTTTGCCTTCCTGTGAAATGCAGCTATTTCTCAAATAAAACATACTAACTGCTTCTAGTATTTGCATGGAGAAAATAATGGATATTTTTTCTACCTAAATATAGAATCAGCAAGTACTTGGTATTAATTTTTCCTGTCTTTGAAGACAAAAACCAGCATTTAATAGGAAGTATCTGTCTACTAGTCACAGCAGATACATACACTTGTATATATAACATATATATGTATACGTTTGCTTCAGTTGCTGTGTGCCAGGCTTTGGTGACAGCAGTACTGTGCATGTAAAACCTAGGTATCTGAAAGCTAGCATCTGCCCAATTTCACAATAACAAGTATGTACATTCAGTCAGTGTTTCTGAAAATGGTTCCCAAAATACAATTGCTATTTCCAGCCCTCGGGAGTTGCAGGATCCAGAAATACAGCAAATTTCTTATATAACTCACCTTATTGCTACTGTGAGTCAAGTAGCAAGGGCCAGACTGTTTTTTTAGGGTGCTATAAGTGTTTTATTTGGTAACATGTTACTTGATAAGGAAACGATTAGGCTAATAGAGGGAAAAGCTAGATAGAAATAGGTTAAAGAGGTCTTAAAGCACGGCTTAAAAGAATTAAATCTGGCAGCAGGGACAAAAACGAACATCAAGCTAGCAAATAAAGGACGATGGGAAGCAAAGGGTGTAAGTGGCACAGTGCTGGAAAAGCAAGGGAGTCACTGATGTACCATATATTTTCTAGTATCTAACTCATAAAAGGTAAAAAAAAGTACACATGTGAACATGCAGACATACCTGTGTATGCGTGATACATTTAACACCATGCTGTCTTTTCCATTTTACCTGTCATGAACCGCAACTATAACCAAGTGAAAACTGTTGTGAGGTAGATGGATATAAATCATCTTTAACTTGACCTACAGGCTTGACTTAAAGATGCAGACTCCTCACCTCCACTTGGTTTTGTCTCCCTGCTCTCCAGAATAGTAAGACAACAAGTTAATGTTGTTATCAGGTATGGTTACGCACCCAAACCGCACTTTGTTGTCATCAATCTCATAATATCTAGATTCTCCCTGGCATCTTGGCTCCACACGTGTATTTATTATTTGCATTACCATACTGCTACGAGACCCTGTTATGGAGCAGAATCAACACAAGGGAGGGTCCTGCCCTGACAGTTTTACAAAGTGTGAAATGGGGGACCTGAGGAACACAGGCAGCACAGGCAGCGTAAAGAAATGCCACACTGTGTTGTAGACATCACAGGAAAGAAAAGTTTTAAGGAAAGTTTTGAAGAAAAATGATGAGTAACTTTTGGGCTGTTTATAAGATTCTTACAAATAAAAGGCAGCCAAAAGAATGCAGAAAAGAAGATGTTTAAACATATTACAAGCAGGCTGTGAAAACTGGCATTGTCAGCTGACTGGAGCCGCGGTCAGATCTCAGCAGTGAATGGAAACGGCAAGTAAGGTGAAGACAGGCTACCGAGGCCTTTCAAAGTAAAGACACATCAGTAAGGATCGACATGATAGAGTAGGCTGAGCCATCATAGGGATGGAAAGAGAGGAGTAACACGGTGAAAATGACAGACTAAGAAAAATGGTCTTTGTAGCAGTGTTCTCAATAAGTGTGAGAAAGACAAGGTTATATTTTCCAAGGCCAAAGGAAAGGATGTTGCAGTAATTGAGATTTGAGAAGATGGGAGTGTTAGCTTATATGGACAGATTTCGATATAGTCTGCACATAAAGGACTAGGGAAAGGTCTGAGTCAAAGATGATTACATACAGGCAGATAATAGTGTAATAGATAAAATCGAGGGTACTTGTGGGAGAAGACTCGACACTATTTTAACTACACTGAGCTTAAAATGGCATTAGGGTTGTCAATTAACCAGTTTGTATCCAGATGGCCCAAGGATTGGAGGCTAGAGTATTTGTGTGCCGTCTGGGCTGATTACGACCCAAGCACCATATGCTGCAATACAAAAGAACGAAGACCAGGCTCAGCAATACAGAGACAGCCTAAACATCCCAGAACCCCACGCATACACAAAACTTTAATAACATAAGCTCTTGCAGATCCAAATAGCCATCAAGTGAATCATCAGTCAGGTGACTCAAAGCACGTTTCTTCCAGTTCACATCATCTTCGGGCATCTGACCATGCAGGTGTGGGACTCACAGGGCGTTTGTGACTGCGTGCAGCCGAAGGTGAAGTCCCATTGAACAGTCATAAGAGGGTAATAGAGACAGAAGCCAAGAGTTGACTTAGGAAAGCATGCCAATCTGCAGTGAAGAGGCATAGCTGTGAAAAATCTGAGTGGAAATTATTGTTTGAAGTGTGGTTGTAGTACACATTATCTGTGGATAAAACACAGAGTGAATAGAAGAGCGACCCCAGTGGAAAAGCCTGGTTAAAAAAAAGCCTATCGGAAACTGGAAGGCACGTAAGAAAAAGCGCCTCAAAAATGTGCCATTAGGTGGGTGAGAAATGCAGGAGGGAAAAAAAAGGAGAGGACAGGCACCAAACAAGGGTGAAGAGTATTTCACTTGACAGATTAGGGGGGACAAATAGTTGCGATCATTAAAGGTCATATGAGCAAGAGGCTGTTTGAGACTTTGTCTTTTTAAAGAAATGCAAGGTGAATAAGCCAGGTTGGAAAAGATCTAGAACAAAATTGATGGAAGGAAATTTATGAGAGCATTTGTGAAGAGTACTTTTAGTGATCTGAGCCACAAAGTCTCAGAAATGAGTAAGGAAAAAAAAAATCTCTTTCTAGTTTTCATGATGTCGGAGAAAAGCTTTAAAATGTGATCTGAATGAAACCTTGAGTGAATGATCAAGTAAGAAGGATCCTTTGTGTGTATACACACATATATGTAGACCAATAAATGTATAGATACACATGTATATGTATACAAATAAATGTACAGATATAAACCAATATATTGATTTATGATTTACAGTTGGAAATACCACACCGGAATCAATCAAAGCAAGACTTCAAAATTGCATCAGTGAATTTTCTTGCTAGTCTTTACTGAAATGATGATGTCAGAAGCAAAGGTGTATCATACCTCAAGACAACAGACAAGATTGCCTGTGTGAGGGAGGTGAACTAACATTTCATCTCCTTTTGCTCACTACTTGCTTCTGCTGCTTATTAATGTAAAACACACGGTTCCATGCTTATCATAGATAAGTATTTTTTACTCCAGAAACAATTTTTCCGTCATGAGAGGCACCAGCCCAATTCGCTTGTGATTTTTTGGTTTTGATTTGCTAAAGTTTTTGGAACTCCAGATGTAAATTGTTGATAGTGAAGGAGACACCTAAAAGTAATGAATAAAATTAATTTTAAAATTATTGTTTCGTGGCTCCTTTTGAAAGTACATCTTGTCTGGTACAAATGCATAGTTCACCTCAAAACTGAGCCTTTAACTCAGAGTTGGCTCTTCAGATGATGTAACTCTTTGGTCATAGGCAACAAACAACTGGCAAAATTAAACTGGAGAAAGACTTTTTCAGGAAGATATGGAAGAGTAGAGGTGATGGTTGTTGGCATGACACTTGCAGACTGGCAGCTGACATCTTTCTCCCAAAGGAGCGGGCACGGCTGGAGTTGTGAGATCTGGGTTAAACCACATATGAAGCTCCTAGTCGCTTGGGATCATGGAGCCCAGGGTTACTTTTAATTTATATTATTTTCTTTATTTTTTTTCCTTTGATCAACTCTTCTGTGGTATCCTGTCCTGCAAGCAGGGAGAGGCATTGTCCCTCCACTGACAGGGGAGCAAGTTCGGGCTGGCCACGCCACCAGAGAGGCTGGACACAGTTGTTTCGTAACTCAAAAATACATGTTATAACATCCAAAATGTTTTATAACATCACAAATCCGCTCTTCCTGAAAGCACACAGAGTCAGACAGCAAAGGGTCCCCGAATCACCGCCTTGCCCTCTGGATGTACACAGCTGCTCTTTGTACGGTAGCAACAGGCCACTTTCTAACGCATTTTTTTTTTAATTTTGCATGACTAATCCTCCTACCATCTGCATCACCAATTTTTCTTATCAGTTCTCATAGGCTTGGGCTGCTGGGGTGTCGCTACTCATCCACGGCCATCGATGGACCAATTCGATCTGCTTTATACTGGACGCATGTCCCCCGTTCCCCTTCCTTCTGTCCTTTTTTCCCGGCTGTTTTATTTAGGAATGCTCTGCTTGCCCAGGGAACGTGCTGGTAACGGCCCCGCGCTGCGCAGGGCCCGGCGGGGACCGCCCTCCCTCGCTCCCTCACGGCCTGAGGCGGCGGTTTCCCGCTGCCGCCCCACGGCCACGGCCGCGGGCGCCGCTCTCTGGGACTACAGCTCCCGGCAGGCCCCGCGGCCTACAGCTCCCGGCAGGCACCGGGCAGCGGCCCCGCGGGGTGGGGCGGACGCCGGCCCGTCACGTGAGCGGGCGAGGTGGGCCCGCGCGGGGTGC
>VZSC01012822.1:498556-544476 GCA_013398225.1 Steatornis caripensis | reverse complement strand
GCCGCCCCGAGCGCTCGGGGAACCCCGGCGGGCAGCGGTGCCGCCCCGGAGTCACCTGTGGCCGGCGGCGGCGAGGCCCTGCGGCCGCTGGGACTCGGCTGCTGAGGCCGTTCGGGGCTGTTCGGCTCCGGCTTCGCCTCGCTCGCGCCCTGAAGTGCTGAATCAGTCTGGAAGCGAGACGCTGCCCAAGTGCATAGCCCAGCTTAGCGAAGACACCTTTGAACTGTAATTTTCACCTTTCCCGTAAAACGAAATTCTCTCCTGCGATATGAAAATGTTCCGAGGGCTCGCTATTCGCTTTCAGTCTTTTAAGACACTGTAGTATTAATTTCTGTCTGGCTTCAGATTTGTTCTGAAGCATGTGACTTCTCTCAGTGTTCACGGCTGAAAAGCTGCAACCTTCCATTTCAGAGCAAGCGTTGTTAGTTGATTTAGAACAAGAAATGACTATTGATACACTGTTTCTGCTCGCTGGGCTTTGTGCTATGGCAGTCAAAAAGCATGATTCCTACTTTGTGTGATTGGTGGTTGTTGCTTGGTTGGTTTGGGTTTTTCCAGACGTACATGTAATTAAGGGTTTAAGAAGGGTATTAGCTTTCTTTGTTGTCACAGAAAGCCCCATTTTTCTTGATACTATAGAAAGCAACATAGGCAAATTCAGTTTTAGAGTTGTGTAGATGTTAAGTGTTTTGCAGTTAACCTGTAGGTTGACTTGTCATGATAGGTACTAATCAAAACCAAAAATGTTTAAACAGTACCTTGGCTTTTCTGCATAATACCTGTTTTGGGGCAGTGTTGTGCTCATTGCTCGCTGGTAGTCATATATTTGTTTGGCATTAACCAGACTTGAAGGGCAGATACCTCAAGGTAAAGGATTAGAACTATGCAAAACCAGAACCTCTTTCCTGCTATACTTTTCTTCTTAATACTAATTTGTGGTTGAGGTGCTTAAAAAAGTTAACCTGTACAGTTATTAACACAGCTGGTAAGCCTTAACACACATAACTTTTGGGGCTGTATGTAGCTTCATTGTGTGGTGAACGTCACAAGAGATGAGGTATAGGGGTGTTTTCAATAAAATGCAAATTTTTCCCTTTTTATACTGTTTATCATTGTGTGCTTGGTCAGAAGAAAACTTCCAGAAGAAGCACTTTCTGAACAGACAGCCTTGTAGCATCATTGAGGTTGGGCAAACTCTGGTGCTAGTGTATTCCTGATATGTAGAGTTACAGTGTTGACTAACAACAATTCATTTGGAATACAAGACTAATCTAATCAGAAGTAACTGTAAATCTCTGTTATTGTGTGTACCGTTTTAAAGGCAACAGCATACTAATTCTAAGAACAGCTTACTAATTTTTCTGAGAACTTGCACCATGTGAAAATACGTTTTGTTTCAAGGTCTACTCCTTCTGACTTCTCGAAATTATGTAGTAGCTTTCATATGAAAGTAATTTCTGAATGTATTTGGGAAAAGAAACAAGTGACAGTATCCTTTGGGAAGGGGTGAGAGAGGAAATGCTGAACTGTGGGCACCAAGATGCCCAAATATTTATGAGGAGCATAAGCATGGTTAAAAGTCTGTGTAAGATTTACACATTAGGAACATTTCAAAGCCATATCTTAAAGTTTTAGAAGAGAAAGTTCTTCTCAATTACAACTACTTGATGGCAAACCTCCTCGCACAAGATAAAGCATACAAAGAGCTAGTAGTGTTTGTTTCCTTTCTCCAGAATGTTTTTGGTGGGAACTGTTCTGCGGTTTTGCTTCCTTTCTGAAGTTTTTTAAAAAGCAATGTCAATTGAAATATTCTAGCAGTGCTAACAATGTCTTTGTACCTGTTCCATTCCTGTCAGGGGCCAGCTACAGCACAAAAGTCAAATGTTGTTTGAAAGTTAAAGGAATGAACACGTTGTTGTCCTCTCATCTCACACTGAAGTGAGTGTCTCTATATTTTCTACAACTGAAATGACTTACTAAACCTGGAGGCTTCTGAGCAAGAGAAAATAAAAGTAAGTGTTTTCAAGTAGACTGGGTTACACTTTTGTGTAATGTGGGGGTGTGTGTTTTTCAACAAAATCTAAGTAATTGGTGCACGTCCTCTTTGCTGAGTTGTTGTGTGTAATGAATAGAAAGGCTGTATGCCAGAGATGCTGTGTGGTGTGACTGGATCCATTAATGCATAACGTACATAGGCAGGCGTGGAATACAGAAGTATCACACTTTCTGTGCACAGCTAAGTGCCCGCCTGTTACTTGAAAGAGAGCACACCCAAAAGTATGATGCTGCCCCATGAATGTCTTGGGAAGGATAGTCCCAGTCTCCACCTTCTTAGGGTCTGAAGCAAAGAGTTTGTGGGTAACTTCCTCATAGTCCTTAGTCTGCTTTTTTACATAGAGACAAACTCTGAATGGTACTTTCTCTGCGGTATTATGTGTAGTCACAGAAGTAATTCATGTTGTGGAAGAAGGAACTAAAAACACAGCAGATGAAAGAGGGCGAGTCTGATGCATCAGTTGTACGTGTTCTCAAACAAAAGTTGGAGGAAAGCCGGAGTAGAGGATGTCATTTTAACTGTTACAGTATCTTTTTTTTTTTAATACAGTGTATCATCATATAACAGATACAATTTCCATTTCTCTTGTGGAATCCTCAGTTAAATCTCTAGCAATAGAACTACAGTGGCCTAAGGCGATATCTTTCAAGAAGAATGAGCAGAGAGCAACTGAAGGCTTTCTTAATAGAAAACTTTGAAGCTGTATTTGCTATCCCATAGGCTTTGCCGTCAACCGCATCAGCTTTTGACAATGTGGGAGGTATACATTCCCTGCAGGCGATGCAGAGTAGAGAAAATAGACTGGGTGGGTTTAGAAAGCCACAGATCAGCCTTCAGGCATAGATTTCCTACAGATGTAATGCTGATTCTAGAGGTAATGTGACAAATGGTTCCTAAAAAAACCGACTCACTTCTGTCATGCCACTTCATCTAGCTAGGTTTAACAGCTACTTGCTGTACAGGGCTACATGCATAGAGGGAAAACTACTACTTTCTTTGATGGGCTCACATGACTGAACCTCCCCTTTAGAACTCAGTTACCAGAGTAAATATTAAGAAAAAGTCAGGGGGGAAAAAAGGTAATCGTGGGAAGAGAAAGATACTGTGTGTAGAAGAAATACAGGAGAAACAATAAGCGAGTACAAGTGGACAGCAATAATTGTTAGCATAAATTACAGGGAATAGACCCCTGACAGTTGCTAGAAAACAAGCCTTGGCAAATAATTATATTTATTGCCAATGAAGTAGGTGCTGCTTTTCTTTATTACTGTGGTCTGAAACATGAGAAATAGCTAACTAACAGATCAGAGTCCATCAGCAGGTAAGTTACTTAGTGTCCATGGTGGCATGTATGATCTCTGAGAGAGATTATAATTCTCTTAGAAGAAAGCTAGCCTGCATAAAAGCCAGGGATGTCACCCTAAGCTACATTTTCCATACAATTTGAAAGGAGGAAGCAATTGGGTTGATAATGAGAAAAAGTAATGTTACAAATTTCTATGTTAGGTCTTGTTGGAAGTTGTGATTTACTTTGAAAATAGGGCGGGAGTTAAATTCCATGAGAAGTCAAGACAGTAAAAGAAAACCTTCAAATAAGACAAGAGAAACATCAATCAACATAGAACGGAAGGTTTTCTTACTCCCTCCAGCTATTATTTATTCAATACCTGGCTTCCATGTACAAGCTACAAGTTTGGTTTCTTGGGTTTTTTTTTAAAGAAACATACTCACCGAAGTGCATAGGTGGCACTGAGAAAATATTTGCCAGGTTTTCTGCCAGGCTGTTGCTGCTTGCTGTCATTTGTGGAACTTCATTGTCAGGATGTTATTTTTTGTTAGTGCAAGGTCTTCTTTCTAATATCTTCAAAACTACCTGATATAGTGAGCCTATAAAATAAGAGTGGGCAGGCAGCCATCGCACTTCTGATTTCTTTGCTGAATTAGCAGTCACTTGACTGTTGGGAACTTTTGTTCGTTTGCACTTGTTCGTGTTGAGTCCTTTGCAGACAATGACTTGCCCTTTCAAATACAGGGCACATTAGGGAACAAGAGAATGCTTTCTCTGGGAGAGGGAGTGTTCCTGATTCTTTGCAAACAAATTGGGCAGTCTGTGTGGAGTTGTACAGCTTGCTGTCCACAGTCTAGGAGAGAACTGGCATCATGAGGGATTCTGGAGTGCATTTTTCTTAGCGATAGGCAGCCTGGTGGAGAATTTATGTTTAGCAAACAGGTAACTCCAGATGCAAGTTTTTTTTCTAAGGGATACTTGCTTTTGTAGCATACAGAAATTTTTTATAATACCTTACTGATGAATTTGATTAACTGACTTAGAAACTTCAGTGCAGAAGGGCAAGTACTAGTATGCATTATGCATAGACAGTATCCCATTGAGGCTTGTACTGCTGGCATGCTTTTTGTGTGCTAGTTATGGCTTGAATTGGGAAGGCTTTCAGAGAGCCTTCAAAGCCCATACGGTTTCCCTGGAAAATGTAGATTTAGTAAGTACATGTGAATGGGGAATATCATTTAGACTTTATGGGAGAAGACCCACTAGTGGCATAATCCAGTCTCAGATAAGTAGAACCGTGAGGATCCACTTGAGGAAAGGTAAGGGCTGCAGAGTCCATTACCAAGAGGTTACACTTGGAAGGATTTTACACCCTGTAGCTGATGGTAAAGAAGAAATGGGAGATTCCGTGATCTAGCAATCCATGTTGACTCCAACGATCCACTCTGGAATAAGCGCAGGTAGAAGCTTATTACTTGATATGCAAAGGTGGAGTGTTGGTATACATCATAGGTATGATTTGCCCTTGAGCTCTGATGGTAAGAAATCATAAATGCTCTCTTAAATGGTTTAATAGAGCCTCTTCATTTTCCTGTTTAAGTGATACTTACATCTTACAGGTGAGTCAGTTTTCGTTCTGTTTGGCATCAGTTGCATAACAAGTGACAAGTAATTGCTGCTGGCCACAATTGAATACAGGTAACTATGGTGTCTGAGTTGGCATTACTTTAGGCATGTTTTTGATGTCAGTACTGTATGACTTTTAAAGGTTAAAATTTGTTTTTAGTTAAGCAGTCTAAATTTATCAGGTCAGAGTGTGACTGGCATAATTTTTTTTTTAAATAGTTTTGCTTCTAGAAACCTCCTGCATTGGTATCTGTCACTGTTGCAGGAAGTTTTTATGTTTGTTTTTTTTTCTTTTAATTTGGAAATAAATACAAGTATTTCTATGGTGTGGGTGGTTTGGATTTTCTGTGGATTTTGTGCCTTTTTTTAGCTTTATTTGAAACTGGAATGCTCTGCCTTATGCTATTTATTTTTTATAGCTTTGTTAAACTTTGGAGACTTCTACCTTATTTTTGTGTCTGTTATTGAGTTGCTTTGTACTAAAATCTAACTGTTTAAATGAGTGTGAAACAGGTTTGTTTATTTCCATGGACTGGATTAGTTGGTTGGGGCACTGTGGTCTCACTGTGTTTCTTTTTGGTTGTTTGGTGCTTTTCAGTTAGGGCCAGCTGATGTCTGGAAAACTGCCTTCATTGCCGTAGATCTTCCTTGCGGCTTGTTTTGTTATCCCTGTATATCTTTGTATCTAATTCTAAAATTTTATTAACTTTTATGAAATGAAATGGATTAATGATATTGAATTCGTATTTACTAGTATTAAAGTTGCTTATTTTGGTGACACTCTGATATGATCGCTTGGATGCTGTTGTTGGCTTGACCCTTCAGGACTGTTGCTTTTCCTTTTTATTTTTTAAGGATTTGTGTTCCTCTCTTTTTAATACTTAGAATGAAGTACTTTTTTTCTTCTCCCTTCATGGTGTCTTAGCTTAATTTTGCTGCTTAGTGAGAAATTCCTAGAGTTCTGCTCTGTTTTATGTTATTTCTGCAACCTTATGTATTATGTGTTATCTCTTCTGTGCAGTTCTGGTGTTCATAGATGTGGTTTTGTTTTCAGGACTTTGACTGTATTTTATGCTTTTAATTTTATTATGGGAAACACAAGCCAGTATATTTGTACCGGCTCTGTAAGTTGTTACTGTACCAAATAAAACTTTACAATCTTTGTGTAAGACCAGCATACCTTGTCGTTATAAATCTGCTTTTTCTTTTTTTGCATCTTCTGTTTAAACGAGCATGCAAGCAGCTTTTTCTGTGTACCCCCACTAACTTACACTTACCTCTTGAACACAGTGAAAAGTTGTTTGCTAATATAATATTATTTTTCTTCTCTTTGAAATAATTCCTTATTTGTTATTAAGTCTAATTATGAAAATAACTTAACTTTCAGCTAGACTTGCAGATGCCTTGCAGTTCCTACATGATTAACCCAGTGCGCGATTGCTTTCAAGCGTCATATAATTGTCCAGATGTAACTGTAACTCTTTTTGGAAGTGCTCTAATTGTTTTCTGAATAACTATGACAGGAAATGAAGGGGCTTAGTAAACTTTGTAACTGTGTTTTTAGGAGATGCTTTGTTGATGCACAGACTTTTTTCATTCATGCACAAATCATTATCTGGAGCAGGATTATGAGAACTTTGGAGTTACCCTGTGTCATGGTTACTGATGTGTGATGGAAATTGGAATACTTCTAGAAGATGTTCAGTCAAACTTTTTGTTGTTCATTTTCACCATATTGCTAAATCTGATTCTGGTGAAAACAAATAATTACCATGCTTATCCAGTTGCCCGTATGTGTATATATATATACACACACACACACATATATATATATGAGGATATATATACACACGCACACACTAACTTTTTCAACTATAATAATATGTGTCACTAATGTGTTTTCATCATGTTTACCTCTTACTCAGTATATTCTGTAAATGTCTTCTGTGTATGGGAATTTGGCAGTTTAATTTCCTCAATCATTCCAGATTAACATATTGAACATTATAGACTATACAAAGTTAAAAACTTCATTTTACAGTAAGTGTTGTCAAAATTGTTGTTGCTCCAAGTGATTGGTATAGGTACAAATTTGAAAGCGTTTTTTCCCCAAAGTTTTAATCCAGTGATGGAGAGTCAAAAATATTAAATATCTGGAAAGTGGTGCTCACAATTTACTTGATACAGTTTACTTGATCTCACATGTTTGTGGTAGTAATCCTTTGGTAAATGCAGATTATGTTGTCTTTGAATACAAAGTAATTTAGATTTGTGAAGATTTTAGGTTGACACAAGCATGGCTCTGTTACCCAATAGTTACAAATTATTTGGTGTGAAGATGAAGCCTTAAAAGGACCAGCAAAATGTCGAATGAGCTATAATTTGTTCCTGGATCATAAACAATGAGAACTAGTTTCACCAGGTGTTGTCAATCTAAGCATGGCTTATAAGAGTCTTGGTGATCTTTCCAAGCTGCACTACCTGTATCCTCTAACCTCTTGGCAGAAAAGAACCTTAAGGAAAGGGTAACTGGTCATTTTGGGGTTCTTAACCCTCAAAAGCTTATTTACATGTTTCAAAGTTTATTTAGATTTTCTGTGTGGGCATATGCTTGTGTCTGTTGACATTTATTCATAAAAGGCAGATAGGATCCTTGAATTGACTTCTTAAAATTTGGCCTTTAGTGCCTACCCTTTTGAATGTCATTGTGCCTCCATTCCCATGAATCCTAGGAAGCACAATTATAAATATAATATTCAATGAAAATACAGATACCAAGTAATTTAATTGTTATTGTAAGATTGTTGGAGCCTACATTTCTTGGTAGTGTTACTATATTAAGTTCTGGTAACTTTAACAAAGCTTTGTTTATTAGTTCAAGTTAAATCCAGTAAAACTGCTGTGTCTCCTTCCTATTCTAGATTCAGGGAAGAATGTTCAACTGTTTGTAACTGCAGGATATCATCAACAAAGTTGTCTGATTTGTTTTAAATTTGCAGAGTAATTGTACTTCTGTTCAGCTGCTTACAAGTGTGAGGTTTGTGTGGTTTTCAGTTTTTGTGCAAGTATAGAAGTACGTATGGATGATACTGGGGAACAGATCATGTACTCAGTGGAAAACTACTTGCAAGATTTTTGCCTGTGTGGAAGGACTACTGCTGCTCCATGATAATGAGAAAGTTGTAGCTATTTTAAGACTATGATGGAGTATATTTTTGAATTGCTTATGGCAATATTACTTTGGGAGATTGCCAGAAGCTGCTGCTACAATTTGACAGAAAAAGAAATAATATTATAAAAGGAAATATTTTATGTTCATTTTCAGTGTTTTTGAAAACTGTTTGCTCTTTTGATACAGGAGTCCACTTCTTTAAGGGTTTGTCCCGGTTTGGTGGGTACTTTTAAATGAGAACTTAATCTTGTCCATTGCCTGAAGATCACAGAAGCAAAGAGTAATTCAGGTTGGAAGGGACTTCAGGAGGTCTCTGGTTCAACCCTATGCTCAAAGCAGGATCAGACCCAGTTGCTCAAAGCTTTGTTCAGTTGAGTCTTAAAACCTCTGAGGATGGAGACTGCAATGTCCCTGGGCCCTGTTTTCACTGCCTGACTACCCTTACCCTGCAGAAGTATTTTGGTGATTTTTTTTTTGTTTCCTTAAATCAAACTGGAACCTGGTTTGTTTCTGTTGTGTCTTGTCCTCTCATCACCACTTTGAGGACCCTGGTTCTGTCTTCTCAGTAACCACCTCAAGGATACTGGTGGACAGCTGTGAGGTCCCACTGAAGTTGTCTGCTCTTCAGCCTGAACGATTCCAAGCTGCCTCAGCCTCTCATTATTATAGAGCAGGTGCTCCAGGTCCTAGTCCTCTTGGTGACCCTCTGCTGAACTCGCTGCAGTTTTTCAATGCCTGTCTTGTACTGAGGTCCGAAAGTGGACACTGTTCTAAATGCTAATGGGTGCTCTATAATGTAAAGTTTAATTACTTGACCGTAGTTTACTTAGAGAAATCAGGGAAATGTGGTGGTTATAAATGTGCTTATTGGTATTTGGGTGTTTAAAGTGTGATTGGATTTCAAAGCAAAATTTAGGCAGCATTAAAAGAATTCTTCCATTTATATACTGGTGAAATAACTTGCGTTAATCTTAGTGAAAATATTTGATGGATTTAAAAAAACTAACTACTGACAGATAACACCTTACCTTCAGTATATACTTATTTAACTTAATTAGCTCTGAATAAGTCTAATTTGCATCACTGAAATGTTGTTGTAATGCTGTAATGGAATATTCTATAGAAACCAAAGTCAGTGAGTGACTGTAAAGTCTGTCTCATTGTAAATTATGTTTAAAGAAATCAGTGTGATGGAGAGTTGGGGGGATTTTACACAAAGTAAACTTGGGTACACAGGAACGCATGCAGAGGTCTGCTGCAAAAGCTGCACAGACATCTCATTTGTTTGGGGTGGCACCCTGCGGGGTGAGGCAAGCTCTGTCCCGCTGTATTGTCAAGTTCTACAAAAAGAAATTTTTCTGCGAATCTGAAAGAATCTCTGCTTATTCCTTTTAATTTACACTGAGGTTTGGAAATAGTCAGTGTTCTGGAGTCAGATGATTGTTTCAGAATTGTAACTCACCTCATGTAATGCTACAGTTCAGCCAAAACGTAGTGAATGTGCAATAAGGGATGAAATAATATAGAAAACAAAGGAAGAAACAGAAGGCTTTTGAAACACTTCGTACTGTTCCCTGCATGAGCAGAAGACGTATGCTACGATTGGAGGTAGTGTTGAAAGGCATAAGGAACCTCTGAACTAGCTTTTGTTCTTGTGAGCTTAGCCATAGGAACAATGACAGCGTGGGATGGTGCTGAGGTGAGTCTCCAGGATCCTGGGCGGACTCGTGTGACCTCTGCTGAAGCCCTGGTTTCTGTGGCTTTGCTGGTGGAGTATCTGTGGTTGCAAGATCAACAGCTAGCTTGGGTGTGCTTGTGTACCTGCCACAGTCCAAATTTCCATTCAGCAGTGCAGATCTATTCAGTGTTGCCACATCTTTTAAAAGTCACTTTTCTGGGGCTTGTTTATGTTCGCTTGTCTCTCATGGTTGGTGCTGCCTTAATTTAAATTTGTGAGCTCTAGTTGAAGCCGCTTTCTATGCTGACAGAGAAAAACTGGGGCTGCTGTGCCTTTGACTCTGTCTCACCTGGTACCTCTCACTTAAAATATGAACAAAAGTCACTTCATATGGAAAACATTTTAAAACAAGCTTCTGAGTAAATAAACCTTTTACCTTTATAAATATCTGTTTATTAGAAAACTTAAGCTTCTATAAATTAAGGAAAGTCATCTGAACAAATACTGGATATTCACAAGTTAACATAGCAATACAGGAAAAGTTAAATCTACCTTAAGTTTTATAGTATGTAAGATATTGCAAGGAAGGAAAAACTGTGAAAATATCTTCTCTTAATCTTCTAAATTTTGTAGTCAAAATGTTAGTCTGTAGTGTTGCAATAGTTTTTCTGTGGAGGGTAGTTTGAAGGAATAATGATTTAACGTTGATTGCTGCTAGTTTTTCATTTAAATTGCTGGCGTAGCGCTAAAATTAGTTCAGGACCTCTCTGTTCAGTGTTTGGAGAAAGCTGAGACTGCTGGAGACCCAGAAGGGAAGTCATACCTCCGTGTGACAGGGTCACGCGGGCTCCGCGGCATTCAAAATCATTTTTCTTCGTTTTTCAACTTAATGTGGGTTCCTTTTTTTTTTAATGGAGGGGTGTGATTTTTCTACTGATAAGCTCTATCACTGAATATTATGGTTTTAAACACAGTGTCAGGATTCCTGTGTGTTCGTTATGAGATATGGAAGACTTGGGCACTGTAAGGGGGTAACAAACCTGCAGAGCTTCAGCTCCTGGTTTTCCATCTTCTTCCTGCACAGACATATTCCTGTATTATTATTATTATAGTAGCTTCAAAGCATTTTGGATCTTGCAGTTGAATCTGTCGCTGTCGCAGGACTGTTGCAACATCACTGTGAGCCCACTGTTACGCAGGAGCGTGGACTGATTTGTCATGGTGTGGAGAGATCCATGCAAAATTTCTTCAGTGTTGAGAGGGGAGCAAAAGTGCTTCTTTAAGACTACAGTATTTCCTTAATGGAATAGAAAAAAAGATGGGGTGGTCTGTAATCACCTCCCCCTCCCAAACAAACAAAAACTCTGAAGATTGCTGTAGGATGTCACATCGGCTTGATGAATGGCCTGTGACTAGAAAGGAAGTATAATTTGGTACGAAGTTACTGTTTGGAGTAACTTCAAGTATTGAGTGTTTCCCGTTGTTTGTTCTGGAGGTTCCTTGTGCAATGTCAGGCAATGATTAAGATGATGAATCCTGTATCATGCAATTCTGTCTTCAATCAATACCGTTAAAAAAACCAAAAAAATCCTTTTCCTTAAACATATGAAGGCTATTCAGACCAGAAGGCCGGACACTCCCCCTTCTGGTGTGCTAGCTGAAGCTTCAGTTTAGGATATGGGGGATTGTTTTGAAATGTAGAAGTATGGTGGAACCCCTGCTTTTTTCTTATCTTTTTTAAAAAATTTCTTGAAACTTATGAATGTATTGATAGGCTTGTGGTTTCAAGAGCTGTGCAATAATTTTATAGTTTGTTCCTGTTTTCCTAAATGAAAAGTCTGAATACAAATGCTCAAAGTAGGTTGTGTTTTGTATTATGTATATTCTGTCACTTAAAACAGACACTCTAATGTCTGTTGGCTGAACTATAATATTCAAACAAACGAATTCCAAAATACAGCTCGTCATAATATTCCTTATAAGAACCGATCCCAGAGCTAGTAATGAATTTCTTATTAGATTTGGATGCTTTTAAATTGCAGCCTTCAATTACAAGGCATTGTGTAATTTTTAAAATTAATAGTAACTTGCAAAACATTCTTAGAAGCTCTTGATGTCTACCTGTGGACCTCTGAAGTCTAAATCTCTTCTGTAAATAGTTTGTAGTCCAGAAGGAAGTTTAAGTCTCGGATCTGTGCTTTCTCATCAGACACCTGGTATGGCCTCATCATCAACACCTAAATATAATTCAAACTCCTTGGAGAGTTCCTCAAGTAAAAGGGTGAGTGTAACTTTTTTAATGCTTTTTACATCAGAGGTCCCAAAGATTATCTTCCATATTTGGGTGGAAAAATGAGTATTAGAGTGACCTTTTTATTGAGTGTATATACTTCTTTTTCTTGCTAAAATTCTAATGCAGTTAACTGAGTTGATTTAAATACCTTTCAGAGTGGATGGGCGAAATATTCTGTGTATCACAGGTTATGAGAGACTCCTTAAAATCAATCCTAATGTACTTACTCTTATGCTTGCTTTCTACATTAAAATGTTCTGTGGCATTCTTGAAAATTTTTGGCACTTTGGTGCTGCAGAAAGATTCTGTGCTGCAATTGATAAGTTATACCTAGTTATGTGTGGCTGGCTCAGTTTTAAAATGTTCATCTGTAGTGGGATATATGTTAAAGCAATCTAAGTGGCGTTCTCCTCTGCTTTATGATGCTGCGTGGCTGATGAAAATGTAACCTGTGTGCAAGAAAACAGAAACTAAGGTTTTATTTAGCTTTTTAAACATTTCTTCAAAAACAAAGATTAGTTTCTATTAATTATTCTTAAATCTACTGAATGTGGGAAAGTCACAAATAAGTAGATAGTGTGTAACAGTTGAGAGTATGTTGCTTAAGTGATTTCAGTTGATTTGTTCTTCCAAGCCCAGCAAATTAAATGCACAAAATTTTCAGAGAACTTCCTGTATAGAAATCTAATTCGAATTTAATGCAAATATATTTAACTATTCTTTTGGAAGGAGAAAGGCTAAAACATGCTTATGTTTCAGATATGTTCAACCTTTATATGTTTAACAATTGCAGTTTAGGAGAGTGGTTTTGTGTTCCTGTTTTGGTTCGGTCTGTCAATTTCTACTGTGGAAAAACCTGTTCTTTCCCATGCAGAAATTACCTTTAAGAATTTTTAAATATGAAACTTGAAAGAGTTGTAAATAAAATACGATGTGCTGTTGTACTTATCTTTCTTTAGACCATAAAAGATGGAACTAACTGGGAACAAAATGAAGAGATACCTCGTCTGCCAGGAGAGACTAGGGTTACAGGTATGAAGCTATATAGCTGCCTAATGCAGTGTGTGTTTAGGGTCTGGCATATGCACATATCTCACTGGATTGTTTCGTAATTTGGACTGGTTTGGGCTTGGGGTGGGGGCAAGGCATGCTAAAATGTAATAATTTTTTAAAGTAATTGTGACAGGGACTTTTTATCACTTATCACAAATAACTTTTTAAGACTTTACAATCTTGATTTCCACACATGGTAGATCCTACAATACAAAGAAATTGCAAGTCAAGATATGTCATAATTGTATCTACAGACTAAGTAGCATGTGTCTAGTGACGAGAGTGCCTCCAAACTTTCCAAAGTCAAGAGAATTTTACATGCCACCCACTATGTATTGATATGTTGTACAGTAGTTTGGAACCTTAGCCTAAACTGTTAATAGCAGAAGTAAACTCTTAGGCTTCCTTGGCACAACATGGCATGCACGTAGCTACTATGCACTTGCTAGCCTTTACATACAGTAATGTTGTAGCATAAGGCAGATTAATCTATTGTGTGCAGTGGTTTCTTACTTGATGGAGGCTCTTCCTGGAGTGGGGACTCCCACTCCTGGAAATTCATGTTGAGGTATCAGAATGCAACTGGAAGTGGTCTTTCTTTTATTAGTGAAGCTTCTCCTTCCTTCCCCGCCAAGGATTTGCTAGGTGAATTTGTAAACAAGATTGGATGAGGTGAAACCTAAGTGGTGATTCAGAGGAAGCACTTACGTTTTTTGAATAAGGAAAGTTGTTGGGAAGGCATGAAGGAGAGCGTGTGGGACTAAGATGGACATTTGATATGATCCCTATGAAATTGTCTGTGCTTTAAGGCAGCATGTTGGAAGGAGGGTGCTTGTTGAAGAAGGCAGATAAATAGATTGAGCTAAAGAAATGAGTGGACAGGGAGAAATAGGTTGTTTGTAGTGCTGCTTTTAAGTCTTATGTCATTGCTTCAGTTAAATCTTTCTTTTTTGAGTAGTACATGTCAGTACTTGTTTTGTTACTGTCCTTGCTGAAACAGTGCTGATGGCCCTGCTATATTTGATTACCTCAAATTGAAAGGTGAAGTTTCTCTTCAGAATTGTGAGTTCCCAAAACACTTTGCAACTTGAACTACATACTTTAATGCAGAGTTGGTTACAGAGCACAAAGGTGTAATGGTATCAACAGAAGAATGTATTTGTTCTGGAATAATGAATAGGCTGGTTCAGTAATCACAGAGAGGTCTTAACTCTCCTCGCTGTTCTATTGCCTGCCCTCTCCCACGTAGTACGGAGAGAGAGAAAAACACAAACGTAACTAGGGAAGGCTACTGAGATCTGTTGGTTTAATTTGTTCAAGTTTAGTATATGAAAATTTCTCATTTTATTAATAATTCAAGTGGACAAAATTCAGATTTATTATTTTTAATTCATTCATCTCTGAGTGGCTCTTATTAATGCAGCTGTCTTTATTTTATTGCTACTTAACTGATGCTGTCCTTAGCTCTGATTTTTTTCTTTTCGCAATCTTTAAGAAATGCTGCATTTCTTACAGACAAGGATGTTATTTATATGTGTCCATTTAATGGCCCCGTTAAAGGAAGAGTGTACATCACAAACTACAGGCTGTACCTAAGAAGTGTGGAAAATGTGAGTAATATGCCACAATTACTTCCGTTGGAACCCCTTCCCTTCCCTTCAACCCCAGTACCTTTGATTTATTTTGTGGCCAGGTCATTTGTTTTAGTTTTGGCACACGTGTGCTTGTGGAATTACATGGGAGGCTTTTTACTTGAAATGACCTGTAATGTTTGTAATAACAGTATCTTAATTGTGTAATGACTAAATAGTAATTGCCTTTGTGCCACTGAGAAATCTATATAACAATGGAAGTTCTTTAAAGTTAAGTGTGTTGTAAACGTGTGATTTTTGCCTGGTAAAATTACAGTTTAATCACACTGAACTGATACCTTTATCTTTTGTCTGTTGGAGCTTTTATCATAGCTGTTCCCTTTACACTTAGTTTGTGATAGATCAAGGGCAGCAACTAGTGATGTGCAATAGGACTTAAAATGGCTATCAGTAAACCAAGAGTTTGATTGTCCTTGCTGTTGGAAAAGAAAAATACTTTGATCAATAGAACCTTATGTGGGTGGGTAGAGTAGTAGTATGTTCGATAAGCAGCAGTGTGCAAGAGAATAAAATACACTTACCTGTTTCATGTGTGTTTGGTTTTTTTTAAATAATGTTTTAGGACTATTGAACTGAGGTCTTTCTGGTTGCAGCTAACTCTACTAGTAATAGCTTTCATTTTGTTCTACTTTATACTGTATATCAATAAAGCAGTCTTAATAAGCAGAGGCAATCAGAAGTAGCAGAAGGCATCTTTTAGGGTGTTGCTACCTTTTTTTCTTTCATAATGTATTAGACATGAAGTCTTTTTGTTGCATGTTAAATTGGATTATGTTCAAGGCTGTAGAGTGACTGTACAGACTTCATAACATGTTGAGAGGGGAGGCCCAATCAAACACAGAAACAAGCTTTTGCTTCCTGTACGTATTTCACATCTGCTTTCTATTCTAGAATACATAAGAACACTTTGCTTGAATCTTCTTTTCAAGTTAATCCTTTCCTTACTCAAACTTTCCTTGCAGGATCCAGTTGTGGTATTGAATGTTCCATTGGGTGTAATTTCAAGAATTGAAAAAATGGGAGGAGCTTCAAGCAGAGGAGAGAACTCTTATGGATTAGATATAACCTGTAAAGTAAGACTTTCCAATAATTCAATAGGAAATGAAATCTAGAGGTTCCTTTTCTCACTGCTTATGTATTTATAGGAAATAAAAGACACATGTTCCTCACAGCTGAATTTAAAAAGAGCTTTTTGGAACGGGACAGAGAAATACCTCTCATATTAAGGACTATTTAACTGTCCTCTCTTCATGCAAGGAGAGGTATTGGTCTTCCTTTCTGAATCACTACTTGGGAGTAGTCTTGTTTTAGGGCATTATTCCTGCATTACTTCATTATTTGATTTATTTTAAAACTAATTGTTATGTAATCCTAAACTCTTTGAAGAACACCTCAGGCAGGGGTTTTGTAAGCTGTAAAGGCGGTGAAAAGCCTGTGTAACAGCTATCTATATTTCCTTAGTCTCATAAAAAAGTTATGTTGCTATGAAAAAATCTGGTCATAGGGGAGTTCCTAGTGCATAACTCAGGATCCTTTATTTGACTCATTAATGGAGTACGTATACACATTTGATTCTTAGTAGTTAATGCGCACATTGCTTATTTTTGACGTTAATGATGAGAAAATAGCTAGGGACTATGTAGTCTAGACAGATTATTGGCAAATTTTCATCTTGAAAACATAGACTAACTCCCATCCTGCAAACATTCAACAGCCCATGAGACTTTTTAGTGAATCAGATAGATACAGTCATTTCTGATGGCTTTATGCCAAAGCAGCGTTTGCACTGCACAGAATGTGGTACTGCTTCATTTGCAGAATTCTTATGCTCTCTTCTATATTATGAGATAAGAAATAAAACCGAACATTTACAATGGTTTGAGGTGTGTTGCAAGCAGTATCGAAATCATGTTTAGTGTATAATATAGCATTTGTACATTAGATAAAAGTATCTTACTGGTTTGGTTCTCTTAAAAGATAATGCCTTTGTTTTAGGATATGAGGAATTTACGATTTGCATTAAAACAAGAAGGGCACAGTAGAAGAGATATATTTGAAGTCCTCACAAAATATGCTTTTCCCCAGTCACATAACTTGGTAAGTTACATCATTTATACTGTTGAGTCATCTCAGTGCAGAAGTCTTGCCAATTAACTGTTTGACCTACTAATGGACATCATGGCTGCTTAAAAAGAATAACCACAGAATCTGGTGTCAGCATAAATTAAAGAGAATTAATGTTTTTATTTTGCACATTTAGGACACTTACATCTATGTATTTGTAAAATTATGGATGCTGTATGCTATACTTGGGTAAACTACTGAGCACCTCTGATCCATAAAGATTTCATTGCTTAGAGACTGCAGATTATCTGGCCTAATTACGAAATATAGTAGTACATGCCTTACTTGATTTCTTGAAAATGTTAAACTATTGGGCTGTCTCCAAGGCAATGATAAATATGAATTACCAAGAGTTTTACTTCAGAAAAAGACGACATGATAAGACAACAATTGTTTTATTGATGAAACTGATGAAAAATATAACAGGCAGCTAATACAGTAATGAATTTCACAGATTTATTTCAGGTAAAAAAAAAATCTTATGGAAGAAATTGAGTGACAATGATGTTAACTAACCATTGTCTTCTGTTTCTTTGTTGAAATCGGTGTGCTGTGCTCAGTGGACTATTTTGACATCTCTTTAGTAAATGCTTTATTTTGTCTTTTGTAAAATTCAGTTTGTTTTATTGAGGTGCTTTCATTTAGGATAATTGTATAAGAGCTCTCTTCACAAAATGTTGGAGGGTTCTGCTATGATTTTTTAAGAACTTTGTTCGGAGAATTGTCTAGTGTATGAGGATGCAGCAAGAATCTTATTTCCTTCTCTGAAGATACATGTCAGTCGATGGGCTCTATAAACATTCAATTTTTTAAAACTTTTTTGCAGAAATTTTGCATTCTGTATGAAAACTATCTGTGGAATGAAAGCATAAGGAAAGATAAATTCTTTTACTTAGAATATTTTGTAGTGTTGATGAGTAGGTCTTAAGAAATGAAACAAGATTTCTACATTTGGGTAGGTGTGAAGCGTTGTGCTCGCAAAGAAAACTGTTACAGAAGTGGTGAATATATCTCTAACTACTGCTGGCATTTTATGCATCTTACAATAGAGAATGGTTGAAAGCATAACAGGATGTATGGACTTCAGATGGGATTTTGAAAGGGTAATGGAAAAGAGAGAGAAAGCTATATGTGGAAATCTCAAATTATAGAGAAGTTTATGTCAAAAGGGGCTCTGGGCATAATCTGGTCCAGGCATCTGGTGCAAGTAGGCCCTTAGACTAGTTTATCCAGGGCACAGTCAAGCCTAGTCTTGAATATTTCCTGCGAGGTAGATTCCATCATGCTTCTGGGCAATCTTACCCAATATTTAATCGTTCTCATGGTGAAGAATTTTTTTTTTCCTTACATTGAGGACTTGTGTGGATTTGCATGTAGTGAATGTGGACAAATTAAGTTGTAACTGACTTAGGAGAGTACCTTATGGGATTTTTTTTATGGTGTCCAATCCAACTACAGGGCTTAGAATAACATGGTCATGAGGTGTCGACTTGTATTAGGTTTTGTCATTCAAAAAGACCTGATGTTCCTGTCAAGTGGTGGTAGTGAGTAATGTGTGGAGTAGTGCGCTTCCTGCTTTATTGGTTGCATCTGTTGAACCTAGTAAAGCTCATCATTACATGGCCTGGCCCATCTTGAATGTAACTTGCCAATAATAAAAGTTATGCTCAATAACAAAAGACTCAGTCAAGGCAGAGGTAGTTTTGCCTTCAGATTCAGTAAAGCACAAAAAAGATAGTGACAATATGGAGAATGGCCGTACTTTATAATCTCTTAGCTATGTCTGGAACAGGGTATAACTATTAGAAATTATGATTACTTTGGAGTGAAATAAGGTGAGCCTGTGTTATATCATGGAGTTGCACCTGTCTGTGTTTCCTAATGTCACCATGTGGATGAGCTCTTAAGTTTAAAATGAGCTAAGCAAGTGTGTGATATTTTTTGTGTACTTTTACCATATTTCAGCAAGCAGTTTAAATTGATCCTGCCAGAGGTCAGTGTTTCTGCTTGGTTGTTCATTCCTGCCTTGGTTTTGCCTGCATGACTGAGGCTGCGTGGTGAACCAGATAGGGACCTGAAAGGGGCTAAAGCTAAGCAAGTAGAAAAAAATAAAAGCTTTACCCTGAGTCATTTCCTCAGTCTTGTTGGCCCAGTGTGAAGATGGGGTCGGGGCATCTATGGGTGGATGTGAATGAAGAGGAATGATGGGACTGCCTCTTTCAGTGGCTGGTTTAGAACAAGGTTTCACTATCTCAGTATGGCGATATGTCTGTACTGTGAATGCCTGCTTTCTCCTTTGAATGTACACTAACACTCTGACTGTGCAGCCAGCTGGATCATGGAGATCTTTTACAAAGAATGTGCTGTGGCTTCATATGACAGCTGTGAAGATGGCAGCCCTCTGCTACTCAGATGCTGAGGTCTTGCATTTCTCTGGTCTCCTCCTCCCTACCTTCCAGCCATGTTGTTGATTATTCCTCTGGTACCAAACTGACAGTTGTGTAGTCGCTAAGTAAGCCAATGTAGCTTCCTTATCCAGCACAAAATATTCTGTTTTCTGAGTTAGTCGTGTGCCACTTTTAATAGTTTGAGGAGACTTGGTTTGAAAGCGGTGTGCACCAGAACCAGTGCAAGAGAGGGCATGTGATTGGAACGNGCCCTCTGCTACTCAGATGCTGAGGTCTTGCATTTCTCTGGTCTCCTCCTCCCTACCTTCCAGCCATGTTGTTGATTATTCCTCTGGTACCAAACTGACAGTTGTGTAGTTGCTAAGTAAGCCAATGTAGCTTCCTTATCCAGCACAAAATATTCTGTTTTCTGAGTTAGTCGTGTGCCACTTTTAATAGTTTGAGGAGACTTGGTTTGAAAGTGGTGTGCACCAGAACCACTGCAAGAGAGGGCATGTGATTGGAACAGGGAGCAGGCAGGAGAGGAGAGAGAGGGACGTCCTATTTTTGGTGGTGTTAAACTGGTTATTTTGCTCAGACCACCTTGTGGAACTGCATCCTTGATCTTCAGCTGGTTCAGCAGCACTGATGCTTGTGCAGCTCTGCAGTAAAAATAAGGGATCATCAGGACAGTAAAGGTCTAAATCTTTACTGTCCTGATTTTTATCTGTATTTTTATATTTTATGTGAGATTTTTATCTGACTGATTTTTTTTTCTGTAGTGGAACCCTGTACTTAGACCTGATCCTAAACAAGAACTTCTAGAGATGCCTTGCTTCCGTTTTCTTCATGCTATAGCACTCACTGACAAACGGATGGTAAATACAGCCCAAACATTATGTCTGAGTGGAGTGTACTTACTGTTTTCAAGATTTTTCTCTATCACCCTCCCAATAGCATTGTTTGCGAACCTACAACAAATCACAGGTCTGTTTGCCACTGTCTCACTGTTGTCCTTTGGGCTTACTTGCAGAAGCTAATTCTTGTGTCTCTACAGTTTGAGCATAGGTTGGGTTCAGATCTCCTTGAATCAATAACGTAATATAAAATCCAATAGCTCATCTGACTGACAGCTTAGTTGATATGGAACAAACAGCTACTGTCCGTCATCCTCTGTTGCATTTGCAAACCTGTACTAATTGAAAGAAAGTAATTGCTGAAAGTGTTTTTTTTTAAAAAAATTTTTGAAAGCAACACAAAAAACCAAACCCCAAGAAATTAAATGTTTGTAGTACCCCACAAAAGATCAAATATATTTAGTCTGGTAGCTGCGTAGCAGCTGCTTCACTTCCTGATCTTACCTTGAAACTACCTACCATCATCATTTTTATAAGATTATTTCCCACCATAATACCTGCATAATATATATTTATTTCTAAGCATGATAGCTCTGTGGGAATGGCAGTTTTGATGAGAGACACTGGTAGTCATGCTGTCTGACTTTGACCTCTCCCACTCCTGGTGTAGCTAGTTATCCTGCTAATTTAAAACATTTGAAAGTCAGATCATGCCAGTGTTGCTATTGGCTCTACAAAGATGATTTTAGATGTCAGTGAGGCCTGGCACTGGTGCCTATCATCTAATAGAGCACTCGATTTGGCAAAAATGTCTTGACTTGAGTCTTCATTCTGAATGGCTTATGTCAGTCTCCAATAGTGGTGTAAGGTTACCATATTCGCAAATGATCAGAAGTTAATTGTGTAAATACTGCGATGTCTGATCTTAGTTTTTAGAAGAACAGGTAAGACAACTGGCTGAGTTGTAGTAATGGCACGAAGGCAAGGATAATGGCATCTTTATTTTTAAATACACTGAGAAAGTGACAGCCTTTTCACTGAGTCAAAGCTTAGTGATTTATACTGTGTGGAAAAAAACAGTTTACTTTCTTTACATGTGATTAACACCTTGTTCTAGTTTTGCTGCTGCTTTATTTTGTAATGCAGAAAGATTGGTCAAATATGTAATAAATATATGTGTATATTATATATGTTATATGCTCATGTAAAAATAGAACATAAATATATGTACTATGATTCCATAAATAGAGTAAATATATAACTATTTGCAAATAGACTGCTTACCAAAATGCGTTGTCAGACCGCAGCTGTGCTCTCCTTTATTTTGCAGAACTACATTGTGTTGTGAGCAACCAGTGTATCGCATATTATTTTTGTGTGCAAAATGGTAATGATAAATTGAATGTTGAAGGCAAGCACTTAGTCTGTAGGAGGACGGAGAAAGAGACTGTGCGTGTTGAAATTGTGGGTTAGCACCTGCAAGGAAGTAAACAGAATTATTTGCATAGTGAAGCATAAAAAGTAGCTTACCAAAAATGTTACAAGATTTGAAAGCCTTTTTTGAAGTGAAGCAGTAGCCTTCTGCTTTTAGTCTGCAGATCTGCAACGAAATCCCTACTTCCATTCTCTGCAAAGATGTGCTTTTGCAAAAATCTTAACTAATGTATTGTAAGTCTTACTTGTTTTTACCAACTACAGGTTTTGAGAAGTCACAAGCCTCGCACCCTGTAAGTTTTCTGAGTGGAGATTTACTATACTTATTTTTTTCTAATTTCTTACATCTTTAATACTTTCCTTGATTTCTTCTATTTTCCATGGCAGCTGAAAAGAGTTTGGAACTGATTTTTAATTAGATGATGGGCTAATAGGAATCAGACACTTAGCACTGATCTTCCTCAAACTTGGGGCAGATATGGTCAGTACACTGGAAGTGATTGCAGGCTGTCCTGCTTTGAACCCGAGATGTCAGCTAAAACCAGTAATAGGTATAATGTAAGGTGAATGTTTGCTTTATTCAAGTGGCTTTTGGCTAACTGGTCTCAGTGCTGAGAGCAGCGAGGCCAGCTCAGGCTCTCTGCCTGAAACACAGATTTATTGAGCAGGTAGTCTACCTGAAACTTGCACTGTTGCTCATACTTAGTATCCAACCAAACTGATCTAGAGTTGGCTCAGGTATACCTGTACAAATCACAGGCTTTCTGATCATATACTCATGACTTTAAAAAGCCTGTTCATGATTTTAAAAAAAGAACAAAACACGCTTTTACTGCAGTTTTGTTCTGAACCTGAATGTCTTTTGTGTGTAGGTTTTATTTTCTTCAATTTCCAACCATTTTTGTCAAATTTAGACACATCTAATGAAGCTGCAGTTGATTTAATTCCTAGGAAAATAGTCTGGGTGAGTAACAGGAGTTGTGGAGAAGTGCTTTTTGTTGGAGAGGCAGGATTAATGATGAGAGAAGGGAATGGAGTTTTGTGTGTAGAGG
Organism: Steatornis caripensis; assembly: GCA_013398225.1. Classification (NCBI taxonomy): domain Eukaryota; kingdom Metazoa; phylum Chordata; class Aves; order Caprimulgiformes; family Steatornithidae; genus Steatornis; species Steatornis caripensis. Next base: position 521,804 of record VZSC01012822.1, on the reverse strand, counting down.
GAAGAAAGAAATGCGTGGAGGTTAGGGTGGAGGCTCAGAGTACCTAAGGTATTGCTTGAGGAGACGGAAGGTTTAGGAGGGATGTACCACACATGTGGAGGGAAGGAAAGATGTGTGAAGAATGCACAGAGCGGAACTGGCTGACTTTTTACTATACTCTGGTATTTGAAAGATTTGCCTGTGTGCATAATAACGCACTGAGAGAGATTGGCAGGGCTTTTCTGCTTTGTGGAGTCATGCAATTCCTATAGCTGGTCATGTAGTTTGATTCTCCAACCTTCCTCTGCCACACTCTGAAGGATATAAATATACCCCTACATGGTTCATACTAAATGCCTATAGGCAGTGAAGTGACTTCCCTGTTTTCATCCTGCGATGGAGAAGTGTGTGTATGTGGGAGCACTAATATCTGTATCCACAAAAAGCTAAGCCATGTATTTTCTTCTTCTTCTGTCCCCCTTGCCTTCCACGCTGTAGAATTATTTTCAGATTATGTGCCCTGTGATGTGAAAGCTTCAGCAATGTTAAGTTAATAAACATACAGATACAAACATACTGCATTTAATCTGTAAGCCTGGGTTATTTAGGACAAAAGTGGAAATATGTGGGTTATTAGTGCAGATGTGAAGCATACCTGAACTGTAAAAAAACCTTCTGGGATCTAAATATTTGTTCACTGTAATGGGGTTTGTCTGGTGCATCAGAATAATAAAAGGTCCAATTCAACAAAAAACGTTATTCGGTAGAAATTACTTCACATTGCTCATGATAACATTTTGTTTCTAATAAATAAAAGTAATGTACAAATGTGTGCTAAATATGGCTTTCACTGACACAAGCAAGACACAAGCATATCTCTTATGTTTGCATAAGTATATGACTCTTAGTATTAAAATTATTATAAATGTGGGTTACTTCTCACACTGAAGTTAAACTGTAGTTTGAAATTAGAGCTGTATGAAATGAGTGCATGTTCTTATACTCCGGCTTTTCTGCTGTGTCATGTTGGAATACACAGAGTGATACAATCTGATAGATCTGATGAGGTGATTAAGTGGAGATGGATGTACGAAAATCTTAGGTTGAGAAATTACTTTAAACTGTATGTTGTTGAATGGAACCATGCTACGTTTGTCAGAGTGGAAAAGGAAGCATTTTTACTCTCTGAAACTGCTTTATATATTGCTTTGTATATCTTTGCTGTGAGAGATAGGCCTAAGGTCGGGTGAGGATGTTGCTGTATTTCAGACTCTACCGTTTAGCCTGGACTGAAGTTCAGGCCATCTTCACAGAGTATTTCAAGACTTGGTATTCCAGGTCTTAAGTTAAAGGCCATTGGGGGTGATGGGGGCGGGAGTCAGATCTTTAATCGCTTTTGTGCAATGAGTAAGGCTTTCAGTAGTAACCAGATTAACTGTACTGTCTGTGCATAATGAGCACATATGAATGTGTATATATTAAATTTTGTTTATAATTCAGTCAACTCTTGCGGAACAAAAATAATTTTTAGTGTTCAAGTTTTTAGGTACTGTTAATTTTTAAGTATTGTTCTTGTTGAATTATACATCCAGAGTTTTCTCTGAATTGCTCATATCACAATCTATTGTTCTTGTTGAAGTATACATCCAGAGTTTTCTCTGAATTGCTCATATCACAATGTAAGTCCAAATTTTGTTCGATACACTTTCGCATTCATTCTAGTGTTCTGTTGTTTGTTTGACTTCAGATTTTTGCTGGTTGAGCCATGCTACTCATGATTCTTCGCTTGAGCAACATAGGAAGAATTTGTCAACAGAATGTCAATAGAACTGATGAAGCTTAATTGTCAACTTTAATAGTTGTGGGTTGTGTGACTTTAAAGCTTTTGTAGCAGATGGGGTGAAGCTGCTGTAGCTAAGTGTTTTAAATGAAATGTGCTGTACGTAGTAGGACACTTCTTTTGGAAAGGATTCTGTCCATGCCCTCCTCATGCATAGTAAATGTAATCCTGATTTTATAAAAGGTGAAAACAAAGTACACTTTTCCGTTTGATTTCTTGTGGATTATTTTGTCGGTGACATGAGCAGCATAGCTACCATTTGTTTATTTCTAGTTTGGAGCAGCACCTTTATTTTTGTCTGTAAAATCTTCTATGTAACAGTTATCGCAGTGCACTGTAATAAGCTCATGCATTTTGCTTGTCAGGGCTTAAGCTGAGCAATTTTTAAGTTCTTACCAGGAAACTTGCAGTAAGTAGCAAATAAATAACATATTCCTGCCTTTAAGACATCTTTTAAGTGATCTGTTAGGATTCCAGTGTTCTGTTCCCTCCTCTTACAAGATTCTCCTTTGTCTCTTTGGTTCCTTGGTGAATTCTTAGCATAGTTGCTTTTTGGGGTATAGCAAATTCCTTTGGGGAAGATGGGATGGTTCTTGTGTGTAACTATTCATTAATAATTCAGCAAATTGGTTGCATCTGCTGCTTTAGATAGTGATATTCCTGGTTTGCAGTTAAAACAACCAGCCAACCTTTTTCAGTTTTTCTGCTTAACTTGTGATGCGTGCATCTACTTCTACTGGAATGGTTTTTTTCTGATGCAATTGAGACCTCTTTCCTTTTCCTTTCTTCATATCTCCCTCCATCCCACTTGATAGCAGTTTACCTAGTGAAAAGAATCTGTAACGTTTGCTTACACTGAAGGCCTACCCCTTTAAAAATGAAGACGACATTCACAAAACACAACTTGGGAATGCATCGTTTACTTCTGCAAACTTGCCAATGAATGTACCTGATGTAAAATACTGATTTAATGTAAAATTCTGATTTCTAAAAATAGAGGGATAAAGTACCTTGTGTGGGCAGCTACTCCTTTTAAAATACTTGTTGATTTGAAATATGTGAGGAAAAAACTCCTTTTGGAGGGATTTGATTTTGTGTTTTAATTAGAGCTGTTTGCTGTTTTAACCAATGTACTATATTAGGCTAAACAGAATTGGCTTGAGCTGTTACTCTGCCTTAGTAAGGTCTGAAGAAACCTCCATGTGGGCTTGTGGTGCACGTAGGAAGCATTGCCTCACCTCTGTAGACGTAATCGTGGCACCTTAGAACCATGACTTTTTTTCTTGCTTGACAGGTTTTCCCCATTTCTGCTTGGTTCAGGTCTATGCCTGTGAAAACGTGGATTTGGGATGTTCAGTTTAGCATTCAATTTCTTCTTTTAGTGTCTTTGAATAGCTAGGGGACTCTTAGCTTTATTGTTACAAATGAGCTATGATGGGCTCTTGAATGCTTTCTGCTTTGGCTGCTGTTGCTCAGTTAGCTCAGGACAATACATTCTGCATTGTCTTTTTTTTGAAACAACTTAATTTCATGCTCTGCTTGGCATCCGAAGAATTTGCAAGCCACCAAAATAAATTTTCTCAATGAAGAAGATTCTTAAAATAAACATTACTTTTGCTTCTGTCATGAACTGTAAAAACAAGCCAAGGAAAAAAGGGGTGGTTAGGTAATACAGCCCACTTGGAGTTGGTTGAAAGAAGGAAAGACAAGCTAAAAGGTACGAGGAAGTTGTCAGAATCCTGGGTGAGGATGCTGCGTTGTGTAGATGAGTCTTGAGAGTAAGCAACAAAGCAATAGAAAAGTAGATAGCGTAACCTGCTAACAACATATTTTGTTTCATTTTTAATGGCAACTTTTTAATTTTCATGGAGTTTTACAGTAAACCTGATTTCTGTTAGGAAGGATCAGTTGAGGAGGGGATGCAGAAAGCAAGCTGCTTCCTAATGGCAATGAATAGCAACTAAAACGTTTTCACGCTTTCAATTTAGCATCTAATATTTTATGTAGTAATTGCAGCTGTACCTATTGGAGAAATTTTGGTGAGAAGATGGTAGTTTATTTGCTGAGGATGTGAAATATGGGAAAAAAACCAATATAAACTATTTTAAAACATTTCAACTTCCTGACAGTAAAAAAATCCAACAGTTTAAGCTTTGTTATTTTCATTATTTTGCCACTTCTTTTAACTATTGTCACACTTTCAGTATTTCATTAGGAGATCTGTATTGTTTATTGCTTCTTACTCTTTGCTTTACAGCCTTAAAATATCAGATTTAAATGGAGAGAAGGGGATTGGCATGGAAAAGTCAGTGCTGTTTTGTGGTGGGCATTAGGGTATAACTGATGGTGAGCCCTCATATTTGCCACTTTCAGTGAGTTTGGTGTAATAAGTCTCTTACATCCTACAGCTTTTTTTTGCATTTGCAAATGAAGAAAAGTTTTCTGAAAATGGATGGATGGTGTACAATCCGATGTCCGAATACAGGAGACAAGTAAGTTATTAAAGTTGCAGTTGTCTGGTGCTTTCATACATGGCAGCTTCCATAGAGGAATTACTGTTTGTACATTTAGCAGCTCTTTTGTTGGGGGGGAGCTTAGAATGGGACAGGATGGAAATACAACTTGAGAAAAAGTAAAGAAAAGAAATAAAACATTGGAACCTTTAAAAAAGTTAGAATGTGACAGAAAGGTAGTCTTTGCTTTCTGAGGGAAGTTATTCTAAGAAGTATCCATGCGCCATTGTTAAGGGAGCATGGTGCAGGGAGAATGTGCCAAATATGTAGCTACAGTGTCCTAAATACAGATTTGATTTCATCTTTGATTTGGTCTACTTCTTGAAGTGAAAGAGGGGGGAAAAGAAAAAGCAGCTTATTTTAGAAACAGCACTGCTTTACAGAAGTTATTTATGTTTCTGTTGGTATTTTACCTTGCCCTAAGTGATTTTTGGAGAAATGTCAATGAAAGAGGATGATATATTTAATTTTTAAATATCTTTTAGACAACTTATTTTTGCTTTAAATATGACATGTTTAAAAAAATTTAAATATCAAACAATAAGGACTTGCTTGGATTTTTTTTTTGCCCTCCATAGTTTTTTGGTTCGAGGTTTAGAGGCCCAAGACCCAAAAAAAGGTAAAATACAAACACCACTCTGCGGGTGCATGTGTGGAGGGCTTATCAGTGTTTCTCAATTTCCTGGCTGCTCTTTGTGAAATGCTTTACTGAGCAGACTGCAACTAGAAGTTGTTGTTTCTCAGTAAGAAAGCCACTCTGAATCTTATTTTTTAACCTGAAGGTAGAATGAGACTACAGGGAAGAAAGGTTGAGATGAGACTTCCTCCCCGTCTTCTCAGGACCGTTGCCTCTTTTCCGCAGGCAAAACAGAAAGGCAGAGCTTTGAGAGAGGAGAGAAGGCAATTTTCTTTCTTCAGCCCCACAGTTAAAGAAATACATCTACTAGTTTTAATCATTGTTTTGAAACTTGCTGTAAGAATGGAATAGTGTATGTAAGAGTATATGAGATAGCTATGGAGTTGTTAAAGGCTGTGAATCTGTCAGCAATGAGCTGTTTTGTGTGGTCTTGTAATCTTTTTTTATTCTATTGTTTTGAAACAGTACTGTAGTTAGGTGAAATTGGTAGGTTGTTGCCACCATGTGGCCATAATCTCTTGTAAAATTCAAGAGTGGAATTATTATTTGTACAGCCAAAACTACATTGAAAAACTTTGTGCTACATTTTAGGGACTGCCTAATGAACGGTGGCGAGTAACATTTATTAATGAACATTACGGACTGTGTGATACATATCCATCGCTCTTAGTAGTGCCATATAATGCAACAGATGATGATCTCAAGAAAGTTGCTGCCTTTAGGTCCCGAAATAGAATCCCGGTGAGTATTATGTGATGAAAATTACCTTATGGTGTAGCTGGTTTTAAGTATGCATCCAAACAACTCTTTGCTGAACATGGCACAGAGGGTGCTTTTTTTGCAAATGGTTACAGCAAAATAGTTTTGATTGGCTGGTAGTTTTCACTGCTTGAAACGAGTGTCTTGGCCAAGCTGCATTTTCAGTTTTCCACCACAACAATCACCCATTCCAGCTTTGTTGGTTTTAACTTGACTTTTCTAGTGACAACTGCCAGCATTGCAGATTCCCCTTTCTTAATGAAGTATGAGCCTTAGACTGCCATCTGTACTAGTTTGTTGATGATTGTTGGATGCGCGTAAAAAGTGATAGCAAATGTTATCTTCCTGTAAGCAACCCGTATGGCATTTAAACATAGTTCCAATGGTCAGGCCTATAATAAGACCTTGTGCATAGTCTCTGTAGTGAATTCTGGGGCTTTTTAGTCCTTTAACTTGGGCTATGGAATTTAAGATAAACTGGGGTTTGACTTCCGGGGTATATTTCTGTAACTAAAATTCTTTGAGGTAAGAGAATTTTTATGTATCGGCTCTTACAGCACTATGAAAATATTAATTTCTATCACAATACAGTCTGTTTTAACTAAATGTTTCTATTTGGCAAACTCTGAAGTGGTGCTAGATTCTTAGCCAGTATCAGAAAACTGCCTTGAATCTCAGTTAATTTGAAACATGCAAAACTCAGTATGATAAATATTTGTTAGATATAGTATTTACTGACAGGATAGACTGCTAGTTATAAATGTACTATACACACACACGTACCTGTATAATATATAATGTGTATAAAACATATATGTTAAATACATAGCATGTGCATATGGTTCTTAACGTAACTGTATCTTCTCTGTCATCTCAAAATTCATGACAGGGCTTTTGTATGCCTGTACAGTGAGAGTCATTTCCTTGGTAATCATAACTCTATTCTTGTCAGGAAATAACCAGTCATACTCACCCGCACGCACACTGACAGGTCTTATTTCTAGATACACAACTATAAGGGTTGTACTTCAGGAGTGAACACTTTCTGAAGATTTGATTTTTTTTTTAACTTTGATGTTATTTCACACTCAAACCCACAACTTTCAGACTGGGTGAGAATACTGTTTTCTTAATATTTTTCAACGATGAAGTTGGAGTCTTTGCCGGCTTCTTGGGGTGCTTATCTTGAATCTCTTGCACTGCAGTCAGTTCCCTGGGCAGCTCACTATCTCTTGTTTGAGTCCCCTCTGGCTCAGAACAACAACAAAGGCAGCGTGCACTCGGTTCCAGTGCCTCTTCTTTGTAAAGGGGGCTGGGAAACAAAATGTACTTTAAAGAGATGGGGGGAAATGTATTCAGGATACTGCAGAAAGATTCAGCTTTCCTTCTTTATCCAAAAAAGGGGAAAAGTTGTTCTTATAGAATTGGAGCATCTTGGTCACCGTTTCTGCAATTAATTCATACTTTGAATTGTTTCTTAGTTTCAGCAGGTATTGCTATGTTTGTTTCCAGTTTGCTTTTCAGAATTATGAGTGCAACCTAAGACTTGTAGGAAAATATTGAAATACACTGGATTACAAGTAAATACAATTTCAATAAGAGTTAAATACGTAAGAGAATGAACTCTTTTAAAGATTATTATTATTAAATTTTATGAGACTAAAGTGGAAGCAGTTGAGATGTCTGGGGATTATCATTTGAAGAAATAAGAATGTTAATTTTCATATTATCTATTTTAAAGTATATAACTTTAAAATTTAAGTGATGATTTTTTTAATAAAATGTATTTCTTCTAACGCATTTTTGACATGTGGCTAGGTTCTGTCATGGATTCATCCAGAGACTCAAGCTGTTATTATGCGCTGCAGTCAGCCTCTTGTTGGAATGAGTGGCAAGCGGAATAAGGATGATGAAAGATATCTTGATATCATCAGGGAGGCTAACGGGCAAATCTCAAAACTGACCATCTATGATGCTAGGCCCAATGTCAATGCAGTCGCGAACAAGGTAAACACATGCATAATAGTCTTATTTGTGAAGGGGGCTGAGGGGGGGAGACCTAGTTTGAAGTTTTCTTTGAGGTGTTTTTTGGCAACAGTAGTAATCTTAATGCAGATAAATTTACATAATCAAATACTGACGCTCAAGGCCATGAAAGGACATGAGTGTCTAAAGCAGGTCATAAGCAGAGTTTCAGGACCACATGTGGATTTTCAGACACACTTAGCGGTCAAGCATAGATCTTAGTATGAGACTGAAATCAGGTGTGACTGTGCTCTGCATTCTGAGATAGATGTACGCTGAGCTGCAGAGCATGTCGTCTGTTGGAATGATGTGGCACCTCTGTGCAAGCCTCTGCTCCATATCCTCTGGGAAAATTCTGTCCTGGAAAGGCTGTGTGCATGAAGCTAAGCCCACTGACAGGCATCCTTTGTTTGGCTCTTCCTAACCATTACATGAACCACTTCAGACCTATCCAGGCATCCAGCAGATAAAGAGGAAGTGATGAATAAGTTAATTTGGGGGGTTGTACTCTAAACAACAGTATGGCTATAATTGTGGATGCCTAGGTGCCTGTAGATGGTAAGTGCAGTAACAGAAGTAGTGTTTCCATCTGACAAAGTTACCATTTCTTTGCTAATCTGCAATGAAGGCCTAAATGGGATCAGAATCATTGAACAGCCCAGGTTGGAAGGGACCTCAAAAGATCATCTGGTCCAACATTTCAGGAAGAAAAGTTGTCCATGTACCTTGATTTTCCCCTCTGCCCTCCCTCGACTCTGGTGAGGACCAGATTGTTGAAGGCATACTTAGATAATGCCAGTCACGGTGTGTCAGTGTTGTGTTTGGCATAGAGCACAGCAGGCATGGGTGTGCTCCAGGTTTATATGAAAAGCCTAGTTAGGGAGAGGAGGTGAAGGACACAAGTTTAATGCTTTCTTCATGTGATAATGTACAAACTTCTCTCCCTCCGTGTCTAGGGTAGTCCCTTACTTACTGAACTTCAAGCACAAATGAAGTAGACATGCACTTAGTAGTGAAGTTATGTGTCTGCACAGCATAGAACATGAGAGATACGAACTCAAGGTGGTTTGAGATCTTAGTGAAACGATTAGTGTACTTATCCGGGGGAGGAGAGAAGGAATTCTAGCTTCTGAATAGTTTTTTAGCACAAAATGAACTCTAATTTAGTGGAATGAGTCCTCTTCAATGCTTGTGCTGAAAGGAATATGAAATTGTAAAATTTGTTTGCCTCTAGGAGGCTTATATGTAACAAATGATAAGTTGCTCCAGAATTCAAGAGGGACAATGCTGTTAGTGTTTCCTCTAACTTAAACGCGCAGGTCTCTACCTTTACTGTAATAGAGAATTTATTAAGGCAGAAATAAGGCACTTTTTTTTATAACACATGTTCTTTCAGAGTCTCTGTCTTAGGGACTGTGTGGCTAGGTTTTGATCTGATGGTTTGTATTTTGAGAGTCTGACTCATTTGCTTGCATTTTACTTTACAAATTGCATTATCCTCTACACACTGAATTTTTATGGGCGAACAAAACATGTAATCCTTCTGTTTGCCTTGTGGCAGGAATGTCAATTCTTACATTAACTTAAATTTTTCCCTGGTTCTTGGACAAACTCAGATTTTTATCCCATTTGTTTCAAAGATGTATTATGGCCAAACTTCATACACACATAGTTATTGAAGTATGAAGCACAATTATTCAGCTTTTTTAAATGGTCTGTGTATTCACCTATGTGTTTTAATTAATTCCTGATAGGTCTAAATATCAAACACTCAATCACAGCAGTAAAAGCAGTAGGGTGCATTTCTGGCTCTGAGGGATAATGACACACAGAGTGCAAGCCAGTGTTCATCAGCACTGAAAAAAGTTTTCTTGAACAGCTGTGAAGCTTAGTATAAGCAAAATCTTGGGCTATGCTACTCATGCATTCCTGCGTTCTTTGTACATAGGTCAAGACCACACAGTCAGTAGGAGTTGCAGCAGCCCTGATGCTAAAATTACAATCGTTCGCCACCAGGACCTCATAATACTCAAAGAAAAGAGAAAAATCATTACTACTTTTAGTGCAGAACCTGGCAGCTCTGAGAATAGCCCCACATCTGAGGAAGGCGATAGAGATCATAGAATAGAGATACTGTGCTGCTGTGCAGCAATGTAGGCCGTACGAATGGGGAAAGGCTATGCTGTACTTCAGGTTATTGTTTTATGTGTAGTTGGTAGCTGTAATTGCTTATAAAGGCAACATTTATTTACAGCCATGGCATGTTTTTGCTGTCTGCAAGAAATGCTGTGATTTTGCAGCTATCTTCGGAAAACCTCGTCAGTGGAACTGTGTCCTAAAATATGTGTGGTTTTTCCGCTTCCTTTTGTGACCAGGCACACATCCTCTGCTGTGGTGGTGATTAAATGTTTTGAGAGAGCAGCAGCAGAACACACTTTCTACTTATGTGACTCTTTAGTTTCTTAACAATCTAAATACATGTTTATTGTCAGCAATAAAATCTAATGTTAGAAAAGTTAAAGTGAACTTTAATGTTATTACTAATTTACTTCTTAGAGACAGAATTTAAGATTCTTGAACTTAATTCTTAAATGAAACATAGCTTATTCTTAACTCTTAAATTTGATTTTACTTGGCTAAACATTTTATCATTTTTATCTATTTAAATATCCGTTCAATTTTAGTAGTAAATAAGCAGTTTAAACAGGAAGGATTTTTTTTTTTGTAGCAAGTTTGTACTGGTAAACCGGAGATTTGTTCTCTTTTGAATTAGTGGTGTAAAGAAACAGACAAATCCTATTGACTGAATTTCCTTCTAATTGGTACAGAAACAAAGAAATGAGCGATTTTATTCCCTGGAAGTGGTTATCTAGTACGTTAGGAATAATTGCTGCTTTGTGTAGTGTACTTTACATTTTAATTTAACCTTTTTAATCTGTCTGGGAAATAAGTTGATTTCTTTTGTATTCAGAATCATGAGTTTGTTTAGTCCTTGGTGGGAAAAGTGAACATAAATGAAGAAAAATTACTGACATTGTAATGTCAGTTGGTCAAGGATAAACTATTTCCGTGACGAATCTCAAAAGTCGTGGGGAAGGTACAAATGTCTTTTTAGTCTCAAAGCGGTCTGAGTACTGACTGATGTACTGCTGGCCCACTGTTCCTTACCTGGCTAGTTCAATCCTATTTGGAGGTCTCCAGGCCTAAAGTACAAACGACCTTGGTGTTAATTATTTTTGATTAATTTTCTCTTCTAGGGTTGCTCTCTTGAGGTTTTGAAAGGAGCTGGGCTAACACTTGAATGTCTTTCTGGCCACGTGCTGTACTTAATACACTTTGTCTGTTTGGACAAAGGAAAGCCTCTGAGTATTCTTCTCCAGCGTTTGCCCCTCCAAAGCTTGAATCCGAGACTGATGTTTTAAACAAGCAACTGAAATTATATATTGCTCAGCTACAAAATAAAGTATAAATAAAATTCAGTCCCTTGTCGCTCTGTTGAAAAGCTACTACAACAGCGTATATGTGACTATGAAGTTAATTTTAGGTCTCTTGTTCGTAGGCAACTGGGGGAGGATATGAAGGTGAAGATGCGTATCCCAATGCAGAACTTTTCTTCTTGGACATTCATAATATTCATGTCATGCGGGAATCTTTGAAGAAGTTGAAGGACATTGTTTATCCTAATGTGGAAGAATCACACTGGTTGTCAAGTCTGGAATCGACCCATTGGTTAGAACACATAAAGGTAACTTATTACTGTTTGTTTGGAGTATCGTTTGTCTAAATCTGTCGTATCAGACTTGCTTTCTTTGCTAGACTGTGAGGTAGTCCCGATACAAAACACGTTGAACTACTTGGACTACAAAACCAGCATGACTGCGTGATGGCTTTTTGCCAACTAGTCTTAGAGTGTGTTATGAGATATCATTACTGAGCAACAGTAAATGAAATTCGATGTTTATTGTCTGCCTCAAGCCAAATGTCAGTCTTTAATAGAGGAATGCGTTCTTAGTCTGATTGTCTTTACGTGTGTGAGAACTGATTTATTTTGGTTTCTAGCAATTCAGGACTACAGATAACTGTCATTGTGAAGGATTAGTAATTACTTTAGCTGTCAGTAAGTATGTGATTTTATTTTGTGAATTATAGTTTTGTAAATAAATCTTGTAAATTTATTTGTAAATTTGGTAATTTTCATCTTGTAGCACAAATAAAATACTTAAACTGGTAATTCACCAGTGTTCTCTTACTAGTTGACCTTTGAATCTTTTGCTTCAAGTACAGCTGTGTGACAGTGTTTGGAGTATTATGTAATGAATCCTACTTAACAAAAATTTTCATTTTACATTAATTTTTGGAAAATAAGCATATTAGAAAGGTACAAGTTCCTTTTTCCAACAACTGAGATTTCAGCAGTTTAGTTCAAAGAAAGGAGCCAAGTGAAATACAGAATTTTTAAAGAGTATTTCCTACCGTAAATCCTCTCTTTAAAAAAGAAGCTTATGTTCTTTGGTTTATCAAGGTTACTGTTTTCTGCCCCATTTTTTAAGAATTTGCTGGGAGATGTATTAGGGAACCAATCTGTTTCTCTATTATTATACAAGAAATTTACTTGATCTCCTAGAAAATTCTTTTCCAATTAACTGCACCATGCTCTTTAGGTCTTTTAATGGAAACAGTATCAATTTAGATACTGTGTAGATAAAAATAAATCAATTTGGTTTTGTTGGAATGGTGACACTAATCTTGGTTGTTTGGTGTCTGCTCCTCTCTGCTAGCTTGTCTTGACAGGAGCTATTCAAGTGGCAGACAAGGTATCCTCAGGAAGGAGCTCTGTGTTGGTTCACTGCAGTGATGGCTGGGACCGGACAGCACAGCTAACATCTCTGGCCATGTTGATGCTAGACAGCTACTACAGAACAGTTGAAGGCTTTGAAGTTCTGGTGCAAAAAGAGTGGATAAGTTTTGGACATAAATTTGCATCGGTAAGAATTAGAAGATAATTACAAGGATCATGCAACATTAACAGTCTAAAAAGCTTTCAATGTTAAACTACTCCTTGTGTCAAGGGTTTCATAATTCTTTTAATTATTTTGGAGTTCTGATTTGAAAACACTTCCGGGTAAATCGGAGCAGAGCTTTTGTTTTTGGACCTGTTTGGTTAATATTTGTTTGCTATTCTTTCTCTGAGAACCTGTCCACTCTTAAAAACACAGAATTGCTAGGGTTACATTGGGTCTTGAGCAAAGAAAATGGCAAGGCAGAAAAATGATGTCCTCCCAAACTTTTCAGAAGACAACCAAATAAGGCTGGGACCTGAGGCTTCTCCCTCATCCTTCCTTTGGACTATTTTGAATCTCATGAGAGGCAGGTGAATGAGTCAGGCCGGTGTCTTAAGTGATGTTTTGAACGCTTCTTCCCAAATGTTCTAAGCCTGTCATAATAGCTCTCAAGAGGCTGTCACTGGTGATGCTGGCTCTAGTTCTGTTCATTCGTCTTACAGATGCTTGGAACGTTAAGTAGAAATTGTCTATAGCAAGTCCTTAGTATCCTGCCTGTGTATAATGCAAAGCCAAGGGTGTTTTCGGAACTTCTCTTAAATTTGACAGCTAACCATTTAACCAGGAAATCTAAATGAGGAACCTGGAGAAGCAGAATAGGTTGCTAGGTAGAGTGTGCTGGGATATGTAAATGTAAAATGTAAGTTCGGAGCTTTACAACAGTGTTACTTGTTGATGCTGAACCTTGTAATTCACAGTAAGAAATTTCCACACCTTCAGTAGAAGTTATTTCCACAGATGATTTATCCCTAGTGGAATATTCTGAAGATATTACTTAATATTGCTGAAATTGGGAAAATAGGCAAGCTGGAAAAATCAAGAAATTAAAAAAAATACACCTGTGTGTGTATTTCATGCCCATTTTACATTTGCAAGAGTGTTTCAGTCATTTGGAAATTCGCGTATAGCTACTCAGGATTAATCACTTCACTGTTTAAGTGTGCTTGTAGGCTGCTGCAGTCTTTGATCTGACATTCTAAAGGTGCTTTGAGGCTTAGGAGATTTGCATTTTGATTGTTGTGAATGATATCTGCTGTAGTCCAGCTTTTTGTGTACTTACCTGTAGTCTTCTAGTAGTGATGTGTTTTATAAACCTTTGAAGTATTCTGTCTTGGTACAGCCACAGGAAAACACTGGTTTGCCCTTGTATTCTTGTATTTAAAAAAATGTTACAGTCATGATGCAGATAAAATTGGGTTGTGTCACTAGGAGGCTTGTAGCCTAGCACATATGTTATGGTTTAACACAAACCTTAAAGAGAGATCTGTGTGTCATTCACCATTATGAATAAATTTAAATTATCTATGATTCTTTTTATTAAAACATTAATTTTAGTTTGAGTAATCAAAGGAGTTTGTTCTCTCCCTCAACAGATAATATTTTTCTCCTATTAGTGAGGGAGGACTCTTATGCCCCTTCAGATGACTAGCTCAGTCCACTGGTTCATCTCTGGCAACATAGCAGCAGTTAGGGTGATTTAAATAGCTTTCTCTGGCTTAAACTACTATTTTATTTTCCCAACTTGCTCACTCAATTAATAATCTTCGGAAATGGTTAAAGCCACTCTCCTTTAGCCATCTGCTGTTTTCTGAGGTTGTCATATATTTTGCTTTGATGGGTTGTTTAGCTTATAGTGAAGATACTCGGATATCCTGAAGCCTGCTAACCATAATGAAAGTGGAAGGACTTTCACTTCTTACTGAACACATGTATGACTCGTTATCAGATACCACGTCTTTTAAGGCATGAAAATTGAAAGGCAAGGAGCCCAATTTGTCTTCTCTGTAGTGCTTTTCTAGTCATTTGCTGCTGCTGACCGAGTTCAGCTACAATCCCTCATCTCTATTTCCTGCCATTCAGTTCTATTATTTTAAACTATCTTGCAAATTGTTGTAGAGAGTAGTGTACTGGTTTTATCATTTTTCACGTCCTTAACACATTAAGCCTGCTATCTCTACAGGCAGATAGACAACATCTTATTTCAACATACATGCTGTTTTGTCTTCTCCAGGCAAGTATATTCAAGCAGAATGATGAAGTTAGTAGAATCTCCGCCCCCGCCCCAAATCTCTTATCTGTTCTCAGCTATCAAATGTGAAAAGGAAGGAAACAGCTTTCACCAAACGAACATTTTGTCTGTGGGGAGAATTCCTTTGTTACTTTGGACTCCACAGAATAAGCGGCTCACCCAAATTTTAAAAATGTGCACTAATTTTGTCAAGAACATGAAAGTTTCTTTGAGCTCACTCACTCGTTTTACTGTCTACCTCAGGGTGAATCTCCAGGTTCAAGTGTGGAGGGGAAGAGGAGAACCTGTGTGGATAGTTTGATCTAGGTTCTCTGGTGGCTTAAATTACCAAAGAAGACAAAGTATATAAATTTGACAAACTTATTACGTAAATATAGTTCAAGATATGTCTCAGTTATTTGCAAAGTAATAGATGCTTTAACAGTTTTGCTCGTCCAATAACTAGCAGGTTTTTAAAACAGGACCAATTATCACTTTGGAATTTTTCTGAGACATCCTTGGAAGACTTCTGCAGTATTTCTGTATATCTGAATCTCTCCTCCTTGATACAATAACTAATTTCAAAATCATAAGAACAGGTTGCTTTATTTCAGAAGCATTAATATTCTCCTGCAAAATAAGAAGCAATGTCTATTGGCTGTGAAATAGACTGTTCTGGTTAACAGGAGGCTGCATTGCTTCATTTCAGAGAATAGGCCATGGTGATAAAAATCATGCTGATGCAGACAGATCGCCCATCTTTCTCCAGTTTATTGATTGTGTGTGGCAGATGTCGAAACAGGTATGCTCTGTCATTCTTCAGAAGGTAATGTTCCTAGGAGATTACTGAATTAAAAACCTAGATCTTTATTTTTTAAAAAAGTATTTGAAGAGGACAGCATACCCCTCTGCTCTGACACTGTAGTCAAAAAGAGCGTATTTACTTATAAACCATAATATCTCTCTACCCGATTTCTAAAAGTGGTATAGAAGCTGTACTTATGTTGCTTAATATGGCATTCGCTATGCATGCAAGTCTGGTGTGTCTTGGAGGTGGGCTTCTCAGAGACATATTGAGAGATGTGACCCAGCAGAATGCTTTTACAGGAATTGCATCCAGCTGGCTTAATAGAGTCTTTTGTTTCAGTTTACCATTTTTGTGAAGCTGTCCCTTAAACTACAGGGACAAATGTTGTTTTGTCAAAGCTTGAAAAGAAAGCTTGGGACCTGTTGACTCCTGTGATTTAAACGTTGTATTTTCAATAAGGGATGAAACAAAGCAGCAAACTTAGTCCCTTTATGGCCAAGGATTATGACCTAAACCCTTATTTTTCTGTACGGTGCTGCACTTTAAAGAGTGCACTATGGATATCTTATTCTGTCTTGCTAGTAAAAATGTAACTATAACCATTCTGTATTTTATTATTCTTTTGAGAAATTAAAGGCAGTTACAACATCTTGAGGAGAGTTCTTTTCAATGACTGGTTTGAGAAAGTTGAACACCTCATGTCATCTGCACACTTACTCTGCTATAAAGTGTATGAAATTATTATCTTAAAAATCATTTATAGATGTGTTCAGGCTTCTAAGTGCCGCCTTTAGCCTCTTAACCAGGGCATGTGCATCTCTGCCTGCTTTTATGGTATAAAGAGCAAATTTGTCTTTTCTGTTGTTAGTTTCCTACGGCCTTTGAATTCAACGAGCAGTTCTTGATCACAATCCTGGATCACTTGTACAGTTGCCGGTTTGGTACTTTCTTATACAACAGTGAGTCTCTTAGAGAAAAAGAGGTTAGTCAAACCACTGGTTGTTTAAGTGTATTGCTGTCTTGACTCTAGATGATGACAAAAAGTTTTGGTTCTATTGTATTTGGGTATATTCCTTGTTTGACAGTGTTTTTGAACTGGCTTTATTCTTGTTGTAGAATAGCTGCTTGGTAAATTCCTGGGTTTTGGTAGCTTAAAGACTGTGCTGTCACTAAAATACTTGTCAAGCACTGGTTTTGGAATATTTCTAATACAGTAACTTACTACACTTCTAAGTAATTCAGAAGTGTGTTAATTTTAGAATGTAACCATGGCTTCTGTGATGAACTTCCTGATTTTATGCAAATACTTACTGTTCTTATTTCAATTTCATTTTAGAAAGTGACTGAGAAAACATTATCATTATGGTCTTTGATAAACAGTGAAAAATCCAAATACACCAATCCTTTTTATACTAAAGAGCTAAATCGAGCCCTCTATCCGGTAGCCAGTATGCGTCATTTAGAGCTCTGGGTCAGTTACTACATCAGGTGGAACCCAAGAATTCGGCAACAAGTAAGTAAATTCTCTGTAATGTACAAAATGCTTTTAGACTTTGGAAATAGGATTTTGTGTCATAACTGACTTGTAGAATAGTGCCTGTAATCTGCTCAGGTTTTCAATATTATATTTGTAAAGACATAGAAAAAAGGTGAAAATTATTATGCAGGTTTGGGGGTTTTTTTGACTCAGCTTTCCTCAGAACCCTGAGCTTATTTCACTGCTTAGTATCAAGTCATCCTCCAGCTCTTTCTAGCTCTTTTTCTTGGAAGTGAGGCTGGGGGAGCATTTTTAAAGCACATTTGATGTTACTAAAGGGTGAATGACAACGCTTAGATATAGGGTTTAGTGATCCCTGAAGAGTTAGAGCATTAGCATCACAAGCAGCTTACTTGCATTTGCTGAGTCTTTCTCCTTTTTTTTTTGAGAGAGTGTGTGAAGTCTTTCACAAATTAAGCTGACTTATCTGGTCTTTCCTCTTTCAAAACTGCTATCTGTATTGATGGCTTATGGTAAGATTTTTTTTTAAATGTAACTTTGATGACCCAACATTGTTTACACTGTGTAACTGTTGGATGAAAGCTGTTATTGGAAATCATACAAGTGGATCAGATTGGAAACCCAGAAAAGCTTTTATCAAATTACACATAGTTTAGTTCTGCGCTTTGAATGTTTAATATATGGACACTCAATGTTTGTTACAATCTAGCTAGAAATCTCAGCAATGTAGCATGTAAAGATAGCGTACAGAGATTTATTTGTCCTTCGTAACAAGTTGTGGAGTTTTGAATAGGGGAAGGTATAGGAGCAATGTCTTTGAGAAGCAATCTTCACAATCCAGCCCCTGCAATGAATCAGGAGTTTTCAAGCAATGCACTTCCTTTTCTGCAGCTGATCTCCTGTATTATTTACAATGCTTCAGAGGCTGTAAGAAAGCCAGACACTTTGCTGTATTTTTCTTACAAGTATGTTGCCAGTTTTAATTTGAAGTTCTAGTTTTAAAGCTTTTGTTGCTTACTGTGAAAAATGAGGGCATTTTGCAAAAGGTGAATCCAAAGATTTATTTTAGAAAGAGGAGGATTATAGGGCATGCAAATTAGGTGTAAATCTACTTAAAAATATGCTTTGCCATTATTCAGGAAAGGTTTTTGGCAGGAGTTTCTTATTAGAGATGCAAACCCATGTGATAATCTTCTATGCTGCTGCTACTGATCCTTCATTTTCACCGTTATTATATAGAAAATGCAATATTTTTTTTTGCACGTGAAATTCACGCTTCATCTTGACTTAAGCAACCGAATAGTGGACATGTGGCCTGAACCAGTTTTTCAATGACCTTTCTTAGTGCCAGTATAGAATCACAGAATGGTAGGGGTTGGAAGGGACCTCTAGAGATCATCTAGTCCAACCCCCCTGCTAAAGCAGGTTAGCCTAGAGCAGGTTGCACAGGAATGCATCCAGGCGGGTTTTGAATATCTCCAGAGAAGGAGACTCCACAACCTCTCTGGGCAGCCTGTTCCAGTGCTCTGTCACCCTCACAGTAAAGAAGTTCCTCCTCATGTTCAGGTGGAACTTCCTGTGTTCCAGTTTGTGCCCAGTACTTAGAAGCATGTTCTGCATCAGACTTCAGTCTAATGAAGAGTCTGGTCTGTCACTAGCAACATCATTAACCCTACATCTCTAATCATCTTTTAACTACGTTCAGTCATTGATCCAACTTCCACAGCTGCTTCAACATTCATCACTGTCCTCATCTGGGGTGCATAGTGAGTGGTACGTGTAAGAGTGCTGGTTCAGCTGGTTTTGAACTGGTGAGGCGTTTACATTTGCTCATGAAACTGTACTGCTAATAGCTTTTAATTACAGTCACTTAACTGTGAAACAGCAGCAACTTCTTGAAAGGTATACACAGCTGAGTTAACATCAGGGTCTGTACCTGCCTTGGGCATTTGTCATATTCGTGTTCCATTTGTTTCCTTACTCTATCTGAAAAAGGAAGCTAAGCTTAAAATGGAAACAGTTAAGATGCTCTTTCTGTGAGTAATCTCTTGAAGGTCAGGGCAGTTGACTTCAAACACATTCAGGTTTACTTACAGAATTCCCTAATAAAGTTTTGCTTTTGTTTCACTTGTTTATTTACACAAAGTTGCAAATTTACGATTAAAAACTAAAGTAAATTTCATCAGTAAGGGAAGCTATTTAATCTGAAGACATCTTAATCTGATCAGTGTAGCTAAAATAGTCAGTCTGGCTGAACACTTTTTAGGGAAGATGATGAGAGATCTGACCTCTGGAATCTAAAAATCTTTTAATAATTCAAGAGAAGAGCAGCTTTGGACAAAGTGTTCACACCTATTTTCCACACAGTATTAGATAATAAGAAAACAAAATCCATATGCTCCAGGAAGTGCTGGTTGATTTTATTGAGATAGGAAGAACTGTTTTGTGTAAAGATTTTGTTCAGATGCGAACAGCTGTAAGGTAGAGGGCTCTTGCATTATAGAAATATTTCTGTTTAGCTACAACTTGTTACATATGTTGGAAACTACAAATACTGAGTAATGCCAGGAAAACACAAATACGACAGCAGCCTGATTGTGTAGGAGTTGGACTAAAGTGGTAAGACTAATATAGATCTCTTTCTAGCAGCCAAATCCAGTGGAGCAGCGTTACATGGAGCTCCTTGCGTTACGTGATGATTATATGAGGAGACTTGAAGAACTACAGATCACAAATAATTCTAAGATATCCAATTCATCAGCCTCATCGGCATCTCCCTCGCAGATGATGTCCCAAGTTCAAACACATTTTTGAAGAAAATGTTGGCTTCTTTATGTACTTTAATAGCAAGTGGTTCTTAACATAGATCTATAGCATAAAGAGGAGTATTGCAATGCCTTACGTTAGACTGGCCTAAGACAAATAATTTTAGACTGTCTTCATTTGAGGAGGACTTAAAACCAAACAAAACCAACTCTTCAATTCTGTGCCTTTCAGAACCTGTAGACTGGGAACATAAATCAACTTCTAGCTGTGGAGGGCTTTAAGAGTTATTTTGGAAACTGGTACAATTGAAATGAAATTTATTCATTGTTTTCATAAGAATGCTTGAATTTATTACATTTGTAGGTCATGTTCGTGTAAGGAAATTCATACTCAGTCTTACATGTCGTGAATAAACACGTTAACAGCAATATGAATATTCACATTGTGTAAAATTAGGTATGCCTGTATTCCTGTTAGGAATACACTTGTGGAGTTCATGAGATAAAAATAAATTCTGTTGTAAGATTTCAAAGAAAAGTGTTGAAATTTTCCAGTTACCTGAGAATTCCAAATTTTCCTTTTTCAAAATAAAAATATGGAAGGGATTCCACGGGTATGCTTCTAAGTAAAAATTTCAAATAGCTCAGTAGATACTAAAAGAGAAGAATTTTTTTTTTATTAAGTTGATTTTTTTTTAAACAAATGACAATTGTACTGGATTCTGAGAAGTCTTGTTTTGGCTATCTGTTCTAAAGCGCTAAAGTATATTACGAATTATCACTGCTGGCAATATTGGTTCTTCGGATTAATGCGGTATAAAATGGTTGTAAAGAAGGTTTCTGTAATTAAAAACAGACCCACAGAGACATTGCTTAAATATCCAGCAATAGCCATAGTATTAAAGCTTGCGTTTGTCTTCTGAAAGGAAATGTGCCTGTTTAAAGGAGCTTTTATACCAAAGTAGGCAAAAATTTTCAGTTACAAATACTGTTGAAAATTTGTACATTTCTAGCTTACTGTTTAATTTAACTTCTGTTTAATGAATTAATTCTTAAGTATTTAAAGGACTTCAGTATACAAGATTTGGATATAGTGTCTGCACTTATATTGAACCTTGCAGTGAATTCTAGTTTCAAGCCTACATTTCAGAGGCTTCTTGTAAGCCTTTAATTTTTTCCTTTCAGGTATTTTTTCAATAGTTGCAAGCATTTCCTATGACAGCACATTGGTATTTAATTAAATTTTGCATATTCTCAGAATTTTAATATTGTAATTCAGAATCTGTAGAGGACTCTATCTAATATTGTCATTTTAAAGGAGATGTTTTGATGCTTGAGGCTTCTGTCATTGTAAATTATTGTACATGGGGTGAGTTTTGATCTGCAAGATATAATAGGATTATATATAAATTAAGTTTTGTGCAAGTATATATGATATAGTTTATTAGAAATTCTGCAAGTTTATAAAGTGTAAATATTTTGCATATGAAAATGAAATTTAAAGCTATAGTTCCATAAAGTAAGTCAGAGTTTAGAGGACATCTGAATATTTTTAGAACAGTATTTTTTCAAACGCATAAAAGTATACCGCCTCTTGATTTAATTCAGTATATATGCTGAATTGCACTATTTTTTTCAGGGAAGCCCAGAGCATAAAGCATGTGTGTTCTAAATACACATGATTTATATGACTTATTTTTGTCCTCTAAATTTCATTCTCCCATCAGTGTTCTTCATTGTGTGTTTCCAAAATAACTTTGTCCCAAAATCTTGACTTGTTAAGGTAAATAAGATGCATTGCATCAGATAAATGAAGAAGGATACTCAGTTGCTCATGATATACTTCACATTTTGAAAGCTTTTCATACTCTGGTATATTTGCCTTCTACTTATTTGTGGTTTATAAAAAAAGCTATTTTTATTAGAATATTTAAAGTTTCTGTATTGGAGTTGAATGCATTGGTGACATCTCTGAGCCGTGTGAAGAAGTTCAGAAAATCTTAATGGTTTTTACTGTGTAAACACTACATATGACCTATTGCATTTGGGAAAGTGTAATATAATGGAAAGGATCTTTTTGCACTTACTTCATTACGTATCTACCATTCTTCATATTACTGGTTCAGTCGAATTTCAGTCTTTGAAGCTCTCTAACGTAGCTCTGTGTGTGCTTGGGTTTTTTCCAGGTCAACAGATAAGATTGTTTTAATTTTGTTTTTATGTGGCTATATTAGGTAAACGTAAGGGTGGTTTTAATCCAACACTTTCTGAAAAATACTACTTTAAAGCTGTTGTAAAGGTAGGCATACAAACTGATTGATGTTAACAGGAAACTTTTCTCCTTCCCACTTAATTGTGTGATCTGGGCTGTCATTCCGCAGTGCCCTGCATGCGCACACGCGGTATGTGTACAGCACCCCAGCCACCTCGGTAACTGTAGTGGGGTCCCTGTTGGAGCTGTTGCAGCCGAGAACAAACCCGGGGAAGCTTTTGAGGTGGTGAATGAGAGAGTTCCCAGGTACTGAGTGTCTTTTCTGGGAGGGGTAAAAAAGCAGGGCTGGGTTGTTGGACATCAGCAGCTATAAATGCTCAATAGCCAATATGAAGTATGTGTCTTGGAACGCTATTTTAGTTTTTTCCTTTCTCTATTCTTACTTCCATAGACCCCAGAAGATAACCTGTTTTTTGTGCTGGACTTCAGTTACTTATTTAGAAAGTTTTTGTTAAATGCCTTCTTTATTTGCTTATGCCTTACCCACCCCAGCATCACTGTTATGGGTATACCCTGATTTGCATACTACCTCCTTTTGGTGTATTTTTAAACTGCCTTGAGTTCAGTTTTTTGTCTCGCAGTGAGCATTTTGTGTCGTGCTTGAGAAAGCAGGTTTTTATAACTGACCAGGGCTCTCTGCCCCTACTCCTTGCCGCTCCGTTTTTCAATAACTATGTGGGCCGCCCTCCTCGGATACCGCAGCACTGCTTTGGGGCTGGGGGCTATTCGTCAAGCGACTTTGGGGCGGGGGGCAGCTTAACATCCCTCTGCCATGTATGTGCGTGAAGTGAAAAAGAATAAAGATGTCAGTTCTAAACCCTTTGCCTCTGACACACCTTTTAACTCGTATTTCCGCGACTGCCGCGGCCGGCCCGTCTCTGGCTGCCCAGCGCCGAGGGGATTGGAGGAGGTGAGGGGGCGCCCGCCGGCCCTGTCTCCCCTCAGGGGCCGGGCCACCGGAGGCCGGGGGCGCGGGGCGGCCGCAGCTGGGCCTTTCCCAGCCGCGCGGGGCCGCTGCCCGCCCTCGCGGCGGCGCGGAGGCCTGTGGGTAAGCCCCGCCGCCAGGTGACAGCTCTCGGCCGCC